>BSBM01000640.1:2065000-2555000 GCA_027924585.1 Larix kaempferi
TTTGTTTTCTTCCTGTACACTTGATGAGCTAAGGAACCGTCCTGCTTCTTTGTGGTATGTACATCTAAGAATGGAAGGAAATTATTCTCCTCTTTCTCTATGGTGAATTAGATGCTTTCATATTGGCTATTCAAATGATTTGTGAATTCCATTAACTTTTCCTTGCCATGTGGCCAATTGTTGTATACATCGTCCACATATCTTAGCCACCATTTGGGTTTGAGAGGGGATGAGTTAATTGCTTTTTTCTCCAGATATTCCATAAAGAGGTTTGCGACCACTGGTGAAAGAGGCGACCCCATAGCGACTCCATCCGTTTGTTCATATATTTCTCCTCTAAAGACAAAGAAAGTTGATCTGGGGCATATTTCCATGAGATTGGCAGTCTCTTCATTAGTGACTTCCTTCACAACATCTATAGCCTTATCAATTGGAACCATGGTGTAGAGTGATACTATGTCAAAACTAACTAAGGTATCATTCTCACACATCTTCCAATATTTCATCATTTCGACAAGATGTGTAGAGTCTTTTATAAAAGAAAATCCATTTCCTGTGAGAGGCTTAAGTTGCTTCGCAAGGTACTTTGCCAATGCATATGTGGGTGAGCCTATCATTTTGACAATATGTGTTAAAGGATTGCCATCCTTGTTTATTTTTGGTAAGCCATATATGCGAGGCATTACGGCATCCTTTGGGATGAGTCTCTTCTTCTATTCTTCGTCAAGCGAGGAGCTATTAACATCCAATGATATTTTTTTAATCGCCCTGTTCATAGGTTTTCCTTGTATCTTTCTGTAGCTTCCACTCTCGAAGTGCTCGAGCATTTTTCTGTTGTAGTCTTCAGTCTTCATGATTACCGTTGTGTTTCCTTTATCTACCTTTAGGATCATGACATCCTTTCTTTCCCTTAGTGCTTTGAGAGTAGCGGCTTCATCTTTGGTTAAATTTATCTTGGGAGGCCTGGCATTCTTGAGAACGATTGCACATTCTTGGCGAATATCTTCAGCAGCATCGTCTGGAAAATCCTTGATCGTTTCTTCAACGCAGCAGATGATTTTTTCCATTGGAGTCTTCCTTGGTGTCACGGCATAGTTGAGTCCTTTCTGTAGAAGTTCCTTGGCATCCTTATCAAGATCCGTCTCTGCAAGATCCGTCTCATTATTACAAAAGGAGAGTAAGCGAAGCTCTAGAGATTGAGAAATTTGCGGATAACTTAAACAGGGACAACGACATGAAAATGAAGGAAGCATGGAAACCAGTTGTACGCACTATAAGGAACAACCCTCACTCTCACACCATCAGCGAAATTCAAGACCCAATTCTTTAATTTATTAATTAAAATTAGGGGCCGACTTATCTTTATGAAGTTACATTACCAATATCAACTATATATATATCTTCCATAAATACTAATGTAAAAATCGTGAGCCTTGCTCTCCTGAAGATGGACCCGCATTTAGGGTTTGAAATGTTGAGACCTTCTTCTTCACCAACGCAGTCTCCTCTTAACATTGATTTTACCTGCGTAAAAATCAGGAATAAAAGTACAAAGGTTATCGTGGTAAAAATCTCATCGACAACTTTCCGTCAATGCTTGTTTCGTGCGAAACGACCTCTAGATGAAGAAGTTGTCAGTAGTTGAAGTTTCAACAAGGAAGGTTAAAAATAGTAAAAGTGGTTAAAAATGGTTTAAAAAGGTTAAAAATGGTTATAATTTGTATGGTTTTGAAGCCATGGTAATCGAACCCGAGACCTTCACTAAACCCACCACTAGCTCCAATAACAATATGGTTTAAATAATATGTGAATTGGTTTAATATTGTAAAATGGAGGCATGCCAACACCAAGGCCCCATTTGGGAAGTATACGTTATAAACCATATTCATATAACACCACCGAACTATACCAAATCACACAAACGGTGGAACCCATACCATATGTTAAACCTTAAGCCAACGTGGAGCCAAGTGTATGGACCATATCACATTCCAAACCATATATATAACATGTTATATATCAAATGAGCCATGAGTTAAACCATATTAAAACTATATATTCACGCCACATTTCAAACTATAATACAACGTGTCAAACCATATAATAAACATGGTTATATAAATATGCGCCATATAACATGTTATATATCAAATGCGCCATGTGTTAAACCATGTTAAAACTATATATTCACGCCACATTTCAAACTATAATACAACGTGTTAAACCATATAATAAACGTGGTTATATAAAGATGCGCCACCGTTCAAAATAGTGAGTAAGGAGGGGAGATCCGCGGGTTTGACCCGGGACCTCTCCCCCCAAAGCACCGTGCCTTACCACTGGGGCACCACCCCACCAATTAAGTGGTTATCGACGCATAAAAATTTTAACTTGCAAGCGCCCAAAACTATAAAAGGAGCCACAAAATGCGAAGCCACGGGCAAGTTTGGAGTTGAATACACAACGTGCAGAGTTGCACAATTTACGAGGTAGGGTACATGCACAGCTCTCGAGGCACTCAGGGCATTAATGGAATGGATCCTGAGGTGGAATCCATACATATTGTACTCTTTTGTCTTAGTTGCAGAAGTATTTCTCGATTTGTGTGCTAGAGGAGGTCTCAGACAAAGGTATTCGAGTTTATACTCATTTTTCTCATAATTTTGAGATGGACACAGTGGCGCAATCTATTTCTACATTTGACAGACATAACTCAAAAGTGTTTGAGAACACTCAATTTGTAACCTTTGAATACTTTATAAGATCGACCTTCCCATTGGAAGCGGCCTAGAGACGTAGCCCAAGAAGGGTGAACTCCGTTATCATCTTTTGTCTTCATTTTTTGGTTTGCATCTCTCTTTTATGTGCTTTATGCGCTTCAGTTATGCTCTTTAAATTGGTCATTTAAGCCTTTTAATGGATTTATCGTTCGAACTTTCACATGCAAATAATGGTTATAAAGATCCTAGATAATTTTCATATTAAATTGTGTAATGTAACCATCCCTTAATCTGGCTAGCAAGTGGGGACATTACTAAACCAGGGGCCTCGAAATTCTTCCCCATAGTCATAATTACAAATTCATACAACTAAATGCATGTGCAGACATAAAATAAAAAACACATAGTGGAAATAAAATAATCCACACACACATAACATGCAATTCCAAGCATAATTTTCACAGGAATATAAATAAAAATCATTGCACATCAAATACATAAGAATACTTATATTTAAACAAAGAAGATCCATGCAAATGGCTATCTAATAGCGATTTTGAGCCAACCGTAGGCACTCTTTCTAGCATATACTCTTTTTGTTGAGAGGCCACCCCCAAGATGGGATATAATACCACCAGGGAAAAGGGAACACTTACATGCTTCTGTCTCTCATCCCACAACCCATTATGGTCATTGTGCTCAACCAAAAATCTCAACTAGAGTTCTATAGGGGTCTCACTAAGGCATCAAAGTCGTGGCACTCCTCCAACTTCCCCACGCAACACAATGAAGGAATTCCCCTTCATTGATCCATAGTTCTCTTAGGAAATCCAACCCTTACAGTGCTTACCAGTGTGTGCAGTAAGAGTTTAACCTATTGTATGCTAATGGAAAATCTCCCACAACATCAATCCATGGATTCTTAAGCATCCAAAGTGGAAGAAATCAATGGGTAAAGGTTCCTAGCTTTCCCAACCTCCATGCTCACCTACAACCGTCTATTTTACCTTCCAAAAATGCAGCTCTATCTTCCAATTCGAATTTTCTAGGTTAAACACATCCTAGTAATCTTCATGAACAACAATGGAAAACTCTACGTAGTGTAGGAACATGCATTAGAGAATGAGAATGATCAAAAGAGTGTTGACTCCAACGATATAAGGTAAGGGTGAAAAGACAACTCACATAGCTTCTGACCATAGAATAAATAGGACTGCTCACAGCTAACATAAATGTCACAAACCCCATGCTTCAATAACTACATGCAATGACTTTCCCCACCAACCTAACACATGCATTCAATGATTGGTTTTAATAGTCGAGAGAAGGTAATTGGATTATTTAAGGAACATGGCAGATTTTGAATGAGTTATAAGGTTGACACATGGAAACATAGGATTTGGTTTCCTCATAGGCCCCCTTCCTCTCCCCCTCTGGTGGAATCATAGCCCCTATAGTGCTCTTTACATAGCCATCATTATTGGACCATTTTTATTAATTTTGCAACATATTATTTACATAACTTTCGAATTGACATGATGAGCCAATCATATGGTCCAAATAAAAATATATACATCATACATGCCTAGCCATTCACTAGTTAGGCCTTAGCCTTGAGCTCTACACTAGGAATCCATACTAGCATATTTACATCATTTACATAATTTTGATTAAATACATTCCAAGTCAAAACTGGGGGTATTACAGATTGATGTCAACTTTTGATTGAGTCCAACCTTGAAT
This sequence comes from Larix kaempferi, assembly GCA_027924585.1. NCBI lineage: Eukaryota > Viridiplantae > Streptophyta > Pinopsida > Pinales > Pinaceae > Larix > Larix kaempferi. The sequence continues at coordinate 2,069,464 of BSBM01000640.1, forward strand.
TGAAGTCAACCATGTATTAAAATCAACCTTGGATTGAAGTAAACCTTTCTTAAAAGTAAATTATGGATTGAGGTCAACCTTTGATTGAATTCAAATATTAAATGAAGTCAACCATGGATTGATGCCAACGTTGGATTGAAGGAAACCTTGCTTAAAATTCAACTATGGATTTATGTCATCCATGGATTTAAGTCAACATTGCTTAAAATTCCAATATGGAATGAAGTCAACCTTACTTAAAATTCAACTATGGATTGAATTCACCCTTGGATTGAAGTCAACCATGGATTGGATTTAATCTCATATTGAAGTCAACCTTGTATTGAACTTAAGCTTGGATTGAATTCAACCTTGATTAAAAGTCAACCAAGGGTTGAGGTCAACCATGGCTCAAAATCAACCTTAGATTGAAGTCAACCATGGATTTAAGCAAACTATGGTTTGAATCTAGCCTTTCTTAAAAGTCGACTATGGATTAAATTCGACTATGGATTGAAGTCAACCATGGATTGAATCCATCCTTGGATTGAAGTGAAACTTGATTCAAAGTCAACTATGGATTGAAGACACCATTAGTTTGAAGTCAACCTTGGATTGAAGTCAACCATGGTTTGAATCCAACCTTGTATTGAATCCAACCTTGCTTAAAAGTAAAGTATGGATTGAAGTCAACAAGTCAACTATGGCTTGAAGTCAATTATGAATTGAAGGTAACCTTAGATTGAATCCAACCTTGGATTGAAGGAAACCTTGCTAAATATGGACTGAATTCAACTATGGATTGAATTCAACTATGGGTCAACGTTAATCGTGGATTGAATCCAGCCTTGCTTTGAAGCCAACTTTGGATTTAATCCAACCTTGCTTAAAAGGAAACTATGGATTGAAATCAACCATGGATTAAATCCAATCGTGTATTTAATCCAACCTTGGATTGAGGTCAAGCTTGCTTAAAAGTCAACTATGGATTGAAGTCAACCCTACATAAATGTGAGCTATGGATTGAAGTCAAATGTGGAATGAAGTCAACCTTACTTAAAAGTCAACTACGAATTGAAGTCAACCATGGTTCAAAGTCAATCAACCAATTGTGAACGTGTGGTTATGGATTGAATCCAACCATGGTTCAAAGTCAAGCTTACACTGAAGTCAACCATGGATTGAAGTTAGTACTATTAATATTATTAATGTATTGAAGTCAAACTTGGATTGAAGTCAACCTTTGATTGATGTCAGTATTGGATTGAAGTAAACCTTTAATTCAACCTTAGATTTAAGTTAACCATGGATTGAAATCAACCCTAGATTGAAGTCAAACCTTGATTGAAGTTATCCTTGGATTTAAGTCAACCATAGATTGAAGTCAACCTTAGATTGAAGTCAACCTTGCTTATAAGTCTACATTTCTTTAAAGTCAACTATGGATTAAAGTCAATCTTGAATTGCAATTGACCTTGGATTGAAGTCAAACTTGGATTGAATTCAACCATGGATTTAAGTCAACCATGAATTGAAGTCAACCTTACTTAAAAGTCAATTATGGATCAAACTCATCTATGGATTGAAGCCAACCTTGGATTGAATTCAACCTTAGATTGAAGTCAACCATGGATTGAATTCAAACTTGCTTAATAGTCAACTATGGATTGAAGTCAACTATGTATTGAAGTCAAACTTGGATTGAATTCAACCTTGAATTGAAGTCAACCTTGGATTGAAGTCAACCTTGTTTTGAACAAAATGATGGGTTAAAGTCAACATTAGATTGCAGTTAACCTTGGATTGAATTCAACCATGAATTGAATCCAACCTTGGAATTGAAGACAACCTTTGATTGAATCAATATTTCTCAAAAGTCAACTATGGATTGAAGTCAACCTTGAATTGCAATTGACCTTGGATTGAATTCAACCTTGGATTGAAGTCAACCATGAATGGAAGTCAACCTTGCGTAAAATTTAATAATGGATCGAAGTCAAATATGGATTGAAGTCAACCTTGCTTAAAACTCAACAATGGATTGAATTCAACCTTGGACTATTATTATCTATGGATTCACGTTGAAACCATGGTTGAAAGTCAACAGTGCTTAAAAGTCAACTATGGATTGAAGTCGACCATGCAAAAACATGGTATGAACTTATGTTATTATTAATTATTTAATTTAATTTATTTATTATCTATTTATTTATATTATTTATTTTCTTTATTTTCAATAATTATTATTATTGTTATTATTATTATTATTATAATAATAATTCACCAATCATTCTCCACACATCGTCCGTCAACTAGCAAGCTATATTTAATAATAATATGGCTTATATATGTCGATCCACGTTTATCAACCAATTTTAAATGTGTAGCCATGGTTGATATATGTCGATTGGCATATATAAGATTTGAGTGTAGCTATATATATGTATATATATAGATACACTTATATTATAAACTTGTAGATATCTATCTATCTATATATATATACACACAACTTTATAATGTAAGTGTTGAAAAAATTGAGTGTCTGCATGGTCTCTATTAGAAAGTCCTCAATGTGAGCAACTCCTATAAATTATCACTTGAGTAACTCGTCAACAAATAGTGACTAATGGTGCTTTAACAACATATAAAGAGTCATTGTATTGAAATTAGTTACAACCTTATATTGTAAATGTTGTTGGCAGTTGTACTTAATTCCCCTCCATCAATGTCACATCTAGTAGCTCATAAGTTATTGCAACGGATGTAAATCATGATTGAATATACTGCTTATATGGCATAGAAGCCTCTAGAGAAGGCTTGACTTCTCAAGATGGGAATCATCTAAACACAATAGAGCAATATTAATACCTATGCATGTAAATAGTTTGTCAATTAAAGGAGGAGGTTAATAGAGCATTCAAGTTATTAGAGTTGTAGCTCTATTTAGAAGTCTATTTTTGTATGTTATGCTTTTGCTTAGGCACAAAATCCATCAAATTGGTATAAGAGCCAACTATCTTTGTTGAGAGAAGAGCGTAATTGATCCCCTAGTTCTGTCCGCTACTTACAGTTTGAGGTCGTTGCTTGAGATTATTGCTCCTATCGATTTGAGAGTTGAATTTCCTCACGTTGCCTTAAGCTTGGCCACTAAGCTTTGTTTTCTCTACATTTGGGAGTTGGTTTGGAGTTCATGCCTTTTGTGTGTCGGAAATAGAAGAGGTTAGGTACGTCTACATGCAAACCCAACAGAGTGCGTCCATTTGTGGGTTGTTTGGTCACATTTTTTCGATCAAGGAGGTTCATGAGTTCCTGCTCATAGGAATAAAATAAGTTTCGTGGTTTAAAGTTAATTAATAGATGTTTTTTGAAAGGGTTAAAGAGGCTTGTTGCAGTGTATTAAGTAGCATGCTCAACCCATACCTTTGACATGGGACATAAAGCGGATTAAAATTGTCGGCACCAATGAAAGGTGAGATAGTGTGAAGAGTTAGTGGAGACACACACATCTTCGGATTTCATTTGCATTCTGTAGAAGGTAATTTTATGTGGCCGATGTTATTTATCTTGAATTTCAAAATGGGGAGGGATAAAATATATTTTACTCCTCACGTATTAAAGAAAGGAGCCGATGATTAAATTAGAAACCAGTTTTTGGTTTTGTTTTTATTTAAAAATTGAAGTTTTGGGTAGCGCTTTTAAAAGGAGAAAAGCCATGTTTCAAATAATAACATTAAAAAGGTGTTTATAAAAGTTTTTCTTAGAAGGTTTTTTTTTTAAAGGGTCGATTTTAATTAATAAAATGATGGATTTCATGTCGAGTGGTCAACTTGAATAGAGACATGCACAAGTTTTGTAATTAAAAATCAAGGGAAGTTTGGAACAAGATAGATTGCAAGCTCCGAGGATAAATAAAGTAGGTGTAGAAGTCTGGAAAAGGAAGAGACTTGTGTTGACATATGAAGGAATTGAGTAGAATCTCGATGGGGGAACTTGAAAACCCATTAACAATTTAAAAATATTGTTGAGTTTGGTTAAAGGGGAAGAAGACCCTGTGTATGTTTGAAGTATGCTAAGGTGAAAGCATTCTTGAAGAGGCTAGGAGTAATATTTAAGAAGCTCAATTAAAAGGCAAAGAATACTAGAAAAATAAAGAAGCATATATGGGAAAGAGTAGAAGGATTAGAAAAATGAAGAAGAAAATTTATGATGCATAAGAAGTTGATTAGGCTATTGCAAAAATGCTTGGGACAGGTATTGAGGAATTGTCTGAAGAAAATGGCATTCAAGAACATCCTCAAGATGACAGTAATGTTTTTTTATTGTCCCCCACATTTCTCAGGTAAGAACTATGAGTTTTGGTCAATTAGGATGAAGAATAGGATGTGTGTTGGTTATTTGTAGACTATAGTAATGAATGGATTTGAAGAACCAGATCAAGAAGCCTATGAGGCCATGTCAAAAAATCAGAAATCTAATTTATTAGCAGATAAAAAGAATGATGCAACAACATTGTCTTTCATTCAGCAAGTTATGGATGAGAACATTTTTCCTAAAATTGCAGTATCCAAAATAGCGAAAGAGGCTTGGAATATGTAATACCCCTACCCTGCCTTAGTAATTGTTGGCCTCAATGTAAATATTGTGTTTGTGCAATGTGTGTCGACCCTAGTGTGGAGCTCAAGGCCAAGGCCCCACTAGTGGATGTTTGAGATTTTCTTTAATAGACAAGTATTTTACAGTGAAACTATGCATGTGCTATTAAGCCATGAAATTTTGTAATGGATGTAAATGTTTAATATTGCAATGAAATACCTGAAACTGGCTGAGTGAGGAAGCTAACGAGAAAGGGGGCAAAGGTATCCACTAGGGATAGGTGAGGGGGTTGTGGGATGGTGACCCATGCTACCACTTGGGTAGGAGTAACTGATTTGATTCCTTATACGAGTACGGATTCAATTACATAATGTGGAGAAGGAAAGCCGGCGAAGGAGATTCGTAGAGATAAAAATGACGTGAAGATCTGAGAAAGGGGTTCACTCATTGTTGGTTCCGGTTTCGAGAGTTCCTCTTCTTCGTTCGTGGAGTGGATGGTTCGTTCATTCATTGGTAAGGGAATGAAGTGTTTCTATGTGCAGAAGAGGAAAGAGAAACCTGTTCTTTATATGCGTGAGTGATACAGACTCCTTCAAATCCAGACGACGGGGCATGAAGAGCTCAAAGAAGCTGTGTGAAGCCTAAAAACCGTGAGCATAGAGTTGAGTTGTGGGACAGAGTTTAGTCCGCAACCCTGTGATGAACCAGTTTGTTTAACAGAGGTAAAAGATAGAGTTTAGTGTTTGAATGCTTGATAAACCCAGTGATGGCTATAATCTCATAGAACTAGTAGTTGGACCTTCTTATACCTACCCTGAATAGAACTGGAAGGAAAGGGGCCTTCCTTGTGTTGGGTGAGGTCGATAATGTGGGTTCCATACCAGCTAAGTGATTGAGATGTCTGTAGATCTTTGGTTGAGATCCTTGGCTTAAAACTATCCTACATGTTACCAAGTATGCTTGATAAACCCAACTACAAGTTGGATTAGCATGATTATGCTTGATAAACCCAATTGCAGGGTGGCTTAGCATGAGTATGTTCCGGAATTGCTTGATAAACCCAGCTATAGGTTGGATTGGCATTGGATTGGATCCTAACTGTTAGAGAGCCTACCTAACCCTCCTTAGTGGATACGTAGCCTAGCTCAGGGGTGGTCTCTTAGCTGAAAGTGTATAGGCTGGACAAAGACCTAGGCTGGGTGGAATGTTGCTCTCACTTAGCCAGTTGCGGGGCAACTTCAAGATACAAAGATAAGTGTTAAGTGCTATGTGGAATGAATGATGCTATTTCATGTGTTATTATTATGTTATTTTGCTTAAACCGTTGAATGAAGAATTATATGAATGTGAGTAATGGGTAGACCAGGCATGAGCCTGAGTGGAAGGCTAAGTGTTGGTTTAATGCTTCATTCAGTTGCATGAGTTTAATGCATTGCTAATTGTATATGTATTAGATGTATGGTTAGCCTTAACTTCATTTATTATATGTATTTTGTTATGAGATGCTTACCCTTGTAATGGACTGCTTAATCTCACTTAATAATGGGAATGGTTACCTAGCCTGCAGTATTCCTAAACCTATCTATGAGTTGGAGGAAAGATGAGGTTATGGAAGGAAACCGATAGAGACCTATTGAAGGATGGGAGGCACCTTAGAGGGCTATAGACAATAAATTCAAAGGAGAAAATAAGGATTTTAGATACCTCAGTTTGAAATGGGGTTGTACCATTGTATATAGCTTCCCAAGAGCTTTCCAATAGTATCGACCTTACCTCATTTGGACCTAGGATGAGAAAGTTATGACCCTTGGAAGTTGCTTTGGAAACTTGCCGAACAAGGGGTCTGAGCATTACTCTTTCCACATCTGCAATGCGGATTGCGAAAGGAAGTTTGGTGGAGAAGTTAGACTTTCACATTTCCGCACCCGCAATGTGGATTGTGAATCGCTAAAGGTCATTTGGCGGAAAAGTTGGATTTCCGCATTTACACACCTGCAATGCGGATTGCAGATTATAGAAGCTCGGTTGACGGAAAAGTTAGATTTCCCCATTTCTGCACCTGTAATTCTGGATTGCGGAAGGTCGTTTGGAAGGAAAGGTGGATTTCTAGATTCTCGCGTCCATAATTTGGATTGCGGAAGTCTGTTTAGTATGGTAGATTATAGTTTCGCATTTCCAAACCCCGCAATGCAAATTGCGGAAGGCGGATTGTGGATTGCGGATCGCCGTTTCAGATTGCAGATTGCAGTTGTGGATTGTGGATCGTAATTGCGAATTGCGGATCACCATTGTAGAATGTAGGTTGCGGATCGCAATGGTGGATTGTGGATCGAGTCCATTGTGGATGTGTGTAGTTTGGAAGTAAAAGAAGGAGAAAAAAAGTAATGCAGGATCCTCGGTGACCTCCGAAGGCCACAATGGAGGTCTGGGGACGTTACAAAGTGGTATCAGAGCTTCAGTTACAACACTGGGGCTATTAGGGCCGAACCGTGGAAGAATTCGCACGTAAGGAAATTCCCATGGAACTGTTTAAACTTAACAGAACTCTTATGTATTAACTGTTAATGAATAATTTACAGATTGTATGGATGTTTCGAGTCCTATGTTGTCTAATAAACATTTATATCATGCACAGTGATTACAGTAGGTATAGTCGGATCATACAGCAAGGTCATGTGTCAGAAAGCAAGAATGGTGTCCGTTAATGATGCACAGGATCCCTACAAGCCTAAAGAGGACGTGATGGGGGAAAACGTGCAAGAAGAACATGTTGAAACAACATCTAATGGCAGAAGGGAGTGGATGACTCCTCAGGACTTGGTTAAGACCATGGTAAGCTTTAATGAGAGGCTGATAAAGGCGCAAGAAGAGCAACACTAGCTCAATGCAGTCATTCTGCATAGCCTCACTGACATGCATCAGAGAGTAAACATGGGGTCCAATCCAAGTAATATGGTTCAAGAAGAAAGGAATGCAATTAGTCACTCCAGAGGCCATTCTAGGTAGAGGAATCCAATCCATAGAAGAGGCTCTATGAGCAGAAGGCAAAGAACATCCTCTTTGGGATCTCCTTCCAGCAAATCAGAACACTTCAAGGACTCTCAAAGAAGTCCAAGGAACACTTACAATAGGATTGAGAGAGGAAGGAATCCCATAGGGAGAATCTAGGAAAGCAAGGCCTCCTACCTTTGATGGAGAGAGAAAGATAGGCTAGGAGGTAGAGGCATGGCTACTTGGAATGAAAAAGTACTTCAAAATGAATGATTATTCAGAATGTGATAAGGCTAGAGTTTCCATTTACAATCTGAATGGTAGAGCTTCCATTTGGTGGGAAAATCTCATGAAAGTGAAGAGAACCAATGAAAGAAGGACCAGCTGGGAATGTTTTAAAATATGCTTTAAGGAAAAATACCTATCAGCTAGGTATTATGACAATAAGAGGAAGGAGTTCAACGAACTAAGGTTGGGGAAAAATTCCATGGAGGAACATGATCATAAATTCTTGGAATTTTTAAGGTATGTAGACTACATCAAGAATGAAAGGGTGAAGATTCAATGTTTCCTTGGAATCCTACCACAAAACTACAGGGATAGGATTGAGTTTGTCCATCCACCAAGTGTGGATGAATCCATTAGGATGGCCATGCTCTGTTATGAGTAGAATAAAGGTAAGACAGATACTCAACCAACATGGAAAGGAAAACCCAAAGAAGGATTTGAACCAAGTAAAAGTGGCTTCAAGCCACCTTTCAAGAATCAATTCATAAACTTTCCACAGGGACAACCAGCAGGAAGTGGATTCAAACCAGTGGTAACAATAGAGAAAACATCAAAAGGACCACTTCAGTGTTGGGGATGTGGAGACAACCAAATGCTTAGAGACTGCCCAAATTGAAGAGGGAATCCACGAATCTTGCACAAATTGGGAGAAGAAACCACAGTAGAATATATGGCCAAAGCCACACCTCGAATCTATGGAGCACTAGATTCTCACTAGGAAGACCACCAATCAGCAATGGTAGAAGTTGAAGGTAAGATTGCTAATCAATCTATTTCTGTTTTAATTAATCTAAGGTCTACTCATAGTTATGTGTCACCTAAGGTGGTTGAAAGTTGTTCACTTAGTAAAGTGAAACATAGTAGGTCTTGGTTAGTTCAAATAGCCACTGGGACTAAGAGAAAGGTGACTGAAGTAGTGGTGAACTGTTCCATTGTGCTTAATGGACTTCCTACCAAGGTAAACTTTAATGTACTACCCTTAGGATCTTATGATGCCTTGATAGGCATGGATTGGTTGGAGAAGCATAGATCCAAGCTTGAATGTTATAAGAAGGTACTTGAGTGTGTTGATGATGAAGGAAGACTAGGGTTGGTTAAAGGAATTCCAAAACAAGTTTTGGTAAGGAAGATTTCAGCCTTACAGTTGAGAAAGTTCTATAGAAAGGGATGTCAATTATATGTTGTGCACATATCAAACTCAACAAAAGATAAAGGGACAAAGTTGGGAGACCTCCAACTGTTGTAGGAGTTCCAAAATGTATTTCCATAGGAAGTTCTAGGGCTACCACCCAAGAGAGACATTGATTTCTCCATTAATCTTGTTGTAGGAGCAACACCAAGTTCCAAAGCTCCTTACACGATGAGCACACCTGAGCTAATAGAATTGAAAATGCAGCTACAAGAATTAATGGACAAGGAGTATATTAGACCAAGTGTATCCCCTTGGGGTGCGCATGTGCTATTTGTTAAGAAGAAGGATGGGACTTTAAGGCTATGTATAGATTACAGGAAGCTAAACAAGGTAACAATAAAGAAGAAGTATCCATTGCCAAGAATTGATGACTTGTTCGACCAGATGAAGGAAGCCAAAGTATTTTCCAAGATTGACTTGAGGTATGGCTACCATCAAGTGAGGATAAAGGATGAATACATTCACAAAACCTCTTTCCGAACTAGATATGGGCACTATGAGTTCACTGTGGTGCCATTTGGTCTCACCAATGCACCTGCTACTTTCATGTGTCTTATGAATAGTGTCTTCAGCATATATTTTTATAAGTTTGTGATTGTATTATTGGATGACATTCTGGTGTATTCAAAGAATGAAGAAGCGCATATTGAAGATTTGAGAATGGTACTGCAAGTCCTCAGAGAACACCAGCTATATGCAAAGCTGAGCAAGTGTGAATTCTATCAGCAAAAGGTACAGTATTTGGGACATATTATTTCAGTAGAAGGTATTGCAATAGATCTAGAGAAGGTTGAGGCCATAATGGATTGGCCTACTTTGAGGAATGTTGCAGATGTAAATATTTTATGGGCCTTGCAGGTTACTACAGAATATTCATTGAAACTTTCTCCAGGATAGCTCACCAAATTACATTATTACAAAGGAAGGAAGTCAAATTTATATGGTCTCAGAAGTGTGAAAGGAGTTTCCACAAGTTAAAATAATTACTTACCAGTGCTCCTATTTTAAAGATTGCGGATCCAAACAAAGACTTTGTGTTATGCACAGATGCTTGCATGGAAGGATTGGGTGGATTAATCATGCAAGAATGATTTGTAATTGGCTATGAGTCAACGAAGCTGAAAGATCACGAAAGGAACTATGCCACACATGATTTAGAGCTAGCAGCCATCGTGCATGCTCTCAAGAAATGGAGGAATTACCTTTTGGGAAGAAGATATGAAATCAGAACGGATCACATGAGTTTAAAATACTTATTTGACCTAGAAAATCTAAATGTCGGACAAACTAGATGGATGTAGTTTCTCTGTGAGTTTGATTTGGAGATTAAACATGTCAAAGGAAAGGAGAATAAGGTTGATGATGTGCTCAACAGGAAATTTCATGTTGCAACAATACGTGTTTGTAAATCAGTTTTGAAGGAAAAGATCATTGAAGTTCGACCTAATGATGAAGCTTACCTACAAATCAAGGAGAAGGTACAACAGGGTAAGGTTTATAATAAGTGTGCAGGATATCAGATTGGAGAAGATGATGTCCTTATCTACCAAGATGCCAAAATGTACATTCCAAACTATGCAGAATTGAAGGAGCTTATGTTGGGAGAGATACACAAAATCCATATTCTGGTCACCCAATGTATAAGAAAACTATAACTGCAACAAGGAAACAATATTTTGGAATGGGATGAAGAAGTACATAGCAGAGTATATTTCTAGATGTCAAAAGTGTCAGCAGGTCAAGGCAGAGCATCAACATCTAGCAGGATTGTTGCAACCACTACCCATTCCCGAATAGAAGTGGGAAGTGATTTCTATGGAATTTATAACAGGATTGCCCACGACTGTGAAGAAACATAATTCCATTATGTTTGTAGTGGACAAGTTATCAAAATTAGCTCACTTTATTCGAGTTAAGTCTACTCAAAAGGCCAATGATATTGTGAATATCTTCATGAGAGAGATATTCAGGTTGCATGGATTGCCCAAGGCAATAATTTCAGGCTGGGACACAAAATTCACTTCCAAGTTTTGGAAGGGGTTATTTCAAGAGTTGGGGACTAAGTTGAATTTCATTACAACCTATCATCCTCAAATAGATGGTTATACTGAGAGAGTAAACCATATTATTGAAGACATGTTAAGGATGTATGTGATGGATAAGTCATCCAAGTGGGAGGACTACCTACACTTGGTAGAATTCGCCTACAACAATGGGTACTAGGCATCGTCGAAGATGAGCCCTTTTGAATTTTTGTATGGAAGAGGGTTCAAAAATCCAATGAATTGGGACAACCCAATGAATAGGGTAGTTCTTGGACCATAAATGATTGAAGAGATGGAGCAAGAATTTGTTAAGATCAAACATAATTTGAAGGCAGCTCAGGACAGACAGAAAAGCTATGCAGATTTGAAGAGAGTACACAAAGAATTCCAGATTGGGGATCATGTTTACTTGAGAGTGATACCAAGGAAGAGCTCCATGAAGTTGGGAAGTTGTGCCAAGTTCGCACCCAGATATTGTGGACCATTTGAAGTCCTTGATATAATAGGACCAGTTACATATACGATTGCATTACTTGCTAACATGAAAGCTCATAATTTTTTCCATGTCTCTTTGCTTAATAAATATGTACATGACCCTAATCACATCATTAATTGGCATGTGATACAGGTGGAACCAGAGGCAGAATTCCAAGTGGATCATATATGAATCCTAGACAGGAATATTACTTTCTCCAGAGGTGAGCCATCATACAGGTAAAGGTGGAATGGAAGCACCTTAGTCTAGAGGAGGTGACCTAGGAGCTGGAGGATGCCATGAAAGAGGCATTCCCATTTTTGTTCAGTTTTGAGAACATTGAGGACGATGTTGTTATAAGGGGGAGGGAGTTGTAATACCCATACCCTGCCTTAGTAATTGTTGGCCTCAATGTACATATTGTGTTTGTGCAATGTGTGCCGACCCCAGTGTGGATCTCAAGGCCAAGTCCCCACTAGTGGATGTTTAAGATTTGCTTTCATAGGAATGTATTTGATAGTGAAACTATGCATGTGCTATTAAGCCATGAAATTTTGTAATGGACCTAAATGTTTAATATTGCAATGAAATGCCAATAACTAGATGAGTGAGGCAGATAACGAGAAGGTGGGCGAAGGTATTCACTAGGGAGAGGTGAGGGGGTTGCGGGATGGTGACCCATGCTGCCACTTGGGCAGGAGTAACCGATTTGATTCCTTGTATGGGTACATATTCGGTTATAGAATGTGGAGAAGGAAAGTCGACGGAGGAGAATCACAGAGATAAAAATGGCACAGAGATATGAGAAAGGGGTTCACTCATTGTTGGTTTTGGTTCCGGTATTTCCTGTTCTTCGTTCATGGAGTGGATGGTTCGTTCATTCGTTGGTAAGGGAAGGAAGTGCTGCTATGCGCAGAGGAGGTAAGAGAAACATGTTCTTTCTATGCGTGAATGATACAAACTCCTTCAGATCCAGACGACAGGGCATGAATAGATCGAAGAAGCTGTGTGAAGCCTAAAAACCGTGAGCAGAGAGTCGAATTGCGGGACATAGTTTAGTCTGTAACCCTATGATGCACCAATTTGTTTAGCAGAGGTAAAAGATAGAGTTTAGGGTTGGAATGCTTGATAAACCCAGTGAAGGCTATAATCTCATAGAACTAGTAGTTGGACCTTCTTATACCTACCCCGAATAGCATTGGAAGGGAAGGGGCCTTAAGGGACTGTGTAGCAGAGAAGGGGGCCTTCCTTATGTTTGGTGAGGTCGATAATGTGGATGCCATACTTGCTAAGTGATTGAGATGTCTGTAGCTCTATGGTTGATCTCACTGGATTAGCAATATCTTCCCTATTACCTTGTATGCTTGATAAACCCAACTACAAGTTGGATTAGCACAACTATGCTTGATAAGCCCAAATGCAGGGTGGATTAGCATGATTATTTTTCCGGGATTGATTGATAAACCTATCTATAGGTTGGCTTAGCATTAGACTGGATCCTAATTGTTAGAGATCCTACCTAGCCCTCCTTAGTGGATACGTAGCCCAGCTCGGGGGTGGTCTCTCAGCTGAAAGAGTATAGGATGGACAGAGACCTAAGGTTGGGTGGAACGTTGCTCTCACTTATCCAGTTGCGGGGCAACTTCAATATACAAAGATAAGTGTTAATTGTTATGTGGAATGAATGATTCTATTTCATGTGTTATTATTATGTTATTTTTATTAATCCATTGAATGAAGAATTATGTGAATGTGAGTAATGGGTAGACCAAGCGTGAGCCTGAGTGGAAGGCTAAGTGTTGGTTGAATGCTTCATTCAGTTGCATGAGTTTAATGCATTGCTAATTTTATATGTGTTAGATGTATGGTTAGCCTTAACTTCATTTATTATATGTATTTTTTTATGAGATGTTTACCCTTGTAATGGACTGCTTAACCTCAGTTAATCATGGGAATGGTTACCTGGCCTATGGTATTCCTAAACCTCTTTGTGAGTCCGAGGAAAGATGGGGTTATGGTAGGAAACCGGTAGAGACCTGTTGAAGGATGGGGGACACCTTAGAGGGCTATAGACAATAACTTAAAAATAGAAAATGAGGAGTTTAGATACCTCAGTTGGGAAGGGGTTGTACACTTGGATAGAGCTTCCGAATATCCTTCCAACAATACTGACCTTGGCTCATTTGGACCTAGGATGAGAAAATTATGACCCTTGAAAGTTGCTTTGGAAACTTGTCGAAGAAGGGGTCTGAGCATGACCCTTTCCGCATCTGCAATGTGGATTATGGATTGTGGAATGATGTTTGGTGGAGAAGTTAGACTTCCGCATTTCTGCGCCCGCAATGCGGATTGTGAATTATGGAAGGTCGTTTGGCGAAAAAGTTGGATTTCTACATTTCTGCACCCGCAATGCGGATTGCGGATTGCGGAAGGTCGTTTGACGGAAAAGTTAGATTTCCACATTTCCGCACCCGCAATTGTAGATTGCGGATTGTGGAATTTCGTTTGGTGGGAAAGTTGGATTTCCGCATTCCCGCGAATGCAATGGGGATTGTGGAAGACCGTTTAGTATGGTATATTATAGTTCTGCATTTTCGAACCTTGCAATGCAGATTTCGGATTGCAGAAGGCGGATTGCGGATTGCAGATCACAATTGTGGATTGCGGATCGCAATTGCGGATTGCGGATCGCAATTGCGGATTGTAGATTGTGGATCCCAATTGGGGATTGCGGATTACGGATCGCCATTGCAGAATGTAGGTTGTGGATCACAATAGTGGATTGTGGATCCGAGTCCATTGCGGCAGTGTGTAGTTTGGAAGTAAAAGAAGAAAAGAAAAGTAATGCAGGATCTTCGGTGACCTCGGAATGCCATAAGGGAGGCCCGGGGACGTTACAGAATATTTTGAACATAACTTTTGGTACTATAAGGGGAAGTAGTGCAATTGATATTGACAGAAAAGTTGTTGTTGAGACAACAATGCATCAAATTGAAGCTCATTCTATTTATGAAGTAGAACATAGGAATGAAGATGATAGTGAAAATATCGAAATGAAAAATGATGGATCTGTTGAAGCATATAAAAAGGATGAAATAGAATGTAGTACCTTTGTGAGAGAGGAATAGTTTGAGCATGAAGAAGAAAAAATTAATGATGATGATGATGCTAAGGACATCATGTGTTCTTTCAAATATCGAAGGTTCATAGAGGACATGCCTATGAGGGAAGTGGATTTTATTGATGCTTTTCATGATTGTGAATGTGCAGGTATAGGTGAAAAATAAAGAAATCATCATGTTGTTGCATGTGAGAAAACTGAATTTGTGGACAATTAAAGTTCCAAAGAAAATGATGCAATGGATGTTGTAGCAAAAGAAGTTATTATTTTTGCAGTCGTAGATATAGACATTGGTCATTATTGAAGTCGGTGTTGAAGATGAACTTGATGCTGAAGTAAAGGTTTAAAAAAATAAAGTATTATGTGAAGAAGACGAAGATGATGCTCTTCAAGTGGAGAAAAATGAGAAGAATCAAAATGCTATTATGGGAAAGAAATAGAAGATGAAAAAGAAGAAGAAGAGCTAGTAGAGCAAAATGAAAATGATTTCTTTAAAAATCTAACAAATGTTTCCAAGTCTGCAGGTGTTGAGAGAAATAATCAAACACCAACAAATGAAGAAAATGAGGAAGAGCACTCAGTCAGAGTGCCATTAAATTATGATGATGAAATAAGGTTTCTTGAAGATTTCCTTGAAACGCCTAATTATATTGTGGAAGAAAATATTGTAGCTAAACAAGAAACATATATGCACATTTTTGGGAAAGAAGAATCCAATGAAGAACCCTTGGATGAACATTTTGAGTAATGGAGCCTCAAAGAAATGAGGCATTATTATCATCTCATGATCATGTTGCGAAAGAATTCTAGTGTTCAAACTAACAATGAAATATTGAAAGAAAATTATGTTATTGTTTATGGTTTTTTTACTCTGATTATGCAATTATTGAAGTTAAATTATGTTGAGGCATATAGCAGTGCCACAACTACATAAATTAAAGAAGGTTTCATGGACAACAAGTCTATAGAACTAGAGAATATATTGAGGATGAATCCAAGAGTGAAGATAAATATCAATAACATCAAAAGAATAAGTGAAGACAAAGTATGGAGTAAAAATAAGAAGAAAGTAGGTCAAGCACAGAGTAGAGGACAAGATGTGCTATAGTTTGCAGCAATATCAAGAAAATTTTGAAGTGTTTTGTGTATATTGTAAGCCTAGATGAGATTGATACCAACATCCATCATAATTTTTGAAAATTTGAATGTAATCCCATAGAGGCATTGTTGAAGCATGCTAGTCAAATATTTAGGTTGTTAGTGTTCTTGTAAATATTGTAGATGACTATGGTTTGAATTAAGGTGGAGCATTGGAAGGTTCATCTAATTCCTCCCACCATCAATGCCATATCAGGTAGCTCAAAATTTATTGTCACCATATGTAAATCTGTAAGGATTGAATATATTGCTTAAATGATGTAGAAGCCTCTAGAGAAGGCTCAACTTCTCAAGTTGAGAGGCATCTAGACACAATATAGCAATATTAATACCTATGCATGTAAAGAGTTTGTAAATTAGAGGAGGAGGTCAATAGAGAAGAGAATTCTAGTTATTAGAGTTGTAGCTCTATTCACAAGTCTATTTCAGTATGTTGTGTTTTTGCTTCTACCCATTTTGAACAAGTGGTGTTAGAGTTGTAGCTATGAGACCTAAAATCCATCAATTGTAGGAAAATAAACATATAAAGTGTCATTGTATTAAAATTAGTTACAACCTTATAATTTATGTGTAGGAAAACAAAGTGCCTCATGGTCTCTATCAAAAAATCACAAAATTATATCACATGGTATCTATCACATGTCACTAAAGTAAACCATGGTTAACCAATTTCAAACAATAGTTAACGTTGGTGCATTAAAGGAAACCATGGTTTGCTATACTTCAATACCATGTGCAAACAATAGTGAACTATGGTAAATACTATGGTCAAACTTGGTCAACTATAATTTAACAATATTAATTAACCATGTTTCATGTTGGTCAAACTTAGCTAATCAATGTCAATCATGGTTTACTAATGTCAACCATGGTTATCTAAAGTCAAAGTAGTCAACCATGGTTCACTAAAATCAACCATGGTCAGACATAGTTACCCATGGCCAACCAAATTCAACTATGTTCAAACAGTTGACAGCCTTTATCAACCATGGTTAATTATGGTCAAACATGTTCAACCTTAACTAAGAAAAGGAAACCATAGTCAACCATGGTAATTTGACACCATTTATACACCATGGTAAAATATTGTCAAACATACTTAACCCTAGCTAAGCAAAGTTGACCATGGTTGACTAATTATGTCAACCAAGGTTCATTAAAGTCAACCAAAATCATCCATGGTTCACTAAAATCAACTATGGTTAAAGAATGTTCAAACATTTTCAAGGAGATATGGAAAAACCCATGGAAAATGTTTATGCTTTATGCGTTTGGGACTATGAAGCTTAGTCCATATTCAGGATAAATAACACTCTCACTTAGGTTTTTTAAGCTTATGAATACCATTAAATGCTATATCTATGCATTTTTTAGGAATGCAAGCTTCGAAACCCCGTGAGATATGCTTATCTGCTTCCTCTCTAATTTATAAATTTTCTCCATCGATCCCCTTCCATGGAGGGAAATGAATGGTTCTGTTTCCATGGGGTTTTCCATATCTCTTTGAAAATGAATTCGACTTGTGAAAACCTAAACAAATGTTCAAACGTGTTCAACCTTATCAAACCCCAATATTTATGTATTTATCTATGTAATTTTATTTCATATAAATTAAATTAAATCAACTCATATTTGTATTTGTATTATTCATATTTACAAAAAAGAAACAATATTCAACCATGGACACTAGTACAAAATGGGTGATAAATGACTAAAAATCATACTAAAATTGAGCCAGCAACCACTGGTCACAATCTAGCAGTCACTTGTCACCCGACCAAATTGGTCATTTATCACTTAGTCATAAATTGCTTGAATTGCTTCATGAGCTGGTCATATATTTAGTCATTTTTTTGGCCATTAATTGTTGCTATTTGGTCCATAATTGCCACTATTTGATCATTAATTATCGTTGTTCGGTAGTACATTTAGTCATTTATTGTTGTTAGCCGATCATTTATTTAATTATTGATTGTTGTTAACCGGTCATTTATTTAGTCATTGATTGTTGTTAATTGACCATTTATTTAGTCATTGATTGATGTTAACTAGTCATTTAATTAGTCATTGATTTATGTAGATAGGGCACAGATGAATCAAACCACCAACCTCCTTCTTGTAAGGAAGGTGTTGTTCCATTGAGCTAGTACCCTTAAATACATTATACAATCAATTTTCACACTAAAAATATGTCACAAACTCTTACAAACATTAACACACTATGATTCTAATTGTAACATAAAACATATCACAAACTCTTACAAACCTTAACACACTATGATTCTAATTGTAACATAAAACATATCACAAACTCTTACAAACCTTAACACACTATCACAAAGGGTATCTATATGATATATAAGTTTGGTCTCTGGAAGTCAATGATTTTGATATTTCATTTTGGCATACTTTAGAAACTTGGTTGATTTGACTTTGAAAACATTGCATCCTCTAATTAGAGAAACCCCTTGTTTGAGGGTGAACTCTTCTACTAAAACTCTTAAACTACCAATCACACTAAGTGGTTGTGATCCATAGAGGCTTTTAACCAAGGATTTTTTTCTTATTAAAAAATTATTGAAGGCATTGTACCCCAATCACAAGCAAAGTTGAGCCCTCGAGCATGAAGAATCATGAAAATATATTAAACTCTTATCAAATCTTGTGATGGTGAAAATAAGAATGGAGGTAGCCACTAGTACTAGACCTTGACACATCAAGCATCAAGTGTAACATATTTCACAATAACGAAGTCACAAATCTATGATTGGTCGATCCACCTCAAGAATCGTGAACGATCATAAATTAGAAGAAAAAAACATACCCTGGCCGCTCTTACAATCCAAATAACCAAAGTTTTCACGAGTGTCAAGTGTGAGGGATGAGGAGTATTATTCTCAAATAGGTACAATCCCTTGTTAGGTTAATATAACATCAATGTATCGTTCTAGTGTTCATACATAATAAAATAAGGATCGAAGTCTAAATTTTTCTCTAATCCTTTCGGTGATCCAACATCAAATTAAGTATACATCACAAACCAATCATTTCCGAAATGACTAATGGAAAATTATAACATACCTTCTACCCTTGGTGATATTAGGGAATTTGGAGCAAATTTTTTTCTTTATGAAAGTATTTATGGTGGGGTACCATTCCTATCAATAGACAAGCCCCGAAAGATCACAATACAAAACAAATTTACATAGCTTAAGCTTTAATCCCAATGATAATCATTACAATATTATCACCAAAAATATTAAATCCATATAGAAAAGTAATGATATTATTCTTTGCACAAATCATGTTCTCATATGGTACTAGTAACTATAAGAAAAAGATACATCTTCACATAATCAGGGATGATATTAAGAACCCCTGACAAATTTATATATATAAAAAATGAACAAATGTCCATGATATATAGGAAACTTTGAAGGTGATTTTATCAATAACATAACATGTATATATAATTTTTTTGGCTTATCTTTCATTTTATTATTTAATGCTTTAAAATCTTGGCAAATATTTCACTAAATTATAAGATATTGCAAAATCTTGGCGAATATTTCACTGCATTATAAAAAATTGTAAAAACTAGTGAAAATTTCACTGATTTATAAAATATTGTAAAAATTTGTGGAATATTTTGCCAAGAAGACTCGCCATCTCTTTGATTCCTAAGAAATCACAATTCATTGTGCTTTCACTTTTCCTTGTAATATGTTTCTCTTCATATTATTTGATTCAAAGGAGCCCCATCCAAATCTTCGAAGAAAACACATTTCCATTTTCAAAATCATTTATGTCTATCCCCAAAAATTTCATTGTATTATTGCTTTCAACAGATAAATCTCTCATACTCTTGAATCATTATAGTTTGGAATTATGACAATATTTGTTGATCTCCTCAAAACACTACTAAAATATAGAAGGAAGCATCAGTTTCCCGTAAAATAACTTTACTTTTTCCTTTTTACCTTCAGACATACAAGTATGTGGGCTAGACATTGACAGATCGTGTGGACACGGGCTAGCCATACATAGGTCGTGTATCTCTTGGAAAATATAGTTTTTTGAGAGGTATTTCCAAGGGTTATTGTTGTTTATATTTCATTATATCTCCTCCAAGTATTTCCAAGCATCAATTATATTTAATTATATATCCTCCAAGAAGAATCCCATCTCATTTCATGTTTGAAGAATGTTAAGCATTCGAAAATCAAAGGTGAGAATTCACAAGAACAAGGAAATTTTATGATAAAATGCACAACATAAATGAGAGCTAGCTCATTTCTACAATGTAAGTGTTGTGGGTTAGCTTATTTCTATGGTATGATTACCTATAACAATGTGCAATAATAATCATGTTGAGCTCCCAAGAGAGGGAGTCATAAGCATAGAAAGAGTTGCATGGAGAGGGAGTCATAAGCATAGAAAGAGTTGCATGGAGAGGGAGTCCTAGATTGCAATTCTAGAACAATAAAACATATGAACTGTGACAACCTCAAGAAATTGTGATTGTTGATCAGATTGTCACAAGTGTTTCTCATGTATTCTCGATAAGCAGTTCACATGTAAATATGGTCAGATATGTAGAACTTCCTCGTATTCATGGATTGTGACTCTTTTTTTCAATTTTCTTATGTTTTTGAATTACGACTCTCTTTTTTCAATTTGCTTATGTTTGGTCAACTTGCTTAGATTTTTGTTTCAATCTAACAAAAGTATTTTTGGTCATAGCTCAACAAAAATCAAAATCTGTTCAAATATTACTTCATGAATTTCTACTGCCACCAATAGAAATATTTTTTTGGCCATAACCTTACATCCTAGGCATTCTTAGCCAATCAAAAACAATTGTAGATCTTATTCCAAAACTATTACTTTATTACTTCATTAAATCAATTTTAAAAATATCTATATAATCCATATTAAAATAATAACTATTTATTATATAAATTAATAAATTCAAATTCAAATAATTATGCTAATACATATATAAGTTGAAATCATAAGTAATATATTAATAAAAAAATACTTTAAACTATAATAACTTATTAACATAAATGTAAATTACATGTGAAGCACTCCTAATTACATGTGAATTACACATTACACATGGAGAAGTATATTATATCTATATATTTAAATGTAACTTTATATTTAATTAATTTTATTTTAGTTATTTTAAAATTTGATATATTATATTTTTAATAAAAAAGATTTTTTTATATTTATATTTTTAAAATTTAAAATTAAAAAACTAAATTTTGTAGATGATATAAAATTAAATAATAATTTATGAATCAATATATCTTTTAGATATCTTATCAAAACTTTTTTTTATAAGTATTAATACATATTAATGTGACCATATAATTTAACAATAACAAAAATATTAATATGATCTTATAATCTAATATTAAATAAAATTTCCTTAAATAATTACTCATCTATTATTAGCGTTAATATAAATTAATATTAAATAAAATTTCAAAAAATTATTCGTTCTATTATGAGTATTAATATGTTCAATGTTTAATTATTAACAATAACAAAAATATTAATATGATCTTATAATCTAATATTAAATAAAATTTCCCCAAATAATTACTCATCTATTATTAGCGTTAATATAAATTAATATTAAATAAAATTTCAAAAAATTATTCATTCTATTATGAGTATTAATATGTTCAATGTTTAATTATTAATATATATTAATGAGATCATATAATGTAACAATGAATGTTATATATTAATATGAATGAATGTTATATATTAATATGACCACATAATTATTATGTATATATAGTGTGTGCGTGTAAGCTTATTTGATGTGCATATGTAATTAAAATAATTAAACATGGTAGATAAACTATTCCAACAAAGATCATATTTTTGTATTACCATAGTTTTTTTTGTAAATAAAAGTATAACTATATATTATGTGCTGATAGAGAGTACATAGCTGGACAACATCTACAAAGGCATTCTCGATCAACAGAGGTCAAACAGGAACCCAAAAACCGGCTTACTGTAACAAGACTGACTCATAGCATTCCTGGCTTTGTTTGCCAAACAAGAAAAAGACATCATCAAAACAGGACAATCTGACCAAGAGTTCATTACAGACTCCATAATTTTGGTAATACATACTGCACTTTTATATTGACCATACATACTACTTAGAGCTAGATAGAGACCAAAACACATAAAAATAGTGCACCTCAATCTATAGTAATAGTTTGCAGAGTCCGACCCGCAAGCGTTGGTGAAGGGGTTTTGGCAAACGCCATGTTCTAGACCGTAGCGTTGCCACCAGAAATGACAGGAAAGAGCTCCACCTTGGCTGCTTCCACTTCCATCATCCGCGATCACTCCTTGAATGAAAAAAGAAATGCCCAATTTCTTGGCAATGGCATCAACTTTAGAGTGCATCACCCTATTGTCCAAGTTGTGAGATTTCCAGGATCGCATAGGATCCTCATCACCATGGCGTTTATTTGCATAATCCATCATAACATTGGCGATCAGATTTTTAGCAGCCCAATGAGTCATGAGAGTGCGCTCATAGAGATAAACCCAACCATCCGTAGTGCCAGGGTCAACCACCCAATCCTCCAGGTCCTGATAGATTTCTCTAGCAGGTAGAGCTTGAGCATTTTCCCAGAGGACCTTCTCAGTCCCCTTAATTTTATCCCCAATGGGGGGAGGAATTCGATTGCGGAAGAACTCTGCAGCATCCCTCAGACAGGTTCTAGTGGAGGCGCGAGTAACCCTACCCAAAAAAACACCACCCAAGCTAGACGAATCACCCCTAGACGGGGAGGAGAGCTTGTGCTTCAGAGCCATGATGCTAACAGGAAAAGGATAAGACAGAAGAACCAAAAAAAACCACTCAACAGAATACTCAGGGTTCCACAAGGAACGAAGTCTACAAAAACTGGCTCGGCTGCTGAAAATGCAAATGCGTTGAGGAATGGACATTATGATCAAATTTAAAACAGGGTGGTGCATTATTTCCATAACTGCCTGATGATGCGAGTCCATCATCAAGTACAGATCCTTCATTATCAAGAAATCAACCCCGATCATGATTTTGAGGGAAGGAAAGAGAAGGAATGAACGAGGTATGCTCCTGGTATTTTCACCACCTATTTCATACTTATGAGAGTACGTCGCAACGTCTCTCATAACGGGATTCATTAAGGCAAGTGTCATTTCGAATGGTGGAGAGACTTGACACGAGGCTCCCTCCTGACATCATCATCCACCACGTTTTCATAACTTACATGAGGCGAGACCAAAGCCGACAGCTGAGTTAAATGCTCATGGTCCTTCTGAGCTAGGTGGAAGCAAGATTTCATCCACTCGTCATCATTGATTATAAGCCCTTAGGGGGGACCCATCATCAATACCATGATTTGCCAGATGGTCCGCCACTTTGTTTGCATCCCGCTTGACGTGGCTAAAGGAAGTCACCTCAACATTAAAAAGGAGCTCGCGGAGGTACTCCAGCCTGGAGAGTAGACGCCAACTGGAAGAAACTTTTTCTGGCGGTTGCCCAAAAGACAATTTCCTGGCCATGTGGATAATGACCAACGAATCCCCCTCAAAAACCACCGGAAACCAGGATTCGGTGAATGCCAAGAAGACCCCCTGAATAAGGCCTTCCAATTCCGTAGAATTGTTAGAATCATGGCCAATAGCGCCAAAGAAAATATTCACAATAGATCCCAACTGATCTCTGCAAACTCCTCCGAACCCAGCAGGGCCAGGATTCCCCCTAGACGCCCCATCGAAATTAACTTTGAAGCTCCTAGTTGGGGGAGGAAACCATCGGGATGGAATATCGGGTCTACAAATAACCTCCTTTCTCCGTAATCCTTCCAAGTCAGAATGACACATCCCCCATCCCTCCGCAATACGAAGATCCCCTGGTGAAAGCTCTTTGTCTTTATCAGACCATTGCTGACAACGAATGGTCTCAATCATGTTTTTTCCCAATTTTAGCCAGAGAGTGTCCTCCGTGTTGGAATGATCTCTAAAGATACGCTCATTCCTTTCTTTCCAGATAGACCACATAACCATTCCCGGGAAAATTTTCTAGAGAAAACCAATAATGGGGTTAGAAAAGGACATGGGATCCCAGGAGTGATGTGTTTGATCTGGTTGGTTTCTAACACGATGACTTCTTCTAGATATGGTAGCACCCTTGTCCCAGATTGAGGAAGAAAATGCACAAGAGTCAAGCAGGTGACCACTGGATTCCTCTTCATTGAGGCATAAGGAGCAGCGAGAAGGACCACAGATTCCCCTCTTCCTCAGATTTTCACTTGTCAGGATCCTCTTCCATACAACAAGCCAACAAAAGATTGCAATTTTAGGCCATTTTTCATACCCCAAACTTTCTCCCAGACTTTCCTGTCCTCCTCATCATCCTGGATTCAAATTTCATATGCCTCCTTGATACCAAAGGTTCCTTTCTGAGAGAAGCCCCAGCATAATTTATCCTGAGCAGCACAGGATCTAATGAAGCGTTCCTTCATTGTGGAATCAAAGGAAGAAAGAGAGTCCTCCTCAGAAAGCCCATCCCGGCTTTCAGCCAAAACCCATTCCCTATGCCATTCCTGATCATTATGGTTCCAATAATGAGCCACCTTAGTTTTTCTAGAGGCTATGCCTCTTTCTTTAATAAAAAGCCATCTGGTATCTTCACCAAGAATGGGTAATTGGTTCTAGGAGTCTTCCCAGAAGTTGGCCGCCTCTCCATTATGAATTTCCCAAAAACAGTTATCCTAGATCAAACGTCTGGCTGCAAAGGATTTCATCCATATGTGAGATCCTTGCTTGAACTCATTGTACCTGGTCAATTGCCTGATCTCCTTATCCCGGGCATATTTGAAGTGCCATAGCTTTTCCCAAGGCTCCGTTTGATAGTTGCACCACCGCCACCAAATTTTTGCCCCATAAATTTCACTTAGAATTCCAGGGTCTCTTAATCCAAGTCCCCCTTTATTCTTGGGTTTGTAGACTTTTTCCCAACCCACCAAAGAGAATTTCACCTTATTTTCCCTACTACCCCAAAGGAAGGATCTTTGGATGCTTGGAATTTCCCTTAGGATAGACTTGGGCGTAGAGAACATAGAAAACAGATAGACAGGCATGGCTTGCAATACGGACTTAACCAGGGTGAGCCTGCTAGGAAAGTTAAGAGGGTGAGTAGTCCAACTTGAGAGTCTTTTCCTCATCCTATCCACAAGATCACTCCAGGACACCTTGCGAATTGTGCCATCCGAGAGGGGGGCACCAAGGTATTTAGAAGGAAAGGAGCCACGCTCAAAGCCCAGAATCCTAATGATGTTGCGATGGGTAATACCGGGAGTATTGAGAAAAAAACACCAGAGTTTGTCCGGGGTTAACTGCCAACCCCGAGGCTTTGGAAAATAACTCCAGACAACTTTTGAAAGATCTCGCTTCTTGGACTAAAGGGTGCCCCATTAACATAGTGTCATCAACAAACTGTTGGTGAGTCCGCTTCTCCAAACCTTCATGAATTCTGAGACCCCTGATGACGCCAGATTCAGCCCCAGAATGTAAGAGGCTACTGAGGCCTTCAGCCATAATTATAAAGAGGAAGGGAGACAGAGGGTCCCCTTTCCGAATACCCCGAGATGCTTGAATTAGTTTGGTTGGGGAGCCATTGAGGAGGATGGAAAAGAAATGGGTGGTAACCAAATTCATAACCCAATTGATCCAATTCTGATTGAAGCCAAAAGCTCCCATGATACTATGCATGTATTGCCAGTTCAATTTATTGTAGGCCTTTGTAATGTCCAATTTCACAAGCATACCAGGTTTCTTCAAGGCCCTGAGGGAGTGTAATGTTTCATGGACCAAAATGATGCCATCCACAATTTGTCTACCTTCCACAAACCCTGATTGCTCAGGGCTGATAAGAATAGGAAGAAGAGGCTTAAGCCGACTAGCAATGACTTTGGAAATGATCTTATATATTGCATTGTATAGAGAAATTGGTCTAAACTTACCAGGGGAGTCAGCTCTCTCCTCTTTAGGAATTAGAGATAGGAAGGTAACATTAAAGGATTTCAAGACATCCCCACTACATCTTGATTCCTCAACCAGCTGATGGACCTCAGTCTTAATGAGGTCCCAAAAGTGGTGAAAGAAGTTGGAAGTGAATCCATCTGGGACAGGGGCCTTGCCCAAATCCATTTGGTGCAAAACATCCTCAACTTCTTGTAAAGAGATAGCCTTATTAAGTGCCTCATTGTGAGCTTGTGTGACGAGACGGGGGATTAGAGAAGTGATCTGGGAAATTTTTGACCCACAATCAACTCGGTCCTCCATAAGCACTGTGTTGAAATGATGGACAAGCTCCTCTTTTATTTCCTCTCTTGATTCAACAATGTTCCCATTGGCATCACGAATTTTCATGATTTTAGATCTATGCCTGTTTTGAATAACTGAGTTGTGAAAGAACTCAGTGTTTCTTTCCCCCTCCTGAAGTCACTGAATTCTGGATTTTTGCTTCCAAAGGGATTCCTCCCACCTTTCCCTATCTTCTAAGCGCTCAAGAAGATTGTGTTCCCTCTCTTTCTGATCTTCACTCCACCCTTCTTCCATCCCAAGTTTATGAGTAAGTTCGAGATCCGAAATAATCTGCTTTTTGTCTTCGAAAATATTACCAAAGTCCTCCTTGTTCTAGGTGCGAATTTTGGATTTCAAGGCCTTTGATTTTTGTTGAAATTGGTACATCTGTGATCCTTCCTGGGGTACCAATTCCTTCCACCATTGTCCCACCAAATCCTTAAAGTCCTTTTGGTCCAACAAGAATTGCTCAAAATGGAAGGGTCTATCTAGGTTGTTAGCAGACCAGTCCCATGTGAGACATACAGGCCAATGATCAGATCCAGCAGAGGGAAGTACACTGGCATTGACCTCTCCCAGTTCCTGAGCTATATCCTCCATTGTCAGGAATCTATCCAATATGGAAACAACAAGATGGGCCCCCCCTCTTTTATTGTTCCATGTCAACCACCCATTTCCAGTCTCAACATCAATCAGCTGGATGTGGCTGAGAATATCCCTGAATTTCTCTTGGAATCTATCCAAAAGCCTACGACTTGTAAGATCCCCTCCCGCGGACCCAAGTCCTTGAAGGGAATATGCTACCAATCTATGGGGATTTTTAAAAGCTCCGCCAAGTCATTAGATTCACATCAATAAAATTGAGAGTGTGCAAATGCCATTTAAACAATTAAGCATAGCGGAATTAAAAACTCATCCACACACATATTTTATATGCATACATCATATAAAAAACAATCATCAATCTAACATTGCATAAGTAAATGCATAGATAGCAAGACACTTATCTTTATGGTTAAATGGCCCCAAACAACTAGCTATGTTGCTGCAACGTTCCTCCCAACCGTAGGTCTCTTCTCATCCTATATTATTTCAGCACTTAGAGACCACCCCTGAGCTAGGCATGATATCTACAAGGAAAAAGGGACTCTCAAGCTCATCACAACCCAAAGCAATGGATACCCATCTTAAGCCC
Source organism: Larix kaempferi (assembly GCA_027924585.1). NCBI lineage: Eukaryota > Viridiplantae > Streptophyta > Pinopsida > Pinales > Pinaceae > Larix > Larix kaempferi. The sequence continues at coordinate 2,096,902 of BSBM01000640.1, forward strand.
AACATTTCTTAACACACAACAACTCAAACTGAGCACGGATACACATAAAAACAAAATCCCAAGTGTTGGGTATGGATGGAAATGTGGGAAACCAAAAATGAAGTGAGAAATGGTGAATCAAGCCAGGGAAAGCAAATTCATTTTTAGAAAACATCCTTGGGAACTCAAAGAGCCGCAATGGTCTCTACAAACCCTCAAATTCATGGCTCCCTTCCTCCTAGCCATTGTGCAATACAAAAACGAGTTCCCATGCATGGAAATGCAGGAGATAGATGAAAAACATGATGGGAAAAGCCCCAGCTAGCTCAGACTGCATGAGAGGGAAAAGGCTTGGGCGTTCAAGGGCCAAAACAACCTTCACACAGTCATTAACTAGCAATAGGGAACCAACACGATTTTTGGGCAAAATCATGATAGGTTGGCACCCGAAATTGGCACATACATAGTCACACAATTGATGGGAACATTTAAAAATGATTTCTGAGGTAGGAGATAACTGCTGGGTTCACAAAAACGATTTTTCCATAATGAAAACCAAATCTGGAAATTCAAAAACGATTTCACAACAATAATGGAAACAACAAGCTATCAAACTTATCTATTGATATTCCCAATGGATTCTCTTCTTTCCCCATAGTCCAACCATCACAAAAACGGGATTCTCAGCTTGAAAACCAGTGAATTTATAGCATAATCCATGAGAGAAACACCCAGCAAGCTCCAAAAACGTGAGAGAGGCAAAACTCCTTCATGGTAATGGCTTAGGGAGAAAATCTTGGCTCTTTTCTTGCCCAAGAAACAAAAACACGATTTTCCATGAGGGTGGCTTGCCCATACTCGAATTTGGACAGCCATACCTCCCCAATCCCCAAGGCATTAACTACTTCACCCAAATCTTTGGAGAAATGAATGATTGGGAACCAAAGTCAACATGGGTAGTTGATGGTTGATGGGTTCTCTAATTGACACTTGGCTTGACTTCATTGGCTCAAGGTTTGAACATTTCCCTCCTAACTCCTTGTAATATCATGCCCCCCATCTCTTGTTGCATTGCATAGCTAGTTGTGGGTATTTATATTAAAATGCATATTTACAATTCCCATGGCTCACTAGCACATGGGTTAAATAATACCAACATACTTTCCTCTTCAAGATTGAGTGTTCACTAGCAGGGCCTTGGCCTTGAGCTCCACGCTAGGAATCATACAAACTATGCATGCAATATTTACATTATAGCCCATATATCATAAGGGTCAAGAATGGGGATGTGACACCACCACCTTTTTTCTTATCCAAAGAGGCGATCAGGTTAAAATCCCCACCAACAAACCATGAGCTCTCCAGGGTTTGTGACAAGAGCCAGGACAGGAAGTGAAGAAAGGCCTATTTAGGTGTGTTGATGCCTCGGATGTGCAGGGTAAGTGCAAAGTGCTGGAATGGGTTCCAAGGCACACAACAGGGAATGAAAACCCAGCCAAAGGCTTCAGTTAACCCTACGCAAGAGTTACCCTATCCTCGAGCTGTTTGGTGTGGTAATCACCCACTGATATTTGGCCTCCGCTGGCACTCTAAGAGTAAAAATTTTGATCTTTCGAAGATCAGTTTTCCCGTTAAGGAAAACGAAGTGTGATAGTTGATTAACAAAACTAACCTAAACTACCTAAGGAAAGGATCTATCCTAAGTTAGATCTAACCTAGAAGGAAAGTTGATATTGCGCAGATCTGAACTGAAGTGTAAAAGACAAGTGATGAAGTACCTTGAACAGAAATGTCTTCGGGTTCTTCACTCATCAATTAAAGTCTTGTCAATTAAGAAATTAAGTGATAATTCTTCAAAGTTTTTTTAGGCCCATTCAAATACCCCATCTGTAATCATTGTGTTAATTGAAAAATTAACAATTGATTATGCATATTTAATTGCATCGAATCATTTGCAGAAAAATAAAAAATAAGAACTGTTCAATTAAAGAAATTTAATAGGACAATTCAGAACATGTGTCAAAACATACAGAAAAAATCAATATGAAAGACCATGTACATCAATAAATGATCTGCAATAGATTGAACGCATGACTGATGACAATTTGAAACATTTAACTCAGCGATTCTCAAAGAAATTTGAAGAACTCAAGAAGGTGGAGAAAAGATAACTTTACTTCTTATAAAAGTCTTGTACAAAAATTACAATGGCTCGAATAGACAGAGCATCTTCAGTCCATACTCCTACTGAATCAAAATTCCAAAATTCCCAACCCTTTGGTAAGGGCGACATTCCTCCTTAAATACTAAATTTTATCCAAAATACCAAAAGGAGAAATTATACAAAATAGAAATTACAAAAATTGGCTCCAACTGTCGATCCAATAAAACTTGCTATCTTTCAGCTTGAAGGATTTTCCGCCACCTTATCACCTAAAGATTTTACAAAGAATTATTCTTTAGTCAGGTAAGGTCTTGTAGCACCATAGAGATTCAATAACCGATTGCTCATTATCTTCAACGAGTAGCGTGGCTCGTGGAACATCTGGTGTAAGAAATTCGGGATCAGATAATTCACAGTCAGAAACAGATAATCCATTAAAGGATTTACTTGAGAAACAGTGGCCATCACATCAGGTTCTCCATTGATTATAAAATATTGTATAAGATCATCATCTAAGTGAGCGGATTCTTCCATGTGATGAACCTGCAATAATTAATTAATGCAAATACACGAGATATTAGAAATAATAGAACTCAGAATCACTTTTATATTGATCACGGGCCACTTCGAGGGGGCAACCTCCTTTGAGCAATCTCAATACAATTAACTTCACGGTGCCTTCATAGGCCTCAACACACACTTATATACTAAGTCTAGGCACCAATACCATGGGTCAATACTATGTGTCAATAGAAACCATGGGCTAAGTCTAGGCGCCAATACTATGAGTCAAAACCATGGGACATATAATACTATGGGACGACTTACAAAGCATATACGTCCAATACTATGGGTCAATACTATGGGCCAATATAAACTATGGATCAACAAATACTACCGGACGACTTACAAAGCATATGTGTCCAACAACAATGTACTAACAAAGTAAAGACATTGGTTCCTAACATCCCCTCTCCCTTAGAAAAAGCTTTGTCCTCAAAGCTTTAGATGTGGAAATTGCTGCAGAATCTGAAGGAGTGGGTCCCCTGTAGCATCCTCGGGTTGCATTCCGAGCCACTGGCGCCTTTGGATTTTCAGGGAGGATTGCATGGAAGGCTGTAGACGAACAAGAACCATATCAGCGATGTGAAAAGTGTGCTCAGAATGGTGTTGATCGGCTTGTTGTTTCAGTTGAATTCTTTCCATGTGAAAATTGTCCTGCAGAATGAGAAGAAGCTGATCACGGTTTCGAAGAATTGAGTCAATTGCCTGAACTGGGGAGCTGCTGAAGGTGTATGGAAGAAGAACTGGTGGTGCCTGTCCAGAGACTGCTTCATATGGTGTCCTTTGAGATGTGGTACTATACCATTGGAGCACTTCTAGGAAATCCATAGAAATAGTTGTCCAAATCTGTGGAGGGATGGGCAAGGGTTCGAGCAGTCCCAAAAGGAGGGTCGTTTCACCCTTGTTGACCTAGAAAGTATCACAGTCAACCACCATCCGTTGAATTGTCCTTTTGAGTCCCTGCCAAAAGAAGTTACATTGTTCCTGGTCATACATTTTGAGGAACCCAGAGTGCCCTACTGATGAAGAAGCATGGAGTTCATAGAATAGATAGCCCCGTTGAACAGATTGCAACCAATTTGGAACAAGCAGAAAAATAGCTGTAAGAGAAACTGGGTCATCAAATGTGTGAGGAGGAGCATCTTCCACCATATTGTTCTTACCCTTCTGGTAAGTGGTCGCATAGTCATAACCCATGAGTTGGATAACCCATTTCAGGTGTGTTGGGGAGGAGACCCGTTGTTCCAGGAAAGTTTCCAGACTCTGGAGATCAGTCTTGATGCAGAAATAATTCCCCAATAGGGAGGGCTGCCACTTCTATATTGTATGCAAAATAGTCATCATTTCCTGCTGAGAGGTAGATGCGGCTAAATTCTTACCAGAAAGGTCTCTTGAAGGCAATAATCTCATTGGTTCAGCAAAGACACCTGCATATCTATCCAAGGAAGTAGTGGAGACTGTTGATGGGTGTATCTGAATGGAATGGAGATGAGCGATGACACCATGTGAATTCTTCTTAAGTATTTTTTCCAAGCGATGTGAACTGATGATGCAGAGAGACCTTGGTTGTAAGCCCTTAAATTTGTGTTGTGCCCCATTGACTGAAAACTGCATCCAAAGTTCAGGAAAATCCCATAAGATGGGGCCAAGTGTGTGTAACCATTGAATGCCCAAAACCACATCACATCTGTCTAAGGACAAGGCAAACATGTGAGAGCGTAGGTTATAATCTTCCATAGAGATATGCACATTGTGACACTTCCCCTTGCAAGGTAAGGTGCCCCCATTGGCAACCATGAATTCAAAGTTGGAGCAAGGATGGACAAAACAATCAGCCTGTTTGGCAATCCGAGGATCAATGAAGTTATGAGTGCTACCAAAATCAATGAGTATGGTAAGAGGGAGCTTCAGAAGTATCCCCTGACTCGCATTGTTTGTGGGGTGGTGACGCCAGTTACAGCATGGAGAGAGAGCTCGGGTTGTTCATCCTGAGATGGGGTGTCAATAGGAGGGTGTTGAATGTCGACTTGATCAGCTACTGTATCTAGAACTTCTTCATCAAGTTCTGAGGCAGGTGGAGAATCTACATCCAAGAGATAGAGATTTTGTTGAACACATCTATGTCCCCGAGTGAATTTATCATCACAATTATAACAAAGCCCTTTTTCTCGGTGTGCCTGCATCTCTGTTTCAGACAAATGCTTCATAGGAGTTGGTTGCGGGGCAGGTGTGATGGGAGGTCATTGGGAACCCATATTTCTGAAGGGAACAAAGGTGGGTTTGGAGCGTTGTTGAGCTGCGATATTGTCCTCAGCCAGCTTAGCCAACCCTAGGACTTCCATCATTGTGTTGGGACAAAACATTTTGACCTCTGAGAGGATTTCATCCTTGAGACCACTGATAAAACAACTCCTGTAGAATTCATTGGACAATCCTTCTGTGTGATTGGCTAGTTTCTCAAATTCCATCTGATACTGTCTCACTGTGCCAGTTTGGTGAAGTTTAGTGAGTGCTCCTGTGAAGTCGTCAAAAGAACTAGGACCAAATCGTGACAAAAGGAGTTGGCAAAAATCTATCCAGTTTGGCTCGGGATGAGATTTGATGTACCAACGGTACCATTAAAGGGCTTGTTGTTCCAAATGAAAGGATGAAAGTGGAACTTTCTGAACATCAAAAGTATTATGCAGACTGAAATATTGTTCTTCTCGGTATATCCATCCAGTCGGATCAGTACCATTGAAGCGAGGAAAATCAAGCTTCGGCCCACGAAAATTGCTGGAAGAGGAGAACCCAGTGGCTGCAAAATATTCTAGCTGTCGGGTATTGTTCATGGCTTAATGCTGAAGATGGAGCTTGAGAAATTTTTCATCTAGATCTTGGAGTTTGGTTTGGATGGCTGCAAGTGCGTCCTCCATGGTTTATGCTCTTGCGCGGGTGACAACCATAACCAGGAGTTTTTTTTTTTTTTGGTTGACTGGGTAGGAAAACAAAAACAGAAACTGCTTCAGTAAAGGAAAATATGGACTTGGGAAAAAATCTGAAGGGTAATTGGGGTTTGACGAGGTTTTGGACACTGTCGAATAGATAGGGAAGCAAAAATGAGGATTTTAGAAGCGGGGTGAAAGAATGGGAAAATTTGGCAGAGGGGGACAAAGAAGCAGAATTCAAAAAGGAACTCTGTGGTAAAATTTGAAGGTGATTGGGTGAAATCTGAGGAAGGTATGGCAAACCCTAAAAATAGACAAATGTGTGATTTCGAGCTTTGGGAAGGGGAATTGGGGATAGGGTCCTCAGGAATGAAATATGCAGAATGGGATGACAGGGGTTCCCCAAAAATTTCAAGGGAAATAGAGTGAAAACAAGGGAGATATGGAGAAAAAACTAAATTTTATACTGATTTTTTTTTTCCAGACTGGAACGGCTACAGCTCGGAAGGGATCTGGAACAGATAAATCTGCAATGGCGCAGAAGGGATTGAAAATGGATGGATCTGAAACGACGACTGGATCTGGAACGACTTTCAGAGGAGATCTGAAACGGCTGGATCTAGAACGGAAGTGATCGGAAACAGTTCAACTGAAAATAGATATGGACCCCAGGTATGTGCAGCTTCCTGTCGGTTCAGGGGATTCACTCGGCCACCAATGCGGTCTGACGGCTTGCGTATTGGGGCAGTACCCCTCACTCCACGGCTCAGGTAAAACTGATAACCGCTTTGCCACAAACGATAGCTCTTAGTTTACCTCACGGGTGGAAACTAGTCAATCAGGTAGGGGTCGTTTCCCTTTTCGCTGGCAGGTCCTCTCAATGGGCCAGCTACTTTGGGGTTCCTATGGTACTCCTCACAATGAGTTTTAGGGCTTATGTCCAAGTACTTCCCACAGTTAAGCGGATAGGGATTATTCCCAAATCCGAAGCTGCAACAGATGCAAATTTTTTTTTTGCAGAAATTCCACCCAACGAGCCCAAGAAAGTGCTCTGATACCAGATGTGATGAACCTGCAATAATTAATTAATGCAAATACACAAGATATCATAAATAATAGAACTCAGAATCACTTTTATATTGATCACGGGCCACTTCGAGGGGGCAACCTCCTTTGAGCAAGCTCAATACAATTAACTTCACGGTGCCTTCATAGGCCTCAACACATACTTATATACTAAGTCTAGGCGCCAATACCATGGGTCAATACTATGTGTCAATACAAACCATGGGCTAAGTCTAGGCGCCAATACTATGAGTCAAAACCATGGGACATATAATACTATGGGACGACTTACAAAGCATATGCGTCCAATACTATGGGTCAATACTATGGGCTAATATAAACTATGGATCAACAAATACTACAGGACGACTTACAAAGCATATGCGTCCAACAACAATGTACTAACAAAGTAAAGACATTGGTTCCTAACATTCCAGAACTTCCTTGCTCTGCTCCATAGAATTTTGCACATAGGAAGATAACGCTTCAAAGTCCTCTTCACTACTGCCGCTGCTAAAATCAGGAACACCTACATCAAATGGTGGTAATAATGTTTCTTGATATAACAAAGGGTAAAGTTCTTCATCATCAACAAGACTATTTGAAAGTTCACCTCCTACATGAAAATTACTCATCCTGGGAAAATCTTAGAAAACAAGATGCCCAGAATGCTGCATAGAATGTTTCCTATTACAGAAAGCAATGAACAATGTAGAATCTTCATGTTAATTGCTACTTTAAGGCCAGTAGGTAGGGCGATATCAATTGAGCAGGGATATTTTCAATGATTAAACTTACGCAGCGAACCAATCAACTGTCATGAAAAAGTCGAGATTTGAGTTTAAGCTCGTGCGAAGTACAGGCTCAATTACTGCTTGCATGATTTTAATTGCTTTTAGGATCACATCGTTATGAGCAATCCCTGATCACTAATTATAACTGGTAATTAATAATGAAAACGGAGGCTGCAGTGATAGAATTGATCCGCCAAAAGCTTGGATTAGGAGTTCCAATACACAGGTGATCAGTTCTTCACGCGTATCAAATTGGATTAATCTGACCCAACTTCCATGAGAAGGAAAAGAAGCTTTGAAGTCAAAATTTAAGTGAAAAGACATGATCATTAAGAAGTGGGATAATAATGACAAATTGCCAAGACTCGAGATCAGGCACAACGAACTTAAGGCAGAGCAATGGTGTCCATACAACATGAAGTAATTGATAATCTTGTAGTAATATCCACTGTTATAGAAAAATGATGATCTGAGAGAACCAGTTTTCAACAGACAAAATAACGCATCTTGACATAACTGATTACCCAACAATCAAACATGAGCACATATTCATAACAATGGACAGCTAAGATTAGTTGGAGCAGGATGCAGAAACGAATGCAATTACGTTCATGAAGTTTTATTCAAAGATTCCACAAGCCGAAATCTGAAAGTGTGGGTAGCAAAAATGGAAATAGAAAAGGATTCCCGAGAGCCAAAAACTGACCATGCAGGTAACGGGTCTCGTGAACGTTATACTGTGAAGTGTTATAACCATCCTGAAAGTCGCATTTCGAAATTCATGAATTGTGGGTTTCGGGAGCACATAGCAAATCAACAAAAACGACCATCTTGAAAGCCGAATGCCGTCATTGTGGAGTTCGAGTTTCGGGATACTTATTCCTTGATCTTATTACTGATCAATTTCGCAAACTGTAATGTTAGGTTGCGGATTGCAGGATCACCAAACTCCAAAATTTTAAACAACATTGCCACAACCCACAAATGTCGGGTTGCGGATTTCGGAGACTCCAAATGCTAATTTTCGAAATGATGATAACAATCAACAAAATAACCAAAAGTTTAGCTTTCCTTTCCTTTCAAACCGAAATGCCTTGGAAAAAATGAACAAAAGTTGCAAACAAGCAAATCAAAAGCATGGGTGAGAAACTCTAATATTTACAAAATGACTCACCCAAACACCTTAGTGTTTATTAAGATCGGGGCTCTCGTGCTTAAATAAGCATGGGATCTGTTGTGGCCACAACAAATGGTGACTGGCTGGGAAGAACCAATTATCTCTGCAATCAAATCCAACTAAAGACAACATGTTAATCAACAGATTTCTTGAAACCCAAGTCATAGAAGATGTTGAAAAGATAACAGTCAACAATCAGTGAACATAAAAATGGATAAATCTCAATCAATGACCATTGTAAAGGTAGCATTTATCTGATAAGTAGATTTAGAGAGTGATACCTAATCTTTATCATGACGTAGTCATTCAAAAACCAGCTTGAATTGAACTTGAGAGCAGCTTTAGAAATGCTCATGGATATCCTAATTATAGATCTCTTTAGTTTATTAATTGAGTAATTTTCTCGGGCTAAGTATACTTCTTCATTTTTTATTTTTTTTGGAGAAAACTGACTAGCATAGATAAAAAATTGTCGACACAAGACCACTGTACTGACTTGGTGATCAGATGAAACAGTGCCATTCACAGGCCTAATATGGAAACTGGTCAAACTAGCTCGATAACGAGACTCCTTGTTTTCTCATTATAAGACCAAAAGAAATTATCATGGCTTGGTGACCACATAATGATAATTCTAGTCCAAAATCAAACCCATGATCATAGCAAGGTTGGATTATGATAAGACCCCCCTGTTCTTGTATACAACAAAATCTTATCAAAATGAAACAATTTATTACGGCATAAGATACAAGGCATGACCATGGCTTGGTGACCATTTAGTGATAATGTTACTCACCAGCGCTCAGCGGATCATGAATGGACCGACCTGTAATAGGATCTTCCATCTTTCAAGATAACTGAAAGTCATCTCCCAAGTGTGGTAGCTTGATGTGAAGATGTCATTCCACTTTAAGCACATATGAACCTAATGGGCTAGCTTGATAACAAGAATACCCACCTCGCAACTAATAATTTTAAACAAAATTTTATATTCAAAGTGATTGTAAAAGGATCCATGAGCAGTCAGAACTGATCAAGCTAGTGTGATATGTTGTTTGTCCATGAAACATCAGATAGAAAAATGATAACCATCCTCTATAGCTCAATTACACAAATGAAGCATTGTAAAAGATAATGATCAAGGTGAAAATAATCCATAAGTACTGCACTTATTGACTGTTTATTTCTCAGAGCAAATTCTAATCATAAGCCAGGAAGTAAGATGAATGACAATGCTGACACTTCAGAAACAATTGTTGCCCTAAAAAATAATAATCCCAAGCCACTACCAAAAAGTGTGAAGCCTTAATACTAAAAATCAAATCAAAACAACAAAATCAATCAGGCTGTCCAAACTAGAAAAGAAATGACTGAAAACAAACCACACCTATATACAAATGCATCATATTGCTTATAGACGAAATACTTTTTGGGAAGAGATATATTCACCAGGTAGGTGTCTACAACTCCCTCCAATGTCTGTAATCGAACTATGCTGGGACCAATCTTTTCTGCAATAGTGAAAGGTCCTAGCCAGAGACGTTGGAACTTGGTGTAGAGATTTTTATCTTTATGTTGCTTGTCCCACCTCAAACCTAAGTCGCCAACAAAAAAATCCCTATCAGAAGAAGACTTTTCATCAAACCATCTCTTCACCATCTGCTGATGATAATACAACTTGTTCTTGGCTATTTCTCTGTCCTCCTCTAGCTTCAAAAGGGTATCAATCCTCTGCTGGAGGGGAGAAGAATCATCTTCTTGAACAGACTGGGCTAATTGTAGCGAAGGAATGGTGAGATTAGTGGGAAGAATAGCTTCTTTTCCATAAACCAAACAATATGGGGAGTTTGCAATTGCTGCTTTTGGGGTGATTCGATCTGCCCATAATGCATTATACAACTGTGTATGCCAATATCTGTGATGAGAGGCTACAGTTTTCTTTAGAATATTAATTAGGTTTTTATTTGATGACTCAGCCAAACTGTTACCCTAAGGGTAATAATTGGCAGAAAATTTAAGCTTTATTCCCATTTCAAAGGCGTATTCAGTTATATCGATTGAAGAGAAGTAGGATGCATTATCGAACACTAAATACTCTGGAGCACCAAAGTGTGTGACAATCTGGCTATCAAGGAAAGAGATTACTTGGGTGGAGTTGCATTGCTTAAGAGGAGCTGCTTCAACCCATCTAGTGAAGTAGTCAATGGCTGTGAGAATATACTTGTGTTGGAGAGATGAAGGGGGATTTATAGGCCCAACAAAATCTAGTCCCCATTGTTGAAATGGAAACTTAATTGTAACTAGTTGTAAAGGAAATGCAAGTTTCCTAAACTTCCCTGTGCATTTCTGGTAAGGCTCACATTTTCTCACATAAGCATAGGCATCTTTAAACAGTGTGGGCCAATAATAACTAGCCCTGAGAATCTTGTGTGCTGTCGTCTCTCCTGAAAAATGGCCTCCAGCTGGACCTGCATGAAATTGAAACAAAATGTCATCAGTTTCATGTTTTTCCATGCATCTGAGAAATACTCCATCATAATTTTTCCTAAAAAGAACTTGATCAATGAATTGATAAGGAGCATATTTAAGTCTTAAAGCTCTTCTTTTCTTAAAATCGAGAGTTTCAGGAGCAAACCCATGGTTCAGAAAAAATTTGATATCGTCGTACCATTCTGATGTCGGGGCATCGATAACGTTAACAACACCTGCAGGAATTTCTTCCTTGTGATCCCATTCAGACTGCTGCTGCGTGGGGTCATTGGATTGTGTAGTGAGAAGACAAAGGCCTTACCCCTTTACAAATTTTTCTGGTCTGATCTCAAGATCATATTCTTGTAGGGCGGTCATCCAATGGGCCCTCTTTTCCCCTAACTCCTTTTGAATAAGAACATTCCTGATAGCAGAATATGGAACAATGACTTTGGTTCGAGACTTCAGCAAGTAGGGCCTATAATGTTTGACAAATTTATAAACTGCATAGGCTTGCTTATCAATCTGTGAATATTTAAGCTCTGCACCTTTAAATGTCGAACTCATGAAAGAGATGGGGATTTCTGCATCATTATCATTATTTTGCGTTAGCACAGCTGCATAAGAAAAATCAGTGGAAAAAGTATAAAGAATGAAATCCTTATCAAAATCTGGGGACATGAGGGCAGGAGCTTTTGCAATAGCCTTTCGAATTCTAATAAACGCGTCTCTTTGTTCCTGTGACCAAGTAAACTACACATCTTTCTTGACTAAAAGTTGCAATGATTTAACTATTTGGGAAAAATTTGGTACAAATATCGGAACAAAATTGATCTTACCCAGGAAGAATTGCATTGCTTTGCGCGAACTAGGTAAACCAATCTTTAAAATGGCCTCTGTGCATTCAGGGTCAATAACCATACCTTCTTTCAAAACAATGAAGCCTAGAAGCTTTCCTTCAGTTACTGCGAAAATAGATTTCTTCGGGTTGAGAGAAATGCCGAATTTTCTGCAACGATCAAAAACTTGTTTCAAAGCAAACACATGTTCATGTCATTTCTTAGAATAAATAGTGATATCATCAAGATAAACTACGACAGAATTATGCATTAACCCTCGGAAAGTTGTATCCATAGCTCTCTGAAAAGTAGCTCCAGCATTGATCAACCCGAAAGGCATCCGTCCGTAAGAAAAAGTACCCCATGGAGTTCTAAAAGCTGTTTTTTATTGATCGCCCGGGGCAACCATAACCTGGTTATACCCCGAAAAATCATCCAAGAGGGAAAACATCTATGACCTTGCTACCTTCTGAATAATCTGTTCCATAGGCGGAACAGGGTAGTTGTCTTTCTCAGAATCCCGATTTAGGTTCCTAAAATCAACACGGAGTCGAATTTCTCCAGTCTTCTTATGGACAGGTACTAAGTTGGCGATCCACTGAGTGTTCCTGACCGGAAAGATAATCCGAGCACTGAGCAACTTCTCCAGTTCCTTTTTAACAGAAGGCTCTAAACTGGGGTGCATTTTCTGTAGCTTTTGTTGAAATGGCTTGACCTCTGGTTTCATGGGTATGTTGTGGAACATGACACTACTGTCAAACATTCTCAATTAATCATAAGTCCAAGCAAAGACATCTTTATATTGTTTACACAATGCAATAATGGCTCTGCGTTCTTCAGGAGTGCAATCAATTCCCAAATTGATGAAGCGGGGTTCCTGTTCGGTGCCTAGGTTGACCCCTTCATAATTTAAAGATGAACTTTGAGTTTTACAATTAGTCTGAGTTTTGAATTTGTCTTGTAAATTGTAAAACTTTTCTAGATTGATCACTGACTTTGGGATGACAATTGAGGAATCCGTGAGAGATTTTTCATGTTCTGCTTTGTCAATGGCCATATCCTGAAACGTATCCTGAGCAGTGAGGAAGTCAATTATCTGTCGATCATCATCAAACACTTTCCAATTAGTCACATTATCTGGAATAGATGGTCTGTAGATCAATTCAATTGAAAAGGTTTGAGGAGACAGACCTTCTGGTGGAATCAGTCTAGAAGCTGTGTTTGCTAAAAGATCTGCATCAAAATTTTGTGATCTAGGAACTGATTTAATATTAAATGCCGAAAAGGAGTTGGTTAGTTCCCTTACCAACTTTTGATAATTAGCCAAACGTGGAGATAAGTAGTGTATCTTATTCTTGACTTGTTTGATTATAATTTCAGAGTCCCCATAACATTCTATTGCTTGAACACCCAAATCAATGGCTTTCCTGAGACCCTGCACAAGAGCATCATATTTGGCTACATTATTAGTGCAGTCAAATTCTAATCTACAAGCAATAATGATTTTCAATCCTTTGGGATTGATAAGAACACAACCTGCTCTGGCTCCCTCCTTAGATTTAGAACCATCGAAAAATAAAGTCCAGGAGACAGGGTCTAATCTAAAATTTGTATTCACATTATATACATTATGCACAATTTCACCAGAAAAAGGTACAGAAGTAACCTGAGTGATATGTGATTCATTATGAATGTTTTCTTCTGGTGAAGCATCAGCTAGGAATTCACCGAAAAAGGTTTCAAATGTAAATTGTTCCATACAAGAGGTGAGATAACCAGCAGGCTCACTTGAATCATTAAGATCAGTAACTGTCTGTTTCATGAGAGGTGCTCTGTTGATATTAATTTTATTCGGTTGACCATTGTATGGCAACCATAAATGGGACTAGTCGGTTGCAAAATAACCTTTAAGTTTCTCTGAACAGTCCCTCCTTAACCACATCCTATAAGCTTCTGGGGTGTCGGCTATCACAATGTCAACTGTCTGATGAAGCCTGGGATCAGCTGACAGTGTAAGAAGAACATTCCTCAATTTTCCAACCACTTTGACTTTGGATCTATCAAGTTGCACAATCTGGGTTGGTCAGGGTTCCCACGTTGCATTCAATTTTCTGCAAATAGAGAGGGGCATCACATTCGATGACGCTCCTGAATCTATCATGCAGTTGTGCACATTTCGGTTGAAAATATCAAAAGTGAGCAAAAAAGGAGGAGTCCTCTTATTTTTTGGTTTTTTATCATCATTTTTAGTAACATAGTCCAGATTATTATTTTGTAACTCTCTAGGTTGTTTGACTACCATGTTTTTAGGTAAAGAATCCCTCATAGCAGGAATTTTAAGTAGTTCAAACAGAGAGATGTTTGATTTGACTCTTTTTAAGTCGTCAACAAGGTTGTACTCCATTTGAGGGAGGACTGTATCCTCTTGTGGGACAGGATTGTTTCTTGTGGGAATCGGGGAATAAGGTGAAGGTTGTTGAGGTGGTTGTGGCTTTGACCTTGTATTGTAAGGATGTTGTGTGTTAAACACCGCCTCAGGCTCTTCTTCTTCTTCACACATAGGCAGTTCTGAAAAGAAACCCACAACATCAACATGTGGATCACCTTCTGTTTCTTCATCAGGTAGTGAAGAATCAGAAGCAATCTGCTCGTTGAGAGTGTTGGGATTGACTTGAGGTTCTGCTGCCAATGCCCTAAAAATGGAAAAGAGTTCCTCATTTGTGAGTGCATCCGCTGGATTTGGTGGTGGTGGATTTTGTGGAGGCTGGTAAGGTCTCCTAAATGGTGGCCTTACAAAACCTCTGTTCTAGTTCGGATTTTCATTATTGCTCTTCTTTAAATCCACCATCTCATTTGACATTTTCTAAAGAAATTTTTTCATTTCAGTCATATCAAATGTATCCTTGTTCTGAACTGTGGGTTTAGGGAAATTCTCAGTTTTCTTCCTAGAAGTAGAAGGTTTCCCTTCTGAAGTTTCAGGGTTTTTCTCAAGGAAAAAGATGTCTTTCTCAATTTGGATTGCTTTATCAAAAGCTTCCAACAAAGTAGCCTTTTGTGCCCTTTTGACCCATATTGCAATAGGGGGAGGTAGACCCTTTTCATAATAGGCCACCAACAACTCTTCAGCAGGAAGAAGATTGGCAGGAATTCTATTTTTGAGATATGAAAACCTTTGGTTAAATTCCTTCACTCTTTCTTTTCCTTTGGCTTTCATGGAGGACAACTCTAAGATGAGATCCTGCGGTGTTTTGTCATCCCCAAATTTCTGGGTAAAATGTTTCTCGAATTCATCCCAGCAAGTTATAGATTGAGTTGGCAAAGCAAAATACCAAGTGGCCGCTCTACCCTCAAACGTGTACGGAAACAGTTAGCATACTACATCCTCATGTATCACACTTCTAAGCCTGATTGCTTGCATAAAAGTTTTTATGTGGTCTAACGCAGGTGTCTTGTCATCAGGGTTGTATTTAGGCAGCCATTTCTCAGGATTCTTTGGTAATCTATGTTGATCACCTAGTATAAAAACTGCACCTTGGTCAAGCCAAGGTCTATTTTGACCTTCTCCAGCCATTGGAGGTTCTTGTTCTTCCTCTTCAGATGACGAACTAGAGGAATTTTCTTTGTCTGAGGAAGATGATGAAGATGAAGGGGGGGATGGTTGTGTACCGCCTACTCCAAGATTTGGCTAACCTTGTGTTACTGTGTGAGTGGTCTCACGATTATATTCAGGAGAATATGGTCGATTAATTTGGTCCTAGTTTTTAGATTGGTGACCAATTGTATGTTGATCCAGTGTGTTAAAATTTTCAGTATGTTGAACCAATGAATCAGAGGTGTGTGAAGCGGGAGCTTGCTGTTCTTCTTGATCGCTAGTATGCAAAACACCCTCTAAGTTTAAAGCTGCCAAGCCATGTCTTCTTTGATTGGAAAGACGTTGTTCAACTCTTAAAACCCTATCGGCATATGTTTTCAATAACTTCTCTAACGAGATGGGTCCCCTTGTGGGTGACGTGAAAATAACCTCTCTTCTATTCTCTTGTTGTACCACAGGTGTGACAGGTATAGTTGTAGGTTGCACAGATGTAATCGGGAGAACTGAAGGTTGCGAATCGGTTGGTTGTTCAGATGTTGAAACCCGAGTTTGGCTTTGGGTTTGAACCATTGAAGTACTTGCTGGAGGAGGTTTATTAATAACTTGTTTAGCCTCATGCTTTACGAGCATCCCTTGTCAAAATTTGAGCATTAATTCACAATACTCTTGGATCTTGACTGAGAGAATAACATATATAGTATATCAATGCATAACAATCATAATAATCATGACAAGCATCACAAGAATCAAAAGCATGAGAGACAAGAGACACAGAGTTTCTGTGGGGAAAACCCTTAGGTGAAAAAACCCACAACTTCCTCATAGATAGAGAGAGAAATGGCTCAACCAAAGTACAACCAAAATACACTTGAGATAGTCTCCTAGAGCAGATGATCCTCCTCCTCACTAGTGCGCCACTTTCTGAGTGAGAGAAGTGTGTCCTTCCGAATGATCCAAATAGAGATCTCCCGATCTCTATTTATACTTAACCTGTTTTCCCAGTGACCTTATGGGGCCAACTTGTCTATGTAGATACATCCACAATATAATATATATTTTAGGGTCGACCCCACACATGGTGGTCTAATAACCCATTGGCAAGTACACACACTTGCGACACTTGTCAATCCACATGATGACACTTCCTTATAGAGGAATAACACATCTCTTATAAGGATACAATAAATATATATGAAATACATAGATGAAATACATTCCAAAGTTACATATACATCAACACTCCCTCTTAACTAGGAAGGTATTTCTCTACACAGTTCTGCTAGACAAGTCTTCTTCTCGGGATCATCGTCATCGATGCATCGTCATCATCATCATCACTGCTGCTGCTATCTCAACCAATCTCTAACTCTACTCGTCATAGGAAGTTTTACAGAGCCAGTCCTTTTTCATACTAGATGTAGGCCCACCACCTGCAGGTCTTCACATCTGTGCGAACGGTCTGATAGAGGTGGCCTCTCAGGACTAATTTTATGTGTGGATGCAATACCGAAAAGAGTATCCCAGGAACATTTATGTGCCTAAGCACGACCGACAAGATCTCCCAGGATTGATTACATGCATCTCCTCCACAATACCTTTAAAGAGAATCCCAGGAACATTTATGTGCACCAGCACGACCGACAAGATCTCTAAAGATCATCCCAGGACTTATTACGAGCATACATCTCAACCTCTCGGATCTCCAAAATGGATTACATGTGGATAGACAAAGCTTTTAAAGAGCATCCCAGGAACATTTATGTGCCATAGCACGACCGACAAGATCTCTAAAGAGCATCCTCGGACTAATTACCAGCACACAGCTCAACTTCTCGGATCTCCAAGATTGATTACATGTATCCATAGTAATACCTCATCCCAGGACTGATTATGAGTACACAGCTCAACCTATCTGATATCTGAGGACTGATTACATACTACATAGCAATACCGGAAAGAGTACCCTAGGAACATTTATGTGCCCCAGCACGATCGGCAAGATCTCCCAGGACTGATTACATGCTATTTGCACAACCTGCCACATATCATCTATGACCTCCAAGTATCAACCTGATACTCATGATCCAACGGATCATCATCGCACAAGGCATCATCCTAATGCCCATGATCATACTGATCATCATCACTTGTACCATCCTGGTACATATCATATGGAGCAACATCCTAAAGCTCATCATCATGATCAACCTGATCATACAATGCATCCACCTAATGCACACCAAGTATCTACCTGATACATATCATCATACATGATCCACCTGATCATACAATGTATCCACTTGATACAAATACAAATACATGATACATATCAACATACATGATCTACCTGATCATACAATGTATCAACCTGATACAGATACATGGTCCAAGCATCCAACATGATGCATATACAAATACATACAAATGATCCAACCGATCATATACAGCATCCAACATGATGTGTACATACATATAAATGATCCAACTGATCATATCCAGCATCAACACGATGCGTACATACATACAAATATAAATGATCCAACTGATCATATCCAGCATCAACACGATGTGTACATACATACAAATATAAATGATCCAACTGATCATATCCAGCATCAACATGGTGCGTACATACATACAAATATAAATGATCCAACTGATCATACCCAGCATCCAACATGATGCATATACAGAGCAGTAACTGGAGCATCGTCCTAATACTCATCATCCAGTGCTTACATCCACAGCCATGTGAAGGGTCCTCCTTCCAACATGCTTGGGATGGCTTCAGCAAATGTGTCCATCACTTCTTCCTTGAAGTGTCGTCGATTTGAAGAACACCAAGCCTCTCCCTAAAGTACTCAAACTTCACCCTGGCTAGTGGCTTCGTCAGCACATCTGCAATCTGCTCGTCCGTCGCAACATACAGGAGCTTCATGGCTCCTCTCTGCACCATATCCCTGATATAGTGATATTTGATCTCTATGTGTTTCGAACTGTCATGAAACACTGGGTTCACAGACAGCTTCACACAACTCTGGTTATCACAGAATATACCAGTAGCATCCAATGGGAGATCAAATAACTCAGACAGTATATTTCGTAGCCATACTGCCTCACAACTAGCTGAATAGGCTGCAACATATTATGCCTCAGCTGTACTCAGTGCTACGTAGGACTACTTCCTGCTGAACCAAGAGATCACACCTGATCCCATACTGAAGCAGCACCCAGATGTGCCCTTCCTATCTACAGCACTGCCAGCCCAATCTGAATCAACATAACCCTACAAGTTAAACTTTTGATTCGCTTCATACTTGAGCCCATAATCCACTGTACCCTTTAGGTACCTCAGAACATGATTTACAGCAACCAGATGAACACTCCTCAGATCTATCAGGAACTGGCTC
The DNA here is from genome assembly GCA_027924585.1 of Larix kaempferi. Taxonomy (NCBI): domain Eukaryota; kingdom Viridiplantae; phylum Streptophyta; class Pinopsida; order Pinales; family Pinaceae; genus Larix; species Larix kaempferi. Next base: position 2,115,882 of record BSBM01000640.1, read on the forward strand.
AATGTGTTCACTGCAAAGCAAATATCTGGTCTCGTGTTCGTCAGGTACATCAAGGACCCAATCATCTGACGATACATAGAGACATCAACCGACTCAGATGAAGCATCACATAGAAGCTTTAGATTCGATGCCATGGGTGCGGCCATGGCCTTGCAATCCATCATCCCAAATCTCTTCAGAATATCTACTGTGTACTTCCCTTGACCAAGGAAGATCCCACCTGAATTTTGCCACACCTCCATACCTAGGAAATAACGCATCATTCCCAAATCTTTCATATCGAACTCAACAACAAGCTTCCTCTTAGTATCTGCAATCAATCTGTCATCTCCTGTTACAAATAAGTGATCCACATACAGGAGTAGAATCATAGGATTCCCATCCTCAACCTTGTAGTAGAGGTTGGAATCCACTTTAATCTTGGTAAAGCCCAAGCTAGATAGGAAACTGTCCATCCTACCATACCAAGTTCTGGGAGCTTGCTTCAAGCCATACAAGGCTTTCTTCAATATGCACACATATGACTCCCTATCGTGTATTTCAAAACCGAGTGGTTGCTCCATGTATACTTCCTCTTCAACTACACCATTCAAGAAAGCAGTCTTGACATCCATCTAGTGTATTTTCCATTTCATTGCTACAGCCAGGGAAAGTACTGTTCTGATGGAAGTATACCTGGCTACAGGTGCAAAAGTTTCTTCATAATCTATTCCCTCTTTCTGAGAGAAGCCACGAGCTACGAATCTTGCTTTGTATTTCTCTACACTGCCATCTGCAGCATGCTTGATTTTGTAGATCCATTTGGAAGTCACAACAGACTTCTCTTCAGGTCTTGGGACAACATCCCAAACATCATTCTTCATTATTGATTGGTATTCCTCAACCATGGCATCCTTCCATTCTTTCTTTTCCGCTGCTTCTTCATAACTGGAAGGTTCTTTGTTCATAATGTCACAGAGTAAAGCAACATAGCTGGTATGTGATCTGGTTCTCTTCTTTGCTCTATGTTCTTCTTCTGGACTGCCAAATCTTTCTGCATCTTGAATGAGCTCTCTAGCCCATGCAGGTTTCCTCTTGTGAGAGTTATCCTCACGGTGTGGATCTACAGGTTCTTGCGGATCTTCAAACTCACGAACAACTTTTGGAATTGCTTCAGTCATGATAGTGTCTTGAAATCTAGTTTCCTTAGGTTCTTCATAAACTTCGATAGGTGCCTTCCTTGATTTGATGAATGCTGATTTTTCATCAAATGTTACATCCCTGCTGACATCAATCTTCTTGAACCCTGGAAAGTATATTCTATAAGCCTTCGAGCTTTCACTGTAACCCATAAAGATACCCTTCTTTCCTCAAGGATCTAGTTTGGTCCTCTTTTCCTTTGGGACATGAGTGTATACTGGACAACCAAATATTCTGAGATGGCTGACTTCAAGTTTCTTACCAGAAAAGACCTCTTATGGTGTCTTGTTGTCCAATATCTTGTGGGGCGTTTTGTTCTGCACATATACATCTGTTCTAGCTGCTTCTACCCATAGATGCATAGGTAGATCCTGGTCGTGTAGCATTGCCCTTGTTTCTTCCATGATTGTTCCGTTCTTCCTTTCTGCAACTCCATTCTGTTGAGGATTATAAGGAGCAGTCAAATCCCTCTTATTCCTTGAATCACTGCAAACCTTCTTGAAGTCACCTGAGGTGAATTCTCCACCATTGTCGGATTTGAATGTTTTGATCTTTTTGTCAGTTTGATTCTCCATCAAGGTTTTGAATTCCTTGAACTTATCAAACACCTCATCTTTGTTTTTCAAGAAGTATACCCAAGTCTTCCTGAAGAAGTCATCAATAAATGAGACATAGTAAACATACCCACTTAGAGAACTGGATGACATAGGACCACATACATCTGAGAGGATGATTTCCAGGATATCTTTTGCCTTGCTTTCACTGCTTGGGAAAGCCTTCTTAATATTCTTACCTTTTGCACAGCCTTTGCAAACACCTTCATGTTTGGTCTTGATTTCAGGAAGACCCTCTACAACCTTGCTTGCAATTGGAAGTGCCCTATAGTGCATATGAGCAAGTCTTCTATGCCAAATCTCACTTGGCTCCATGGATTCATGTACCATGGCATGTTCAGGTTGTCCTTTTAATTTATACAAACCTCCCTCTTGCTCTCCAATCACAAATGCATCATCTATGGTCTTTCCCTTTGGCCATATTAGGACTTGGCCATCCACAAATGCAACCCTCATACCTTTTGTATCCAATGCAGAGATGGAGAGTAAGTTCTTCTTGAGCCCAGGTACATAAATGACTTATTTCATCTTCAAAGATTTTCCAGAATCTAGGTTGTAGGAGGCTTCACCACTTCCTTTGATGGGATATTGATAATCATCCCCAAGTTTCACTTTATGGGGTGATTCATGTTTAGACAGATTTACAAAGGATTCTTTAAACCCAGTCATGTGTTTGGAATCCCCACTGTCAATTAACCAATCATTACAACCATGGGAGATAGTACCTGTGAGAGCAGAGATTAGAACATACTCTTCTTCACTTGATGAGTCGTCATTACTATCATCACTTTCTGCCCTAGCCTTCTTCTTTGGAGGTTCATCATCTTCAGCAGCATGAGCATGGTACCTTCTTTTGTTACCCTTCTTCTTCTTGCTAGAGTTGTTGTTGTTGTGTTTGTCCCTTTTGTTCTTGGGACATTCTGAAGCAAAGTGACCCTTCTCATTACAAGTGAAACACCTCATATCTTTCTTGTCTTTGTGAAAATGATGAGAAAATTTCTTCTTGTGATGGGATGGCTCCCTCTTGAACTTGCCCTTCTTAATGTGAGTTGTGAGAGCTTGATCTTCATTTCCCATCTTCTCTTCTCTTGCCACAAGCCTTGCTTCTTCTTGAGAACATTCGTCCCATAATCTGTTGAAGGAGATTAACTTCTTTCTGGCACAGATCCCCTGGATAAAAGAGTCCCATGACCTAGGTAGGCCATTCAAAATAGTCATAACAATTTCACCATTCTCCACCATTTCATCTACAGCTTCAAGTTGTTCCTTGATCTGAGAGACCTTGGAGAAATAGGATTGAATGGTTTCTCCATTCGACATCTTGACCCCTTTCAATTGATTCTGCAGGGTCATCTTCCGATTTATGTTCTTTCCTTCAAATAGCTTGGTCAAAGAGTCAAACATAGCCTTGGGTGTCTTTAGAGAAGACACATGGGGTATGAGATGGTCTTTGATAGAATAAGCGATGATTCTCTTTGCCTTGACCAAGTTCTTCTTATGCAATACCTTAGCCTCTTCATCCTCTGGGATAGGGATGTCTTCTTTTATATATGAGTCCAACTCAATCTCTTCCAGGATTAACCCAATCCTATACTTCCATTCTCGGAAGTTATCATCCCCTTCAAGCTTATCGTCAAGCTTGGTGTGGTGAGACATCTTAAAGAGTACTTCAAATGAAATAGAAAAGATTTAGGTCTTACCGCTTGAAATGCTGAAAACTGGATCTAGTCCCGGATTAGGGTTTGTCGGAAAAACCCTAAAAATTCAAAATGTGAATTTAAACTTTCTGAAAGGATAGAAATATGTGCCTTGATGAGCTGATTAGCTTGGTGTATTCAAAATTTGATATCAGCAAAGCTTTACCCTCCAGATTTTCCTTTTTGTCCTCCCGGGTTCACTTGGGAGAGCTCTGAATTAGGGTTTGAGTTTCCTGGAGATCTACCTAGCCAAAAATCTCGATCCAAAGCTCTAAACTTCGATTTTTGCAAGGATCTTCCAGCTATGTCTTAAGATTTCAGAAATTCCAATTTTTGTGGAAACCCTAATTTTTAGGGCCAAATTTGAAAATGCTCAGAATTGAATTCTGATTGGACAGATAGATTCTCCTTGATGAGTAGAGTCAATCTACTATACTGCGTTTCCAAAAACTGTGGAGAGAAACCCAATAAACAAGAAACTCAAGTTTTCGTCACTGCAAAATGTCTTCTTCTCAGGTTAGCTCTAATACCATGTTAAAATTTGAGCATCAATTCACAATACTCTTGGATCTTTACTGAGAGAATAACATATACAGTATATCAATGCATATCAATCACAATAAGCATGACAAGCATCACAAGAATCAAAAGCATGAGAGATAAGAGACATAGAGTTTCCGTGGGGAAAACCCTAAGGTGAAAAACCCCACAACTTCCTCAGAGATAGAGAGAGCAATGGCTCAACCAAAGTACAACCAAAATACACTTGAGATAGTCTCCTAGAGCAGATGATCCTCCTCCTCACTAGTGTGCCACTTTCTGAGTGAGAGAAGTGTGTCTTTCTGAATGATCCAAATAGAGATCTCCCGATCTCTATTTATACTTAACCTGTTTTCCCAGTGACCTTATGGGGCCGACTTGTCTATCTAGATACATCCACAATATAATATATATTTTAGGGCCAACCCCACACATGGTGGTCTAATAACCCATCGGCAAGTACACACACATGCGACACTTGTCAATCCACATGACGACACTTCCTTATAGAGAAATAACACATCTCTTATAAGGGTACAATAAATATATATGAAATACATAGATGAAATACATTCCGAAGTTACATATACATCAACAACCCTCCTTCTAGCTCCATTTGTTGATGCCTCGAATGTGCAGGGTAAGTGCAAAGTGCTGGAATGGGTTCCAAGGCACACAACAGGGGATGAAAGCCCAACCAAAGGCTTCAGTTAACCCTATGCAAGAGTTACCCTATCCTCGAGCTGTTTGGTGTGGTAGTCACCCACGGATATTTGGCCTCCGCTGGCACTCTAAGAGTAAAAGGTTTGATCTTTCAAAGATCAATTTTCCCGTTAAGGAAAACGAACTGTGATATTTGATTAACAAAACTAACCTAAACTACCTAAGGAAAGGATCTATCCTAAGTTAGATCTAACCTAGAAAGAAAGTTGATATTGTGCAGATCATAACTGAAGTGTAAAAGACAAGTGATTAAGTACCTTGAACAAAAATGTCTTCGGGTTCTTCACTCATCAATTAAAGTCTTGTCAATTAAGAAATTAAGTGATAATTCTTCAAAGTTTTTTTAAGCCCATTCAAATACCTGATTTGTAATCATTGTGTTAATTGAAAAATTAACAATTGATTATGCATATTTAATTGCATTGAATCATTTGTAGAAAAATAAAAAATAAGAACTGTTCAATTAAAGAAATTTAATAGGACAATTAAGAACATGTGTCAAAACATACAGAAAAATCAATATGAAAGACCATGTACATCAATAAATGACAGGCAATAGATTGAACGCATGATTGATGACAATTTGAAACATTTAACTCAGCAATTCTCAAAGAAATTTGAAGAACTCAAGAAGGTGGAGAAAAGATAACTTTACTGCTTATAAAAGTCTTGTACAAAAATTACAATGGCTCAAATAGACAGAGCATCTTCAGTCCATAATCCTGCTGAATCAAAATTCCAAAATTCCCAACTCTTTAGTAAGGGCGACATTCCTCCTTAAATACTAAATTTTATATGAAATCCCAAAAGGAGAAATTATACAAAATAGAAATTACAAAAATTGGCTCCAACTATCGATCCAATAAAACTTGCTATCTTTCAGCTTGAAAGATTTTCCGCCACCTTATCACCTAAAGATTTTACAAAGAATTATTCTTTAGTCAGGTAAGGTCTCAGGGCACCATAGAGATTCAATAACTGATTGCTCATTATCTTCAACGAGTAGCGTGGCTCGTGGAACATCTGGTGTAAGAAATTCGGGATCAGATAATTCACGGTCAGAAACAGATAAATCCATTAAAGGATTTACTTCAGAAATAGTGGCCGTCACATCAAGTTCTCCATTGATTATAAAATCTTGTATAAGATCATCGTCTAAGTCAGCTGATTCTTCCAGAACTTCCTTGCTCTGCTCCATAGAATTTTGCACATAGGAAGATAACGCTTCAAAGTCCTCTTCACTACTGTTGCTGCTAAAATCAGGAACACCTGCATCAAATGGTGGTAATAACTTTTCTGGATATAACAAAGGGTAAAGTTCTTCATCATCAACAAGACTATTTGAAAGTTCACCTCTTGCATGAAAAGTACTCATCCTGGGAAAATCTTAGAAAAGAAGATGCCCAAAATGCTGCACAGAATGTTTCTTATTACAGAAAGCAATGAACAATGTAGAATCTTCATGTTAATTGCTACTTTAAGGCCAGTAGGCAAGGCGATATCAATTGAGCGTGGAGATTTGCAATGATTAAACTTACGCAGCGAACCCATCAACTGTCATGAAAAAGCCGAGATTTGAGTTTAAGCTCATGTGAAGTACAGGCTCAATTACTTCTTGCATGATTTTAATTGCTTTTATGATCACATCGTTATGAGCAATCCCTGATCACTAATTATAACTGGTAATTAATAATGAAAACGGAGGCTGCAGTGATAGAATTGATCCGCTAAAAGCTTGAATTAGGAATTCTAGTACACCGATGATCAGTTCTTCACGCGTATCAAATTGGATTAATCTGACCCAACTTCCATGAGAAGGAAAAGAAGCTTTGAAGTCAGAATTTAAGTGAAAAGACATGATCATTAAGAAGAGGGAAAATAACGACAAATTTCCAAGACTCGATATCAGACACAATGAACTTAAGGCAGAGCAATAGTGTCCATACAACATGAAGCAATTGATAATATTGTAGTAATATCCACTGTTACAGAAAAATGATGATCTGAGAGAACCAATTTTCAACAAACAAAATAACGCATCTTGACATAACTGATTACCCAACAATCAAACATGAGCGCAAATTCATAACAATGGACGTCTGAGATCAGTTGGAGCGGGATTCGGAAATGAATGCAATTCCGTTCATGAAGTTTTATTCAAAGATTCCGCAAGCTGAGATCCGAAAGTGCGGGTTTACGGGTTGTGGGTAGCAAAAATGGAAATAGAAAAGGATTCCCGAGAGCCGAAAACTGACCATGCGGGTAATGGGTGTCAGGAACATTATACTGTGAAGCGGTATAACCATCTCGAAAGCCGCATTCCAAAATTCACGAATTGCAGGTTTCGGGAGCACATAACAAATCAACGAAAACGACCATCCCGAAAGATGAATGCCGCCATTGCGGAGTTCAAGTTTTGGGATACTTATTCCTTGATCTTATAACCGATCTATTTCGCAAACCGCAATGTCGGGTTGCGGATTGCGGGATCACCAAAATCCAAAATTTTAAACAACATTATCGCAACCCGCAAATGTTGGGTTGCGGATTTTAGAGACTCCAAATGTTGATTTTCGGAATGATGATAACAATCAACAAAATAACCAAAAGTTTAGCTTTCCTTTCCTTTCATACCAAAATGCCTTGGAAAAAATGAACAAAAGTTGCAAACAAGCAAATCAAAAGCATGGGTGACAAACTCTAATATTTACAAAATGACTCAACTAAACACCTTAGTGTTTATTAAGATAGGGGCTCCCGTGCTTAAATAAGCATGGGATCTGTTGTGGCCACAACAAGGTGCAGCCAAACAAGGGCCATAGATGTTGGCCAGAGACCCTTTCACCATAGAATCAATTATCCTGAAATCACACATAAGGGAAAACCTACTAGATCTCCAATTAGAAAGTTGAACAATCCTGGGATTCCACAAAATAGCTATATCGCCTGCCATACCAATGGCATCAGTTTCCATAATCTCAACTCCCCTCTAGATTCTTTGTCCATACTTCTCTAAAGTTTCAAATGAGTATTTGGTTTCTTGTAAAAATAACACATCAGGCTGTTCTTGCTTAACTTTCTTGGCTAATGCTCTAATTTTCCTAGGATGATTGCACCCCCTAATGTTCCAGGTTATCATCCTCATTGGTAAACTTTGGAAGATTCAGAAAAAGCCTCCCGTATCGTAGGGTACAGTCCTAATTCCACAAGCTTCACACCAATTTCTGCAATGAGTTGTTTATTGTATTTTCTGCCTTTCTTTGACTCTTCAGAAGAGATTTCCATTTGAATCCAGATTGTGCATCCACCCTAATACCCAATTTCTGAGATGCTTTGGACTTAATGATAGCTTCTTGGAGAAGTTGCATCTATCTACGAGACACACAGCCCTTCCCCTTCTTATTGCACTCCTCACCATCATCCTCCATGGCTTCCGGAAGAACCTCCAGGGAGGGTGGCCTCGGTTGGATTATTGAATCGGCTGGAGGATCCACGGTCTAGGCATTAGCTTCCTTCTGAAGTTTCTCTCCTTTATCATCCACTTCCTCCAAGATCTGGAATGGGTTCAGACTCGACCTTCCAATTTCACTCTTCCCCTTCCCTTTCTTTTGGGCATCTAAAGGTTTCGATTTCCTTCTACTTTTGACCTAGGTAAATCCTTCCTTATCCTTATTTCCTGCTGGATCTTGGGACGACGTGGAAGCCGATAGAGAGAACCGGGGGCAATTCCTGCCAAAATTTCCATATTCATGGCAGGATCTGCACCTAAAGGGAAACTGCTCATAATCAAGCAGTTGGAGCCACTCTTTGTCTTCATAGTTCAGTTTGATTGCCTCAGGTAATTCTTTGGATAGATCCATATAAACTATCCGAGTTTGGAAATAAGGATAAGTTTGTAAATGAGGATTTGTCTTCTTTAACCATAATCATATTGAGGTATATGATAAATGGATAAAAGAAAATGTCCATGAAATATTCCAAGAGGATGAAAGGATTTTTCTTGCTATAAAGATTATATAGTAGAAATTTGAAAAATATATACCAGAATGATGGAGTAACCAGTTGAGTAACACTGATTTGTTATTATCTTTTCCCATAATTATATTTGAAAGGAAAAGTTATTTGAAGAATGATTATTTGAAAATTATGAATACCATTATTTGAAGATCTTTGATTGTATTAAGAAAATTGATAAACCCATGGACCAAGCATCAAAGGATACTAAAGATTTACCACATGATATAGAGCACAAAAAATAATCTTCTATGAGAGCACGATCAAAGCAACTTTTAAAAGAGGTGGAGTACTTTGATATGATGATTGAAGATTCAACATTGGAGTTTTCAATGTTAAATTTTCTAGCAATGAAACAATTTATGAAGAGTATGATGTTGGTTTTGAATTCTTATCTAGAGCCTTAGGTTTTGTCTCTCTTAACATACCCAAATCTCATATAAAGTTATAAGCAACTGATGAGTAAAGAAGTGAAGATTTTAAACTCTTGTTATATTGGATATCTCAACAATAAGCCAAAGTATGATACTTATGAAGAGAAATATGAGTCAGAAATAGAGTTTGTGTCTCCTATAATACTCTCAAGTTGCTCATTAAAATTGGTATCTTCTAATGAAATAAATGAGGTCACTTCATAATCATCTTATTTGAATTCAAACATAGAAAAAAAAATTGGTGGAGGTATTGATAATCAAAGACCAACTGAAGCTCTTAAAAGTTATGGAGAATATCCTATCACATCAAGAAAAATTAATTTAATTCAACTTACTTACAAATTTGATGAAGGATATTGAGTTTCTATGATTTCTTTATTATTTTGGTTTCTCCAATTCCATAGTTCCATATTTTTTTTACACTCCATAGCTTCATAGCTCGAAACTCGGAGGGAAGCAAGTTTCACTTCATAGGTTATGTGGGGTTTAATCAACTATTTCTGTATCAATGCACAAATAGCCAATGTATCAAATAATTAGAGCTCAAGATATACAAAATCAAGATTTGCATCCTGGAGTTTCCCAGGTTCTGATGGGTCTTGATGGTAGAAAAAAGAAGGTAGCTAGCATTAGAATCTAGTGTCCAGGATCCTTATCCTGTTCATGTAACTTCCCAACTGCCATGAATGGTGCCAAGTGACAAGCAAGTAGTCACAACTGTCTGGAGTATTGTGTCGCTATTTGTAGAAGTGAAACAGACGAATTGAGAATCATTGTGTGATGTGCGCAGATCTGAAGAAATTTTTAGTAGAGTACACAAATTCTTCAGTTCATTCCATCTAAGTCATCACAACACCTACAAAAGTATAGGTTTTCATATATAAACAACTTATACTTGCCACAAAGAACTTCAACTCTACAAATGTGATTCAGAATGGAAACTTTGATTTGGTGTATAGGAGTATCCTACTTGATGGTAGAGTGATGACCATTACATAGCTTGACAAATATGGAAAACTAGGAGAATATGAATTCAAAGTTGAGGTCTTGTTTACAGAGACCTTGCACTACCATTTTTGCTTTTAATTGAGGGAATTTTTTATTTATTATTTTTCCTATGATGACATTGTGCACTTATTTTGTTACATGTGGACCTTATGAGCCACTTGCATTAACCATATCTACTTATGCTGATTGGCTAATGTGTTGGTAAATACCACCATCTTCTTATGTATGAGTATATGACTAATGGAAATTTGCAGGAGCATCTTTACTCTGATGGTGAGTCCAGATTGTGAATTAAACCAAGGGATTTTGTATGGCTGATTTTGATTTTCAGCTGGTGAATCTCAGGACCTAAACATAATTATGTGCTTGATTATTAGTTATTAGGTACCCATGGTCTCACCATGATGTGGGAGACCTGAAAAAACACTAAGACTTACACCTCTTATCAATGCATTCCTTTTCCTGTTTGTTGTTTTTTCCTTACTCTAGACTCTGCTTCTATGACTTTTAAGAGAGGAAAATATTATCAAGAACTTCATTCATTTCTAGTGTAGCCTCTGCAAAATGGACAACTAATTATATATAATAATAAAAAAACTTATACAAACCCTCATATCTTCTAAATTCATGTTCCATGGACCTTCCTTCTTAAATATGAATTCAGTGATGAATCATAAATGATATATGCTATATCTGAGAATCCCGAGGGGACTTTCATGGTTTATAATTTGTCCACATGTTACTCGTGGTTAATCACATCGGCAATAGTTCTTTGTTGTGTCCTAAAGGAGGGTGTTACATAAAATATTTGCTCAATAAGAATTTTGGGCTCCACAATGTCTCTTACCTGTGAATCATGTTTCTATTAGTATATGGTTGTTTATTTTGAAAATTGATTGTTATTTTGAAAACGATAATTTGTTGGTAATAAAATTAGCTAAATTATTCAGTAATTAATACCATGCTTCCATCTATAAAGGGTTGGAAAATGTCTCTTATTTTTGAACATGAAGGAGTAATGATGTAAAAGGGCTATATTTTGGGGAAGGATGGACAATTGATTTACTTTGATCAAGCTTTAGAAATTGTTTTTGAATTTTATAATATTTGCAACACATTAATTGGGTGAAATAAATCCAGTAGAAAATCTCTTGGAAGATCGTTGCATTAATTGCTAACCTTCATTATTAGGTACAACTAGATATTTAGAAACAACATATGACATTGAACTTTGTCAAAATCATGCATGTGGTTCAAGTTTTGAGCATAATAATTGGAGATCATGTAATCAATTTTTATGTATCTGCAATATGTTAAAGATTAGCTTCACTTATATTGTACCCCCTAACAGAATCGGTTTGTCTTAGCAGTCCTAGACCCCAAGCACCAATTCACCCAACATTTTGTTGATGTATATGTAACTTCGAAATGTATTTCACCTATGTATATTGTATTCCTATAGAGATTTTATTATTCCTCTATACGGAAGTGTCGTCATTTGTATTGACAAGTGTCGCAAGTGTCACAACTTGCAAGTGATGGGTTATTAGACCACCAAGTGTGGGGTTGGCACTGATTAGTATAACCATGGGTTATTAGACTGAGTTAGACAAGTCGGCCCTGCTAGGTTATTAGGTAGGTCAGGTCATGTATAAATAGAGTGTGGGAGGCACTCTATTTGATCATCTCATTATTCACTTCTACACTACTCAGAAAGTGGCGCACTAGTGGAGGAGGAGGTTCATCTGCTAGGAGGACTATCTCTATGTACTTTGGTTGTATCATTTCTCTTTCTATCTCTGAGGAAGTTGTGGGGTTTTTCACCTTTATGGTTTTCCCCATTGAAACTCTGTGTGTCTATTGTCTCATGTGATTGCTTGGTGTGATTGATGTGCATTGTTATACTTGATATGCTGTACATGTTATTCTCTCGGTAAAGATCCTAGAGTATGTTGAATTAATGCTCAAAAATTAACATGGTATCAGAGCTAACCTGAGAAGAAGACACTATGGAGTTGCAGAAACTAGGGTTTCCTATTTATTGGGTTTCTCTCCACAGATCTTGAATGGAAGTAGGGTATTTTGACTCTCCTCATCAAGGCACATCTTTCTATCCAATCAAAATTCAATTCTGGGCACTTTCATTTTTGGCCCTAAAAATTAGGGTTTCCACAAAAATCAGAATTTCTGAAATCTGAGGACATAGCTGGAAGATCCTTGGAAAAATCAAAGTTTAGAGATTTGGATTGATATTTTTGGTTGGCTGAAGCTTTGGGAAACTCAAAGCCTAATTCAGGGTCCTCATAGTGAATCCGAGAGATTGAAAAGCATTTCTGAAGGGTGAAACTTTACAGTTTGCAATTTCTGAGCATACCAGGCTGATCAGCTCATCAAGGTGCATCTTTCTATCCTTTCCAAAGTTTTAAATTCACATTTTGAATTTTTAGGGTTTCTCTAACAAACCCTAATCCAGCACCAGATCCAAATTTCTACAAATCAAGTGGTAATACCTAAATCTTTTCTATTTCCATTTGAATTACTCTTTAAGATGTCTCACCATACCAAGCTTGAGGATAAGCTTGAAGGGGTTGATAAATTCTGAGAATGGAAGTATAGGATTGGGTTAATCCTGGAAGAAAATGAATTGGACACTTACATAAGTGAAGAGGTCCCTGTCCCAAAGGGAGAAGAAGCTAAGGCCTTACATAAGAAGAACTTCGTAAAGGCAAAGAGGATAATTGTTGATTCTATCAAAGACCATCTCATACCACATGTGTCATCTCTGAAGACACCCAAGGAGATGTTTGATTCCCTGACCAAGCTATTTGAAGGAGAGAACATAAATCAGAAGATGACTCTGCGAAACCAATTGAAAGGGGTAAATATTTAGAATGGAGAGACCTTTCAATCTTATTTCTCTAAGACTCTCAGATCAAGGAACAACTTGAAGCTGTGTATGAAGTAGTGGAGAATGGTGAAATTGTTATGATCACTTTGAATGGCATACCTAGGTCATCGGATTCCTTCATTCAAGGAATATGTGCAAGAAGGAAGTTGATCTCCTTCAATAGACTGTGGGAGGAATGCTCATAAGAAGAGGCTATGCTTGTAGCCCGAGAAGAAAAGATGGGAACTAAAGATCAAGCTCTCACAGCTCACACCAAAAGAAACAAGTCCAAGAAGGAGAACTCTCATCACAAGAAACCTTTTCACAATCATCAAAATGGTAAGAAGCATTTGAGATGCTTCACATGTAATGAGAAGAGACACTTTGTTGCAGATTGTCCCAAGAAAAAAAAAGGCTTCAATAACAACAAGAAGAAGGGAAACAAGAAGAGATATCATGCTCATGTTGCTGAGGATGATGAACCTCCCAAGAAGAAGGAAAGAGCAGAAAGTGATGACTCATCTAGTGAAGATGAATATGTTCTAATATCTGCTCTCACATGTACTATCTCTCATGGATGTAATGATTGGCTTATTGATAGTGGGGCTTCCAAACACATGACTGGGTTTAAAGAATCTTTTGCAAACCTATCTGAACATGAATCACCCCATAAGGTGAAACTTGGGGATGACTACCAATATCCTATCAAAGGAAGTGGTGAAGCTTCCTACAACCTAGACTCTGGGAAGGATTTGAAGATGAAAGAGGTTCTATATGTACCTGGTCTCAAGAAGAATCTACTCTCCATATCTGCATTGGATGCAAAAGGCATGAGAGTTGCATTTGTAGATGGCCAAGTACTCATGTGGCCAAAGGGTAAGACCATAGATGATGTAGTAATGATTGGAGAGCAAGAGGGAGGATTGTACAAATTGAAGGGACAACCTGAACATGCCATGGTTCATGAATCCATGGAGCCAAGTGAACTTTGGCACAAAAGGATTGCACATGTGCACTATAGAGCACTACCAATTGCAAGCAAAGTTGTAGAGGGTCTTCCTGAAATCAAGACAAAGCATGAAGTTGTTTGCAAAGGATGTGCAAAAGGAAAGAACATTAAGAAGGCATTTCCAAGCAGTGAAAGCAAAGATAAAGGAATCTTGGAAATTATCCACTCCGATGTCATCCAGTTCTCTGAGTGGGTATGTATACTATGTCTCTTTCATTGATGATTTCTTTAGGAAGACTTGGGTTTACTTCTTGAAGAACAAATATGAAGTGTTTGATAAGTTCAAGGAATTCAAAGCCTTGATGGAAAATCAAACTAATAAGAATATCCAGACATTCAGATTTTACAATGGCAGAGAATTAACTTCAGGTGATTTCAAGAAGTTATGCAGTGATTCAGGGATTAAGAAGGAGTTGACTGCTCCCTACAATCCACAACAGAATGGAGTTGCAGAAAGGAAGAATAGAACAATCATGGAAGTAGCACGAGCAATGCTGCATCACTAAGATCTGCCTATGCATCTATGGGAAAAAGCAGCTAGGACAACTATATATGTGCAGAACAGAACACCTCACAATATATTGGACAACAAGACACCAGAAGAGGTATTCTATGGTAAGAAACTTGAAGTCAGCCATCTCAGAATATTTGGTTTCCCATTATACACTCATGTTCCAAAGGAAAAGAGGACAAAGCTAGATCCTTCGGGAAATAAGGGCATCTTTGTCGGGTACAGTGAAAGTTCGAAGGTTTACAGAATATACTTTCCAGGGTTCAAGAAGATTGATGTTAGCAGGGATTTAACATTTGATGAAGACTCAGCTTTCATCAAGTCAAGGAAGGCACCTGTTGAAGATCATGAAGAACCAAAGGAAACCAGATTTTAAGACACCACCATGAATGAAGCAATTCCAGAAGCTGATCATGAAGTTGAAGATCCAAAAATAGCTGTAGATCCACCCTGTGAGAAGAACTCTCACAAGAGGAAATCTACATGGGCTAGAGAGCTCATTCAAGATGCAGAAAGGTATGGCATTCCAGAAGAAGAACACAGAGCAAGAAAGAGAACTAGATCTCATACGAGCTATGTTGCCTTACTCTGTGACATTATGAACATAGAACCTTCCAGTTATGAAGAAGCAGCGAAAAAGAAAGAATTAAAGGATGCCATGGTCAAGGAATATCAGTCGATCATGAAGAATGATGTTTGGGATGTGGTCCCAAGATCTGAAGGGAAGTCTGTGGTGACTTCCAAGTGGATCTACAAGATCAAGCATGCTGCAGATGGAAGCATAAAGAAATACAAAGTGATATTTTTATCTCTTGGCTTCTCCCAGAAAGAAGGGATTGATTATGAAGAGACTTTTGATCCTATGGCCAGATACACTTCCATTAAATCAGTACTTGCTCTGGCTGCAGTGATGAAATGGAAGATACACCAAATGGATGTCAAGACAACTTTCTTGAATGGCGTAGTCGAGGAGGAAGTATATGTGGAGCAGCCACTTGGTTTTGAGACACGTGACAGGGAGTCATATTTTTGCAGGTTGAAGAAATCCTTGTAAGGCTTGAAGCAAGCTCCTAGAACTTGGTATGGTAGGATAGACAACTTTCTATCCAGTTTGGTCTTTAATAAGAGTAAAGTGGATTCCAACCCTTACTACAAGGTTGAGGAAGGAAATCCTGTGATACTACTATTGTATGTGGATGACCTATTTGTAACAGGTGAGGATGGGTTGATTGCCAACACCAAGAGGAATCTTGCTACCGAGTTCGAGATGAAGGACTTGGGGATGATGTACTATTTTCTAGGTATGGAGGTGTGGCAGAGTGCAGATGGGATTTTCCTTGGACAAGGGAAGTATGCAGTAGAGATCATGAAGAGGTTCGGGATGATGGAATGCAAGGCCATGGTAACACTTATGGCATCGAGCCTGAAGATTCTGTGTGATGCTTCATCTGATCCCGTTGGTGTCACGATGTATCGTCAGATGATTGGGTCCTTGATGTACCTGACAAACACTAGACCCGATATTCACTTTGCGGTGAACACATTGATCCAGTTCCCGATGGATCCCAGAGGTGTTCACCTGGTTGCTGTAAAGCATATCCTGAGGTACCTGAAGGGTACAATTGATTATGGGCTCAAGTATGATGCAAATCAAAAGTTTAACCTACAGGGTTATGTTGATTCAGATTGGGCAAGCAGTGCTGCAGATAGGAAGAGCACTTCTGGGTGTTGCTTTAGTATGGGATCAGGTGTGATCTCTTGGTTTAGCAGGAAGCAGTCCTGCGTAGCACTGAGTAAAGCTGAAGTAGAGTATGTTGCAGCTTGTTCGGCTAGTTGTGAGGCAGTATGGATAAGCAAGCTACTGTATGAGTTATTTGATCTCCCGTTGGAGGCTACTAGTATCTTGTGTGACAACCAAAGTTGTGTGAAGCTGTCTGAGAACCCGGTGTTCCATGACAGGTCGAAACACATTGAGATCAAATATCACTATATCAGGGATATGGTGCAGATAGGAGTAGTGAAACTCTTGTATGTTGCGACAGATGAGTAGGTTGCAGATGTGTTGACTATCCAGAGTGAAGTTTGAGTACTTAAGAGAGAGGCTTGGTGTTCTTAAGATTGATGACACTTCGAGGAAGAAGTGATGGACACATTTGTTGGAGCCATTCCAAGCATGGTGAGAGGAGGATCCTTCCCATGGCCGTGGATATAAGCGTTGGATGATGAGAATCAAGAAGATGCTCCAGTTACTGCTTTGTATATGCATCATGTTGATATGATCAGTTGGATCATGTATATGTATATGCACCATGTTGGATGCTTGTTATAATCAGATGGATCATGTATATGTATATGCATCATGTTGGATGCTTTTTATGATCAGTTGGATCATGTATATGTATATGCATCATGTTGGATGCTTGTTATGATCAGTTGGATCATGTATATGTATATGCATCATGTTGGATGCTTGATATGATCAGTTGGATCATGGATTTTTATATGTATTAGGTGGATACATTGTATGATCAGGTGGATACATTGTATGATCAGGTAGATCATGTATGATGATATGTATCAGGTGGATACATTGTATGATCAGGTAGATCATGTATGATAGTATGCATCAGGTGGATGCATTGTATGATCAGGATGATCATGGATGATGAGCTTCAAGATGTTGCTCCAGATGATATGTTGTGATAGTCACGTAAAAGGCCTCAGATGCTCTTTAGAGATCTTGCTTGGCAAGACTCTCTTTTAAGGTTTTGCTAGACCACATGTAATACATCCTGGAGATCTGGACAGGTTGTGCTAGACACGTAAAAGACCTCAGATGCTCTTTAGAGATCTTACTTGGCAAGGCACTCTTTTAAGGTTTTGTGGGGACCACATGTAATAAGTCCTGGAGATCTGGACAGGTTGTGCTAGTCACGTAAAAGGCCTCAGATTCTCTTTAGAGATCTTTCTTGGCAAGACACTCTTTTAAGGTTTTGTGGTAGGGGTCACATGTAATAAGTCCTAGAGATCCGGACAGGTTGTGCTAGACACGTAAAAGTCCTCGGATGCTCTTTAGAGATCTTCCTAGGCAAGACACTCTTTTAAGGTTTTGTGACAATCACATGTAAAAGATCCTAGGAGATCCGATAGGTTGATCTGTGTGCTCGTAAAATTCCCGGGATGCTCTTTCGAGGTTTTGTTGACGCATGTAATCAGTCCTGAGGATTCCACATTATGGCCAGTGATGATGAAGACCTACAGGTGGTGGGCCTACATCCAGTATGAAAAAGGATTGGCTCTGTAGAACTTCCTATGACAAGTATATCGGACATTGATTGAGATAGCAGCAGTCGTGACGATGACGATGATCCAGTGACAATGATACAGATAAGAATACTTGTGCTAGAAGATCTGTGTCGAGAAATACCTTCCTAGTTAAGAGGGAGTGTTGATGTATATGTAACTTCGGAATGTATTTCACCTATGTATATTGCACTCCTATAGGGATGTTATTATTCCTCTATACGGAAGTGTCATCATTTGTATTGAAAAGTGTCGCAAGTGTCGCAACTTGCAAGTGATAGGTTATTAGACCACCAAGTGTGGGGTCAGCCCTGATTAGTATAACCATGGGTTATTAGACTGAGTTAGACAAGTCGGCCCTTCTAGGTTATTAGGCAGGTCAGGTCATGTATAAATAGAGTGTGGGAGGCACTCTATTTGATCATCTCATTATTCACTTCTACACTACTCGGAAAGTGGCGCATTAGTGGAGGAGGAGGTTCAGCTGCTAGGAGGACTATCTCTATGTACTTTGGTTGTATCATTGCTCTTTCTATCTCTAAGGAAGTTTTGGGGTTTTTCACCTTTATGGTTATCCCCAGTGAAACTCTCTGTGTCGATTGTCTCATGTGATTGCTTGGTGTGATTGATATGCATTGTTATACTTGATATGTTGTACATGTTATTCTCTCAGTAAAGATCCTAGAGTATGTTGAACTAATGCTAAAAAAATTAACACATTTATCACATTTTGATATCCATATTTCATTAGAATATCAAATAAGCAAATTGTAATTTAAGTGATAAGTATTGCGTAAGCATTAGAGAAAATAATCATGAAAAGCAATGAGTGGGAAACCTTCTTGCAAGACTGAATGTGTAATCCAAATGAGCCCAAATAGAGTACCTTTGTATAAGTACCCTTGATATTGAAATAAAACCACATAACAATAGTTTTAAAAGGAAATCAACTAACCTGTCTTCATCAATTTGACTTTCTTTGATCTCCGGGAGGACCAATGTTACTCCTAAATACTTTGAAACATAAATTACATTGGAAACCTGGTATGTGAAGCAATTCAGATGGGAACCTTTTCATTAAAGAAACACATAAGAAATTAAAATACATACCAACCCTAAAAAACACTGATGTTTTTGGGACACAAAGGTCCAACATACAACTTAAAAATGCCTCAGAATTGTTTTCTGGTAATTTCCTAATTTTGGCAATCAATTTTTGAAAAAACTAAAAATATTTATTATTTCATTGATGATGGACCCCATAAGCCACCATTATGATAAATTTTAAAGATGGAAAAAGATGAAGAAAAAATCCCAAATCCTAAAATTGATGCCAAACGTTCTTCAGAAAAAAAAGAAAAAAAAAACACATTGTAAATACACTGCAAGCCACTCATTTTATTCCACCACTTTGATGAGGACTATTATTCTACTATGATATATTTTAGAAAATTGGAGAAGTATATCTCAGGACATCCTATTTCATAAAATTGGGATAGTATATCTCATGATCTCCTATTTCAGAAAATTGGGGCAGGATGATCTCTCTCTCTATATATGGTGCCTATTCCCTTGTAACCTCCTATTTTGGAAAACTGGGCAATATATCTCTAATAATATCTCCATTCCACAAAACTAGGGTAAATGGAAGTGAAAATCCCAATTCACAGTAAATGGAAATAGCGAAACCACTCAAATAAATCCCATCCTTGGAAATCGAGGGGCGATTTGAAGACTGTCGCTCAAATTTCACAGGGCGAGAACCATTTTTTTCCCTCCCCTTACAAATATGCGTGGGCTAACCTTTCATATATATATATATATATATAAAATAAATTGTGGACGAATAATAAGGAACCCAATATAAAATTTGAACTCTATATTTTTGCCCAGTCAAGATTTGGAACCTTTTAATTTCTCCTGTGGGAGAAACTTCACCCCTAAATTTATCTATGCACATAATGTAATTCATAGCTACCCAGCTCATAATGTTAAACCTTTAGTTATGATTAAAAATATTTCAATAATCTATTCAAGGAATTAAAGTCACTGGAGGAACACTATAAGGCTCTTAGTGTTTTACTTGAGTATGGAGAAGCTACTCTTAATAGTCAGATCATGTATGATTACTTAAATACACAAGTAATATATTTTAAACTAATATGAAAGTGCTAACATATCTAAAGAAAACATGCAACACGCTAGATGGTCAATAATCAAAGACAAGTGGACTATAATAACATTTACTCATAAGTGTACATGACATTAGGATCTCTATCACCAAGGATTATAAACCTTAGTATATATATGTTGATACATCATGAATGAACTCATCATTTATAATTGAAGTTATGAAGGATTTCTAATTAAGCAACCCACAATTCGAATTAATGGGAACTCCTTTCCAATATCTCTCAGCATGATCTATTAGTTACACCTCACAACCATTCTCACATTAATCTAATGAGATTTGGTTGTTAATATTAATCTTGGTGGTTTTAAAATATTATAAAAAAACACCGCAACAAAATATTGGCATGAGTTGAGGTTGACTCCTTCAATGTAGGTCTCCCTTCCCAAAGGTAATGGATGGAAACATAACATGGTTGGATCACTCCATTAGGAGTTATCCCTTCTTAAGGAATGGAACCACAATATAACACAAGGTCGATCACTCCATAAGGAGTTCTCCCTTGCTCATGGTGCATCCATGTAATAAAAAGTGAGAGCATGTAATGGAAAATTTCCCTCAAATATCGAAAATAGTTTACCAAAATAAATTATACAAACACTTGATTGATCCAATGGGAAATGGCTTCATACTGGAAGAAAACTATTAAACAAAAGGGAAATGCCCATATTCTCATCACACAATAGTTATTAAACAATTGTCGGAGGTGTAATTTAGTTTGAATGCGGCCAACAATGCACTCATACTCATGCAAAGTCTGCAATACCAACCATGATACAAATATTAATTATATAATATAAAACCAATCGAGGAAGGGGCATTGCACTCTCCACCAATCATTTCAAAAACCAACGGAGGAAGGGGCATTGCACTCTCCACCAATCATTGCAATCTCAACCAAATATTTACAAATGAACTCCAAATGAGAATGGGTCGTCACCCTCTCAAAAATATCTAAAACCAAATATGAGTGATTAAAATGTAAATAATCATTGAATGAGAAGGGGGATTGACTCTCCTTAGGGAGGCCACCCCTCCTCTCTTCCCACTACATGCATATAAACAATCTACAAGGATAGATAAGATCATCAAGGGCCATCCCTCTCCTCTTAGACATTGGATCTATAAGATATTGATCCCAACATTGAATATCCAAAATGTTTTGGATGAATATAGTACCAAATATGTAATGTCCCCATCTCTCAATCCGACCAGAAGAGGGGACATTAAATAACTCAAGGCCTCTTAATTTTGCCCCATAAAAATAATTACAAATTTATACAAGCTAAAATGCATGTGCAGATATGGATATAAAAACACACGGTAGAAATAACACAATCCACACACACAACATGCAATTTACAAGCATAATTATCATAGGAGTACAAATAAAAATCATTGCGCATAAGATAATAAGAATACCTATATTTAAACAAAGAAGATCCAGGAAAATGGCTTTGTAAGAGCGATTTTCCACCCATCTGTAGGAACTATGCCTAGCATATACTCTTTTTGTTGATAGGCCACCCCCAAGTTGGGCTATGAGGCCACCAGGGAGAAGGATACACCTACAAGCTTCTCTCTCTCATCCCAAAACCCACTCTTCTCTCTATGCTTAGCCAAAATATCCAACAGAACTCTATAGGGGTCTCACCAAGCCATCATAGCCATGGAACTCCTTACAAATTCCCCACACAACACACGGAAGGCATGTCCCTTCACTAATCTGGAGTTCCCTCAGGAAATCCAACCCTTACAATGGTTACCAATGTGTGAAGTAAGAGTCCAACTTGTTGTGTGCTATTGGAGAGCCTCCTACAACATTAATTAATTGATTCTTAAGCATCCAAACGTATCAAAACTAAATGGGTAAAGGTTGCTAGCTTTCCCAACCACCATGCTCACCTAC
The DNA here is from genome assembly GCA_027924585.1 of Larix kaempferi. Taxonomy (NCBI): domain Eukaryota; kingdom Viridiplantae; phylum Streptophyta; class Pinopsida; order Pinales; family Pinaceae; genus Larix; species Larix kaempferi. The sequence continues at coordinate 2,137,901 of BSBM01000640.1, forward strand.
AACGATCTATTTTCCCTTCCAAAAATGTAGATCTCGCTCCAAATTCAAATTTATGGGTTAAACACATTTTGGGGATGGACATGAACAACCATGGAAAACTCTATGTAGTGTAGAAACATACATGAGAGAGAGTGATCAAAAGAGTGTTGACTCCAAGGATATGAGGTAAGGGTGAAAAGACAACTGACATAGCTTCTAACCATAGAAGAAATAAGACTGTTGAAAACTGACATAACTGTCACAACCCCCATGCCTCAATAAATGCATGAAGTGAATTTTCCCACCAACCTTACATATGCATTCAATGATTGGGTTTAATAGTCAAGAGAAGGTAATTGGCTCATTTGAGGAACATGGAAGATTTTGGATCAGTTCTAAGGTTGACACTTGGAAACATAAGATTTGTTTTCCCATAGGCCCCCTTTTATCTTCCCCTTATTGGAATATTATCCCCATCATTTTTCAGTTTTGCATGCATGCATGCATCCAGTCATCATCATGGTGGATCTCCCAACTCCTAGAGTTTGGTTCTAGCTCTCCACATCCTGTCTACAGCCCCTAGGGGGCCTCCTACCAACCAAAGGCACCCTTCTTCATGTCAAGTGCGCCTTTGTCATCTACCACATCCAGTTGGGAGCCTTTCTCACCTACCAGTTAGTTGTCACTCAATTTTTCCTTGATTTAAGGCTAGATTGACTCCCCCACTAACTGTTTCACTCCGATGGACCACCAGTGAGACTAGTCTTCCCATTCTGACTCCAGTTAGCTCCTCATGCGCCCTCCACTGAACCTCCTTCATTCAGTTAGTTCCTACCTCACTCAGTTAGACTCCTCATGAGCCCTCCACTGAGCCTCCTTCATTCAATTAGTGCCTACCTCACTCAGTTGACTGACTGTTACCATTAATGACTAATACATTGACTGGATGATGACTCCACTATCATTCAAGCCACACTCTATTAGTTTTTCAAAATTTACTTGAATCTGATCTAGGATCTTAACTGAGAGAACAACATGTACAACATATCTACAACATATCAATCATGGACACAATAATGCAAGCACACAAGAGACACAGAGTTTACTTGGGGAAAACCATAAAGGTGAAAAACCCCAATAACTTCCTCAGAGATAGATAGAGCAATGATACAACCCAAGCATAAGAGATAGACATCTCCTAGCAGTAGCTTCTCCTCCTCCACAAGTGTGCCTCTCTCCAAAGAGTGTGTGTGAGAATAGAATGATCAAATAGAGTGCCTCCCGCACTCTATTTATACTTGACTTGACTTGCCTAATAACCTTTACTAGGTCGGCCTCAACTTAACCACATAACACAATGCTGATTGGGCCGACACCCAATAGGTTGGCCCAATAACCCTTTGACCCACATGGACGACCCCCAATAGGGTGGTCTAATAACCCTTTGACCCACATGACTTATACAGGGCCAACCCCAACAAGGTGGTCTAATAACCCATCAAGTATAAGTTACGACACTTACAATATAAATGACGACATTTCTGTATAGAGGAATAATAACATCTATATAGGAATACAAAGACTTTCATATAGAGGAATAATACCATCTCTATAGGAGTACAATATACATATATGAAATACATTCCGAAGTTACATATACATCAACACTCCCTCTTAACTAGGAAGGTATTTCTCGACACAGGTCTTCTAGCACAAGTTTTTTTCTCTGTATCATTGTCATTGTATAATCGTTATCGAGTCATCGTCATCGTCTCTACTGCTATCTCAATCAATCTCTGAATCTACTTGTCATAAGAAGCTCTACAGAGCCAGTCCTTTTTCATACTGGATGTAGGCCCACTACCTATAGGTCTTCATCATCTATGCGAACGGTCTGATAGAGGTGGTCTCTCAGGACTGATTTTATGTGTTGATGCAATACCTGACAAGAGCGTCCTAGGACTGATTACATGCATCCCCTTCACAATACCTTTAAAGAGCATCCCAAGACTTATTATGAGCACACAGCTCAACCTCTTGGATATCCAGGACTGATTACATGTTAATAGACAATACCTTTAAAGAGCATCCCATGAACATTTATGTGCCAAGATCTCTAAAGATCATCCCAGGACTTATTACGAGCACACATCTTAGCCTATCGAATCTCCAGGACTGATTACATGTCTCTGTAGTAATACCTCATCCCAGGACTGATTACGAACACATAGCTCAACCTATCGGATCTCTAAGGACTGATTACATACTACATAGCAATACCTCATCCCAAGACTGATTACGAGCACACAGCTCAACCTATCGGATCTTTGATGACTGATTACATGTTATTTGCACAACCTGCCACATATCATCTCTAACCTCCAAGTATCAACCTGATACTCATGATCCAACTGATCATCATCGCACGAAGCATCATTCTGTTGCTCATGATCATACTGATCATCACCACTGTACTGTCCTGATACATATCATCTGGAGCAACATCCTGAAGCTCGTCATCATGATCATCTTGATCATATAATGCATCTACCTAATGCATACGCAGTATTTGCCTGATACATATCATCATACTTGATCTACCTGATCATACAATGTATCCACCCGATACATATACAGATACATACACATGATCCAACTGATCATATCCAACATCAACATGATGCATACATACATAAATGATCCAACTGATCATATTGTTGCTTGGTTTTTCAACCAAGCATGTGCAAGGATGCACCTATTAACTTGTAATAGCAATTTCAAAATAAAGCAAAAACAACTACGAATAAACTAATATAATATAATCTAGCATAAACATGTGCAAATAAATAAAAAACTAGATTTCAGAACACAAGCCATAAGATCTATGGCAAAAGAAAGAAATTAAAAGAATTAATCTTTTGTATTACCTCAAATGGTGAGGATGGTATTTGTTGAGCAGCTCCAAGGTTGAGAAGCTCCAATGTCCAATGTTCTCTTCTTCTCCAATGATTCAATAGGATTCTTCAAACTCAAAATGGGAGGCAATGGCTCTCAAAGGGAATTTGGCAGCATAAGGATAGGATGAAATGTGGATGAATAATGATGAGCCCCTATCACCTTTTTATAGTTTTTGGGTGATGGGTAATACCATTATGGTTTTAAGGAAACCAATGGTATGGACCAACATGGTTTAGGTCTCTTTTTCCCTCTTTTTCCTTTTTTGAATATTTTTTATATTTTTATTCCATTTTAATATTTTTGGGGAATTTTGGACCCTTTTTTAGGGTTTTTTGTGTTTTTTTTGAGGAAAAATACATATTTTGAGGGGGAAAGGGGGTAATATGGTCTTTTTGGTGACCTTTTGAAGGTTTTAGAGGCTCAAATGGTGGAAAAAGTGGACAAATGGGTCATGTGAATAAGGGAGTGAGCTAGTGAACACTTTTTGAGTGTTAACACATATCCAGCATCCAACATGATGCATACATACATAAATGATCCAATTGATCATATCCAGCATCCAACATGATGCATACATACATAAATGATCCAACTGATCCTAACAAGCATCCAACATGATGCATATACATATACAGAGTAGTAACTAGAGCATCGTCTTGATGCTCATCAGCCATGATCCTCCTGATCATCATAGCATCGTCCTCTTTAGATAATCTCATCATTCACGAAGCATAGACAAAATGCACATCATCCAACACTTACACCACCGACATGGGAGAACACATCTACCACCATTCGGGGAAGGCTCCATCCCTTACTTTTTCACCATGGGAGAACACATCTACCACCATGTGAAAAATGGCTTCAGCCCTTACATCTACACCATGGGAGAACACATCTGCCACCATGTAAGAATGTCTCAGCAATTACATCATGACCATGGGAGAACACATCAACCATGTCAGAAAAGCTCATGTGTGTTGATGTATATGTAACTTCAGAATGTATTTCACATATATGTATATTGTATTCCTATAGAGATGGTATTATTCCTCTATAAGGAAGTGTCGTCATTTATATTGTAAGTGTCATAACTTATACTTGATGGGTTATTAGACCACCTTATTTGGGGTCGGCCCTGTATAAGTCATGTGGGTCAAAGGGTTATTAGACCACCCTATTGGGGGTCGGCCCAATCAGTATTATGTTATGTGGTTACGTTCGAGCCTACATGAGTTAGGTAAAAAGGCAAGTCAAGCCAAGTATAAATAGAGTGCGGGAGGCACTCTATTTGCTCACTCACTTCTCACACATGCACTCAAGGAGGAGTGGCGCACTTATGGAGGAGGAGGATGTGCTGCTAGGTTATGGCTATCTCTCTTGGTTGGTTGTATCATTGCTCTATCTATCTCTAAGGAAGTTATTGGGGTTTTTCACCTTTATGGTTTTCCCCAAGTAAATCTTTGTGTCTCTTGTGTGCTTGCATTATTGTCTCCATGATTGATATGTTGTAGATATGCTGTACATGTTGTTCTCTCAGTTAAGATCCTAGATCAGATTGAAGTAAATTCAGAAAATTTAACATGGTATCAGAGCTAGCCTGAAAGAAGGCATGATATGGCATGTATGACACTTGTTGCACTTACGATGCTAGGGCTTGATATAGCAAAAACCAGTCATCGTAGTACTTTCACTATAAATCCGTTTTGGAAAATTTTTCAGATCTGAAATTGTTACAGGACGAAGATTAAATCTCCAGGTACCTTGTGTCCAAAGGAAAACCTCTAATTCGTTGTACTTTGTGATTTATGATCTGTACAATATAGGGTTTCTGCCTCTTCCAGATCTGAGTCAAAATCAGGTGACCTTGGGAAAAAGGTCATAACTTGGGCTAGGAAGCTCCAAATGAAATTTCGTAAAAAGTGACAGGTAGTACACAGACTGTACTATCTCAGGAAACGTTTTTAGAGGCCTAAGTTGAACCAGTGACACGTGGAACGCCGTACAAGTTCACTCTTCTGTATTATCCCATAAACAGGTCACGTTGCGACACTTGGCATAACTCTCTCTCAGAAAGTCCAATTGAGGTCAAACCTATCAGGATGGAAAGATAACAGGCCAAGGTATCTTAGAAATCTTTTTCAGAGGCCGAAGTTCAAACAGTGACATGTGGCATGCCGTACAAGTTCGCTCTTCGGTTTTATCCCAAAACAGGTCACGTTGCGACATTTAACATAACTCTCTCTCAGAGAATCCAATTGAGGTCAGACTTGTCAGGATGGAAAGATAACAGGTCAAGATATCTCAAAAAACGTTTTCAGACCCTGTGGATTGAAAAGTTTGGAGTTACACCAGAAACAATCAGGTACATATTTCTGTCAAAACAGAATTATTTTTTAGTACCTTCATTCATGGCTTCCGGAATTTAGGGCTTTGAAGAAAGTTGGAATTTTTGTAATCAGAGACCACGGCTGAATGCTACTCATCAAAATAGAAATTTAGAGACCAAGATCAGAATTTTTGGTTGGGCAAAAGGCCGGGCTTGATCAAACCCTAGTTCGGGACTTTGATCAGAAAAGTGGAAAACTAGGGCTTCTGTAAAAATGGGAATTTTTGCAATCTGTGACCACGGCTGGAAGCTCCTCAGAAAAATAGAAGCCTAGAGCTTTGGATCAAACCTTTTGATGGGGAAAAAGAGTGGTGTTCATCAAACCCCAGTTCAGGGTCACATCCAGTGAATCCGGAAGTTTCAAAGGCAAAATTGAGGAGTGAAACTTTGCAGTTTTCAAATTCTGAATATACCAGTTTGATCAGCTCATCAAGGCGCATATTTCTATCCTTTTGGAAGTTTGAAATTCAAAGTTTGAATTTTTGGGGTTTCTCTGACAAACCCATATCCAGCTCCAGGTCCAGTTCTTGCAAATCAAGTGGATTGGGTTAATCCTATAAGAAGATGGATTGATCATCTGCATGAGTGAAGAAGTTCCTGTTTCAGAGGGAGATGAGGCTAAGGCCTTACATAAGAAGATTACAAGCGATCTCGACAGGTATGACTCATCGAGGTATGTTTCGATATTTGTCCATGATTAAGTTTATGGTATGTTTGTCTTCATGTTATTACGGTTAGTACAATTTTGATTTTAGATTTGTCGTATCACCTTAACAAAATTATGAATGCATGATAGAAGATATTCATTGGTTAGGGTGTTGAAACTTATGATTGTACTAATGCATTATGGTGTTGTATGAGGTTTATGTTGTCTACTAACATGAAAGGTACACCAAGAAAGACAAATCATGTTCTGGTCCAAGAACATATGATCATGATAACATGAGGACAAAGATTCATCCATTGTCATGGATCTCATAGAAGATCCATTTACGAGGTATGTATAACTTGGTTTTGTAATAGTTAACCTATGAGATATACAGGTTACTAGCACAAGTCATTGAAGAAGAACAAGAAGACATCATGTGAGTATGTTAGACATAAATAGCTAGCATGCTAATCCAGGTATGTTTTTCCTATATCAAGATAGAATCCTACCTTGTGTTAGGATCTTATACTGTTGTTGATAATGATTATTCATGAAGTCATAGGTTTGAATAATCATGATTGTATGCATATTATGTTTCTTACCATAATTGATGATATGACTAACCAGAAGAATCATGATGGTATAGGTTTGAATAATCACAGGTTTTATGCATTTTATATCTCTTATCTTGATTGATGATTCAACTAACCTGAAGAGTCATAGGTTTGAGTAATTACAGGTTTAGACATGTTATGGTTCTTATGATTTGACTAACCATAAGAATCCTTGAATGCTAATGCTTATTATTTCTGTTTGAAATGATCATGACTATACATGCTTGAGATTATTGTGTTTTAATAGTATACTAATGAATCTATGATTTTATATGAGATCACAAGGATAACACATTCATGATACTAATAAGCATGCATGGGGACCAAGGATGAATATGAGATTCAAGAACAGGTAATCCAAGAAGCAAAGATCAAGAGGGAGTACACTCCAGTGGTTTATGCAAGGATGCAGATATTCAGAGGGAGTTGACCATCTCTCTACATCCCACAACAGAAAGGTGTAGAAGAAGCTACTTCAGATTAGGACTCCAGCAGCTCCTGCAAGGAAGCGAAGACTCAGAGGGAGTCCACCCAACGAACAAACAAAGATAAGTATTTGAATTGTCATTTCTTAAATAATACTGTTCAATAATGTATATACTGATGTTCCTAGAATTAGGTTGTGTATTATGCATATTAGAATAATTGCATTGATGAACAGTATACTCCTAATATGCATGGGTAAGTGGCCTATGGCACTGTACAACATTCCATTGCTACTTATCTAGAATGAAACCTCTTTGCTGACATGTTGGGAGTTGTGCACACTATGAACAATGTTCTGGTAGAGATTGGAAGGCATCTAGAAAGTTACGGAATATGGATAAATGTTGTGTTGAAGCATTGGCTAAGATAATTGCATGACTGTATGGCATATTTCTTTATGTGTAAGAATTTGTTCTGAAAACTATGAGATGTTTTCTAATCATGCAATTTAACTTGTTGTGTAGGAAAGATCATATGCCATCTCCTACAAAAGAAGAACTACAACATTTTGTTCCAGCAACAAAGATATCTATTGAAGATATTCAATATATTGAAGTTCCCAGGATCTGGGATGAAGAAATGAAATGCCATGATCCGTCGATCATGAAGAATGATGTTTGCTATGACTTCCAATTGGAACTATCAGATCAAGCATGTTGCAGATGGCAGCATTGAGAAATATAAAAGTGATGAAATAGAAGATACACTAGATGGATTCAAGACAGCTTCCCTGAATGGTGTAGTTGAAGAAGAAGTGTATGTAGAGCAGCCACTTGGTTCTGAGACACATGATAGGAAATCATATATGTGCAGAACTTGGTATGGTGAAGATAGATTGATTGCCGACATGCAGCGGAAGCTTACTACCGAGTTTGAGATGAAGAACTTGGGGATGATGCACTATTTGTTTTTGGCATGGAAGTGTGGCAGAGTGCAGATAGAATCTTCCTTGGACAAGGGAAGTATGCAGTAGAGATCCCAAAGAGGTTCGGGATGATGGATTGCAAGGCCATGGCCACACCTATGGCATCAAATCTAAAGCTTCTATGTGATGCTTCATCTGAGCCGATTGATGTCTCTATGTATCGTCAGATGATTGGGTCATTGATGTACCTGACGAACACGAGACCAGACATTTGCTTTGCTGTGAACACATTGAGCCAGTTCCTGACGGATTCGAGGAGTGTTCACCTGGTTGCTGTAAAGCATGTTCTGAGGTACCTGAAGGGTACAATGGATTATGGGCTCAAGTATGAGGTGAATCAAAAGTTTAACCTGCAGGATTATGTTGATTCAGATTGGGCTGGCAGTGCTGTAGACAGGAAGAGCACATCTGGGTGTTGCTTCAGTATGGGATCAGGTGTGATCTCTTGGTTTAGCAGGAAGCAGTCCTGCGTAGCACTGAGTACAGCTGAGGCAGAGTATGTTGCAGCCTGTTCAGCTAGTTGTGAGGAAGTATGGCTACGGAAGCTACTGTCTGAGTTATTTGATCTCCCGTTGGAGGCTACTGGTATCTTCTGTGATAACCAGAGTTGTGTGAAGCTGTCCGAGAACCCAGTGTTTCATGACAGGTCGAAACACATAGAGATCAAATATCACTATATCAGGGATATGGTGCATAGAAGAGTTGTGAAGCTTCTGTATGTTGCGACGGATGAGCAGATTACAGATGTGCTGATGAAGCCTCTAGCCAGAGTGAAGTTCGAGTACTTCAGAGAGAGGCTTGGCGTTCTTCAGATCGAGGACACTTCGAGGAAGAAGTGATGTACACATTTGCTGAAGCCATTCCAAGCATGTTGGAAGGAGGATCCTTCACATGGCTGTGGATGTAAGCGCAGGATATTGGGCATCAGGATGATGTTCTGGTTTCTGCTTGGATATGATCAGTTGGATCATTTATGTATGTATGCATCATGTTGGATGCTGGATATGATCAGTTGGATCATGTGTATGTATTTTGTATATGCATCATGTTGGATGCTTGGACCATGTATCTGTATATGTATCAGGTGGATCATGTACGGTGATATGTATCATGTATCAGGTGGATACATTGTATGATCAGGAGGATCATGTATGATGATATGTATCAGGTAGATACTTGGTATGCATCAGGTGGATGCATTGATGATCAGGTGGATCATGCAGCAGGATGTTGCAGTGATGATCAGGATGATCATGGATGGTGAGCTTCAGGATGTTGATCCAGATGACATGCAGCAGGATGTTGCAGTGATGATGATCGGGACGATCATGAGTACATCAGGACGATGTATGGTGAGTATATGGTTGATACTCTGTGGCCGTGGATCAGGTTGTGCAGATGAGCATGTCTGGGAGATCCTATAGGTCGGAGTTGTGTACCCGTAACATCCTAGGATGCTCTTTCGAGACATTGCTCTGGGAGGACATGTAATTTGTGCCCTGGGAGATTTCAGGTTGGATTTGTGTACCCGTAGCATCCTGAAATGCTCTTGCGAGGTTTTGTCCTATGGCATGTAATTTGGGTCCTGGGAGATTTCAGGTCGGAGTTGTGTACCCGTAACATCCTGAGATGCTCTTGCTAGGTTTTGTGGTGGACCACATGTAATTTGTGCCCTGGGAGATTTCAGGTCGGAGTTGTGTACCCGTAACATCCTGAGATGCTCTTTCGAGTTTTTGTGGTGGGGTCACATGTAATAGCGCCCTGGGAGATCCTACAGGTCGGAGTTGTGTACCCGTAACATCCTGGGATGCTCTTTCGAGGTTTTGTGACGCACGTAATAAGTCCTGAGGATTCCACAGTATGGCCAGTGATGATGAAGACCTGCAGGTGGTGGTCCTACATCCAGTATGAAAAAGGACTGGCTCTGTAGAACTTCCTATGACGAGTAGATTCAGATATTGATTGAGATAGCAGCAACAGTGACGATGATGATGACTCGATGACGATTATCCAGTGACGATGATCCAGAGAAGATGACTTGTGCTAGAAGAACTATGATGAGAAATACCTTCCTAGTTAAGAGGGAGTGTTGATGTATATGTAACTTCGGAATGTATTTCACATATATGTATATTGTATTCCTATAGAGATGGTATTATTCCTCTATAAGGAAGTGTCGTCATTTATATTGTAAGTGTCGTAACTTATACTTGATGGGTTATTAGACCACCTTATTTGGGGTCGGCCCTGTATAAGTCATGTGGGTCAAAGGGTTATTAGACCACCCTATTGGGGGTCGGCCCAATCAGCATTATGTTATGTGGTTAAGTTCGAGCCTACATGAGTTAGGTAAAAAGGCAAGTCAAGTCAAGTATAAATAGAGTGCGGGAGGCACTCTATTTGCTCACTCACTTCTCACACATGCACTCAAGGAGGAGTGGCGCACTTATGGAGGAGGAGGATCTGCTGCTAGGTTATGGCTATCTCTCTTGGTTGGTTGTATCATTGCTCTATCTATCTCTAAGGAAGTTATTGGGGTTTTTCACCTTTATGGTTTTCCCCAAGTAAATCTTTGTGTCTCTTGTGTGCTTGCATTATTGTCTCCATGATTTATATGCTGTAGATATGCTGTACATGTTGTTCTCTCAGTTAAGATCCTAGATCAGATTGAAGTAAATTCAAAAAATTTAACAATGTGCATCTACATCTTCCGGACTCATCACTTCCCTTTGGAAGGAACCTCGATCTAAAGTGCACCAAGCTTCTCTCTGAAGTACTCAAACTGCACTCTGGCCAGTGGCTTGGTCAATACATCTGCAACCTGCTCATCCGTCGCAACATATTTTGCTTCAGCTGTACTTAGTGCTACGCAAGATTGCTTCCTACTAAACCAAGAGATCACACTTGATCCCATATTGAAGCAACACCTAGAAGTGCTCTTCCTATCTGCAGCACTACCTGCCCAATCTGAATCAACATAACCCTGTAGGTTAAACTTTTGATTCGCATCATACTTGAGCCCATAGTCAACTATACCCTTCAGGTACCTCAGAATATGCTTTATAGTAACCAGGTGAACACTCCTCGGATCCATCAAGAACTGGCTCAATGTGTTCACCGCAAAGCAAATATCTATTCTCGTGTTTGTTAGGTACATCAAGGACCCAATCATCTGATGATACATAGTGACATCAACCGGCTCAGATGAGGCATCACACAGAAGCTTCAGGTTTGATGCCATAGGTGTGGTCATGTTCTTGTAGTCCATCATCCCAAACCTCTTCAGGATCTTTGCTACATACTTCCCTTGTCCAAGGAAGATTCCATCTGCACTCTGCCACACCTCCATGCCAAAAGCAAATAGTGCATCATCCTCGAGTTCTTCATCTCAAACTTGGTAGCAAGCTTCCGCTGCATGTCAGAAACCAATCTATCTTCACCTGTAATAAACAGGTCATCCAAATACAAAACCAGTATCACTGGATTGCCTTCCTTAACCTTGTAGTAAAGGTTGGAATCCGCTTTACTCTTGGTAAAGCCCAAACTGTATAGAAAGATGTCTACCCTACTATATCAAGTTCTGTACATATATGACTCCCTGTCATGTGTCTCAGAATCAAGTGGTTGCTCCACATACACTTCTTCTTCAACTACACCATTCAAGAAAGCTATCTTGAAATCCATCTGGTGTATCTTCCACTTCATCACTGTCGCCAGAGCAAGTACTGATCTAATGGAAGTGTATTTGGCTACAGGAGCAAAAGTCTCTATGCTACCACCTACAGCATGCTTGATCTTGTAGATCCTCTTGGAAGTCACTACAGACTCCCCTTCAGGTCTTGGGACTGCATCCCAAACATCTTCATGATCGACTGGTACTCCTCGATCATGGCAACCTTCCTAGATCCTGGGAACTTCAATATTTTCAATAGATAACTTTGTTGCTGAACAAATGTTGTAGTCCTTCTTTTGTAGGTGATGGTATACGATCTTTCCTACACAACAAGTTAAATTGCATGATTAGAAAACATCTCATAGTTTTCAGAACAAATTCTTACACATAAAGAAATATGTCATACAGTCATGCAATTATCTTAGCCAATGCTTCAACACAACATTTATCCATATTCCGTAACTTTCTAGATGCCTTCCAATCTCTACCAGAACATTGTTAAGAGTGTGCACAACTCCCAACATGTCAGCAAAGAGGTTTCATTCTAGATAAGTAACAATGGAATGTTGTACAGTGCCATAGGCCACTTATCCATGTATATTAGTAGTATACTGTTCATCAATGCAACTATTCTAATATGCATAATACACAACCTAATTCTAGGAACATCAGTATATACATTATTGAACAGTATTATTTACACAATAAAATATGCAAGGAATGATAATTCAAATACTTATCTTTATTTTTTTGTTGGGTTGACTCCCTCTCAGTCTTTGCTTCTTTTTTGCAACTCCATTATGATGTGGATTGTGATAAGTGGTCAACTCCCTCTGAATATCTGCATCCTTGCAGAAACTACTGAAGTGTGCTCCTTCTTAATCTTTTCTTCCTTGTAGGAACAACTGGAGTGTGCTCCCTCTTGATCTTTGCTTCCTTGGAGGAACAACTGGAGTGTGCTCCCTCTTGATCTTTGCTTCTTGGATTACCTGTCCTTGAACTTATATCCATCCTTAATCACTATGCATGCTTATTAGTATCATAATTGTGTTATCCTCGAGGTCTCATACATAATCACACATTCATTAGTATAATCTTAATATTATCAAAACACAATAATCTTAAACATGTATAGTCATGATCATTTCAAACACAGATAATAAACATTAGTATTCAAGGTTTCAGGGAAGTCTTCTTTTACTCATGCGTATTCTTATTTGATCATAGGACTCTTCTGGTTAGTTAAATCATCAATCAATATAAGAGACATAATATGCATAAACCCTTGATTACTTACATTTCTAACTTTATGAATAAACATAACCAATCATACTAAGTATACCTATATAAGGGATCCTAACACAAGTTAGGATTTTAACTTGATATAGGAAAAACATACCTGGATTGGTATGTTAGCTAGTTATGTCTAACATACCCACATGATGTCTTCTTGTTCTCTTCAATGACTTGTGCTAGTAACCTACATATCTCATAGGTTAACCATTATAGAACCAAGTTATACATACCTCGTAAATAGATCTTCTATGTGATCCATGACAATGGATGAATCTTTGTCTTCATGTCACCATGATCATATGTTCTTGAAGTAGAACATGATTTGTCTTTCTTGGTGTACCTTTTATGTTAGTGAACAACATAAACCTCATACAACATCACAATGCATTAGTACAATCATAAGTGTCAAAACCTTGATCAATGAATATTTTCTATTAAGGTGATATGACAAGTCTAGTAATTAATCAAGATTGTACTAACCATAACGATATGAAGACAAACATATCATAAAATTAACCATGAATAGAATTTGAAACATACCTGTAAGCCATACCTGTCAAGATTGCTTGTAATCTTCTTATGTAAGGCCTTAGCCTCATCTCCCTCTGAAATAGGAACTTCTTTACTTATGCAGGTGACCAATCCATTCTCTTCTAGGATTAACCCAATTTACTTGATTTGCAGAAATTGGATCTAGAGCTGGATTAGGGTTTGTCAAAGAAACCCTAAAAATTCAAACTTTGAATTTCAAACTTCTTAAAAGATAGAAATATGCGCCTTTCTGAGCTGGTCAAGCTGGTATACTCAAAATTTGAAAAGTACAAAGTTTCACCCCTCAAAATTGCCTTTTAGATTTATGGATTCACTAGGGAGGACCCTGAATTAGGGTTTGAGTTTCCCCGAGCTTAACCCAACCAAAATATTTGATTCAAATCTCTAAGATTCGATTTTCTAAGGAGCTTCCAGCCGTGGTCACAGATTTCCAAAATTTGAATTTTTGCAGAAGCCCTAATTTTCCATCTTTCCAATCAAAGTCCTGAACTGGGGTTTGATCAAGCCCGGCCTTCTGCCCAACCAAAAAATATGATATTGGTCTCTAAATTTTTATTTTGATGAGTAGCATCCAGCTGTGATCTCCTATTACAAAAATTCCAACTTTCTTTGAAACCCTAAATTCTGGAAGCCATGAATGAAGGTGCTAAAAAATAATTCTGTTTTGACAGAAATATGTACCTGATTGTTTCTAGTGTAACTATGAATTTTTTTATCCACAGGGTCTGAAAACCTTTCTTGTGATAGCCTGACCTGTCATCTTTCTAACCCCATAGGTCTGACCTCAAATGGATTCTCTAAGAGAGAGTTATGGCAAGTGTCCCAACTTGACCTGTTTATGGGATAAAACAAGAGAGCAAACTTGTACGGCATGCCACATGTCACTGGTTCTATTTCGGCCTTTACAAAAGTTACCTGAGAAAGTACAGTCCGTGCACTACCTGTCACTTTTTACGAAATTTCATTTGGAGCTTCCTAACCCAATTTATGACCTTTTTTCCTCGGTCACCTATTTATGACTCAGATCTGGAAGAGGCAGAAACCATAGATTGTACAGATCATACAACACAAAGTACAACGAATTAGAATTTGTCCTTTGGCCACAAGGTACATTGAGATCTGATCTTCGACCTGTAAAAAATTCAGATCTGAAAACTTTTCCAAAATGGATTTATAGCGAAAGCGCTACGATGACTGGTTTTTTCTATATCAAGCCCTAGCATCGCAAGTGCAACAAGTGTGATACATGTCGTACCATGCCTTCTTTCAGGCTAGCTCTAATACCCTGTTAGTTTTTCAGAATTTACTTCAATTTGATCTAGGATCTTAACTAAGAGAACAACATGTGCATCATATCTATAGCATATCAGTCATGGACACAATAATGCAAATACACAAGAGACATTTAGTTTACTTGGGGAAAACCATAAAGGTGAAAAACCCCAATAACTTCCTCAGACATAGATAGAGCAATGATACAACCCAAGCATAAGAGATAGACATCTCCTATCAGTAGCTTCTCCTCCTCCACAAGTGCACCTCTCTCCAAAGAGTGTGTGTGAGAATAGAATGATCAAATAGAGTGCCTCCCGCACTCTATTTATACTTGACTTGACTTGCCTAATAACCTTTACTAGGTCGGCCTCAACTTAACCACATAACACAATGTTGACTGGGCCGACACCCAATAGGGTGTTCTAATAACCCTTTGAACCACATGGCTGAGCCTCAATAGGGTTGTCTAATAACCCTTCGACCCACATGACTTATACAGGACCGACCCCAACAAGGTTGTCTAATAACCCATCAAGTATAAGTTATGACACTTACAATATAAATGACGACACTTTCGTATAGAGGAATAATAACATCTCTATAGGAATACAAACACTTTCGTATAGAGGAATAATACCATCTCTATAGGAGTACAATATACATATATGAAATACATTCCGAAGTTACATATACATCAACACACTCTGAGTTAGCAATTTGAATACCCTACTTGGCCCATTCGAATCCTATATGATGCCTTCTTCATGGCTATTGTATTCATTCACTTACATTCTTATTCATTGTATAATACTGAGATATTGTTGTATTCTACTGTGTTTATGAGTGATCATTGAGTGTCTCCTTCTCTTCTTCTTTGCAACATATTTGTGAGTTTGATTGTGAGTTTCTATAGCTGCCAGATCCCTTGCATATTCTTACATGGTATTAGAGCAGGAAGAAGCTATTCGAATTGCAGCAGTTGCAGCAGCAGCGGTTGCAACATTTCCTTGAGCATCTATCTTTCACTTCTACACCAGAAGCCTCTGAGTTTCCACAACAAATCCTGGTGCTACTACTTGATTTCATTGGAGAAATCCAGTGAGTTCTAGCCAGGTGTGAAGGACTTAGTCCATGTGCCAAGTGTCCTTAAGGTAGTGTTCAGTCGAAGTGTATCATTCTCCATCAACACATCTTTTATTGTTTTGTAGGTTTATTCACCCGTTCAGAATCTTCTTCAACTATTCAACTTTCTCTGTTCAGATGGATCTAAAGCTTACATCTTCCAACTATGTTGAGTGGAAAGCCAAGATGGCTCTCTTCATGAGATCCAAGAGCTTCTCCAGAATACTCAATGGAATGATGGTAGAACCAACCAGTGCAGTTGAAAATTCCAAGTACTTGGATCGGCTTCATGAAGGAATTGGTCTCCTCCTTCTCTCAATTTTTGACGATCTACACTTTCATGTCATCAATATTACATCTCCGAAAGAGGTGTGGGACAAGCTCGAATCTCTGTTTGGGCCAAAAGATGATATGGAAACACACAAATTGGAGAATGAGCTCATATGTTTGAGTCCTAGCAGCTTCGAATATATCAATGCCTTTCTCACCAAGTTCAAAATCTTGATATCACAGTTGAAAAGATATGAGATAGTGAAGGAAGATAAGTAGCTTATACTTACCATTCTTTCAAAGTTGGGGGCAAATTTCTCTATTTTTGTCTCTACTTTCCAGTTAGCTAGGTTGTCCATTCCAAGATGGAAGTTTCCCTCATTTGATGATTTCCTACAATCTCTTACCCAAGAGGAAGAGAAGTTGATTTCGATGGGAATGATCAAACCCAAATTGGATTCAGCCCTTACAGTTGTAGAGAGAGAGAATGATATAGGAAAGCTAGATATTCCTGGTGATACAAGGCCTACACACCAGTCAGCTAGAGCTTCATACTCTAAGAAGACCAAACATTCTCAAAACGGAAAGGCAGAGTGCACATACTGTCATAGAGGGCCTCATCCTGAGAGTGCTTGCATGCGGAAGACTATAGATTTGATGGCAAAGTTACTTAAAGAGAACAATATTCCTTTACCATCATGTGTAAGGAAGAAAGATTCTAAATCTCCCATATCCGAAGGAAAGGAAAGATGTAATGCTCTCATAAAATTTGTATCAACTAGTTCTTATATTATCATAGATTCAAGAGCATCTTGTCATATGGATTCCTCCAAGGAACTTTTCTCTAGTCTCGAAAGCTTTATTGGCCCTTCCATCAGGTTGGGGAATGATTCACTAGTTTCCTCTCAAGGGATTGGGTGTAACATCCCAAAATTTACAAAAAAATTAAAATTTTTCAATGTAGCACTTAATGCCTAAACTAACTGTGAGAAATTATGTTTAATGCTTCTATGTTTTCATGCTGAATGAATGTTTATGACAGTTATACATTGTAATGTTTGTGTCTTGATATAAAATGAAATTTATAGTCTATAGTAAGATGCTATTGGTTGTTTCAGCTATATTTTATATTTCCTATGTCGATACTTCATCAAATATAAATGTTTATGAACGATAACTATTCTTCTTTTGATGATGAAGGGGTCCTAAGGGTACCCCGAGGCTTACTTAGAATTCATGCTAAAGCATTTGAATTGTTCCTTCCGTAGATTACAGGTAAGAGCGTTAATGTTTACGAAGTGTGACAGAAGAGTTCCTAACTAGTTTTCAGTAGTCTCCAAATGTCTTAATGGATTTAGAGAAATAATATTGAAATGTATCCAGGTGAGATCTCTTCAGTTATAATCTAGTTTTCATATCAAAAGCATGTATGTTATACTTATTCTAATTTCTCATATTATTTATTTCATACTTGGTACATTATATAGATAGGTTCATATTATTAAGATGACTGGAAAAAGTCGTGAGCTATGTACTTCATGCTCCATCCTATGTTCTACAAAATTCATGTAATTACCATGATGTTTCTATTATATGCAATCTATATGTAAATATCATACAAATCCTTGATATATTGACTATATGCAACTATTGTTCATTTCTATTCTGCAAGAACTATATGCAAGGGCATATGCATAACCTATAGTATAAACTATATGTCATTTTACAATTTAATTCCTAGAATGTAACTATATACAAATCCTTTGTATTATCTATAGCCTAAAACTTATAGGCAATAATTTATGCAATTTCTATTTTGAAAACGTATGACTCCATGCAATTCTATTTAATTCCTATACCATATCGACTATATGCAAAGGCTTATTTATTGCCCTATAATCAAACAATATATAGAATGTGGGCATCACCGTGACCCTCTTATAACATATGATTGATACTTTGTAATTTGATACTATATGACTTACAATAAAAATCTATATTGTGACAGGGTTGCAACAAAGTTCACGTGTCGACGTATGATGAGACCGGGTATTAATATTGTAGTGCACATTTGCTAGCAGGCATTCTCATCTAGCCTTCGCATTTAAAGCTCCTATCTACCAACTTAGTATAATATCTCCATGGCTGCCTTCGTGGTGCTTAACATGTGAATGCATCGTGATAAAACAGTCAACATGGTCGAGTTGTATGTGTCTTAGCTTGAATGTTATCCTAGCTGTTATCCACGGTGGCAATGGTTATTAATTGAGGTTTTAATGCAGTTGGTGTTTCAAATTACGATGTGCTGCGATGAACAATCTCCACCGTTGATCATGTGAGATTCTTGGGCTTTGGACTTAACCCTAATATCCACTATGTTTCTGAGGTTATTGTTTCCTTGGGCATCCAAAGTTTTGGAGAGTGGCTTTGTGGAGAGGCGGACAGGTCGAGAAACTCCAGGGTTTCGTTAGTAGGTGTTTGGGAGCTTCTCCACGATTCGAAACCGTGAATTGTTGGGTTTTCTGATACTATATGTTAGTTTTAAGATCTAAGCTTTACTATGAGAGTTTACAGCAAATAGTTTGAAGTTGGAATGACTCCAGGGTTGGTGAGATCTTTGCGTGTAGGTTAGTCCAACATCCGGTTTTCCTTGAATGTCAAGTGATGGTTCTCAGAGTTGATTTTCCAACCTTCGTTGCATTCGGTGGTGGGATGATGGATACAGTTTACAATGGCTATGGTGTTACTGCTCCAGAAATGGCTATTTAAAGGTAATGTTTTGTTAAGATTGAATATGCTAAGATAGAAAAATAGCAGCATTACATTCCATTTCACAACAATAGCATATACATGATCACTGAAGAAACAACAAGCACAGCATAAACACAAGAGACACAGATTTATCCTGGGAAACCCTCATGGGGTAGAAAACCTAGTAAAGCTTCCTCAATATAGATGACCAGCAATATACAAAGATGCAAACCCTGAGCATAAGCTCCTCCTTCTCCATAGCAGACCTCTCCTCCACAAGTGTGCCTTTCTCAAGTGAGTGAGTGTATCAAATGAGGAATACACCTCCTCTATTTATACACTACTCCGACTTGTCTTTTACACAAGACATGTAGGCTCGTATTTAACCCTTGGGTTAAATACCCCATTACAACTGACTGGGCCGACCCCTCTAGGGTGGTCTAATAACCCTTTGACCCACATAACACATACAGGGCCGACCCCCACTAGGGAAGTCTAATAACCCAAGTTACCACATTCCAACGGAGGAATAAACATCTCCGGATATACAATAAAGTACAAATATAATATTCTTTGAAGTTACAATATCTCAACACTCCCCCTTAACGAGAAGGATATTATAACAGCATCTGCACGAGGAAGGAGTCATCAACATCATACATGATACATCTATAAATCATTGGAAGCTTTCTCAACATGATCAGTAACTCAAGCAGTTACTGGAATATCTTCAATACTGGAACATCAACATCTTTAGTACTGAGTCTTTATCTTCTGCAGCACTCGAACAGTTATAACAACATCAACATCTGGATCCTCACGATCATCAGCATCGTCATCATACGATCATCAGTATCGGGATCATCTCTATCTACAGCATCTGGATCATCTCGATCTACAACATCTGGATCATCTCGATCTACAGCATCTGGATCATCTTGATGTACAATATCTGGATCATCTCGATCTATAGCATCTGGATCATCTCGATCTACAGCATCTGGATCATCTCGATCTACAGCATCTGGATCATCTCGATCTACAATATCTGGATCATCTCGATCTACAGCATCTGTATCATCTCGATCTACAGTATCTGGATCATCTCGATCTACAGCATCTGGATCATCTCGATCTACAGCATCTGGATCATCTTGATCTACAGTATCTGGATCATCTCGATCTACAGCATCTGGATCATCTCGATCTATAGCATCTGGATCATCTTGATCCACATAACCTGTTTGGTTAGTACATTGGTATCTGAAGAGGTTTGGTTAGTACATTGGTATCTTGTTACAAATTCGAACTTTAATTCTTTTCTGCACCATATCTTGTATATTGAAATGTCAGATCTCTATGTGCTTTGATTTATCATGGAATACTGGATTCTCTGCCATTTTGGTACAACTTTGTTTGTCACATAGGATCACAGTTGGGTCCATTTTTATGTCAAACAATTCTAAAGCCATACGGCTTCACAACCAGTAGAGCAAGCAGCCATATATTCCGCTTGTGATGAGAGCCACACTAGATTGCTTCCTTCTAAACCATGAGATCATGGCTGATCCCAGACAATAACATCTTCTCGATGTGATCTTCTTGTCTGATACACTTTCTGCTCAATCAACATCTGTGTAGCCATCTGAAGTCATGATCTCCAAGATAACATAGATCAAAGTCTATCATATCCTTTAGATACCTCATCACATGCATTGCAACTAACAGGTGAACACATCTAGTTTCCACTAGATACTGACTCAAGGTGTTCACAGCAATGCATATATCTGACCTAGTATTCGTTAGACACATCAATGACTCAATAATTTGTCTGTACAAAGTTATATCCACTAACTCTGATGAGTCATATGCTAACAACTTCAAGTTGGAATCCATGAGAGTGGCCATTCCAACACATCAATTACTTTTAATATTTCTCATCATACTTTCCCTGATTGAGAAAGATGCCTTCTGAGCCTTGCCATACTTCCAGATGTAGGAAGTAATGCATCAATCTGAGATTTTTCATTTTTCATTTCTGCAGTCATCTTCTTCTTCCTTTTCATGATCTGTTTCTTATTCCTTGTCAGAAAGAGATCATCGTCATACAATAATGGTATGACAGGTTCATCATCCACAACCTTAAGGTAAAGGTTAGGAACAACTTTACTTTTGGTAAAGCCCAAACTTATCAAGAAACTGTCAATTCTCCCTTTGCGGCTAATCATCATTCACACTCTGCATTGAATGATCTTCTGCATGTCTATCTGTGCCATCTCTCGTTAGATGGGTCTACTGATATGGGCCTCAATATCATTCGAACTCTGTGGTGAGTTCCTTCTTGTATCCATGTCATCTGTGTATAGAAACTATATTCAACCTTGTAGCAAAGGTTGAGATTCACATCACCCATGGTGATCATTAAGCTCATCAATTGATTATCAATCCTGGGTACCCATACAGAACCTGATTCACACTTCTTCTTTAATTACACCATTAAGAGAATGGTCTTATATAGTCACTTGGAGCAAACATCTCGTCATGATTCTCTTCCTCTTTCTAAGAGAATCTTCTAGCCACGAGCCTTCTATATTTTGTTTGATTTGTAAATCTTCTTATTGAACATCCATCATTTGTTCGGTGTTCATCATTCTTCATAATATTTCCTACAAATCAAAATTAAGTACATGATTAGTAATACTTCATAATCATGAAATCATGTTGACATGATAACTTATTATGTATACAGATATCATTTACTATTTCAAATAACAACTCAAATACTTATCTTTTATGTTTGTGTGGTTGCCTCCCGCTTGATCTTCTAAATGTCTTTTGAACTTCTATTCATTTTGTACTACTGTGCATGCTCAAGTGTGCACTAGTGTTATCCTCATGATCTCATACACAAACATACATTCATTAGTATATTATAAATATTATCAAAATAGTTTAATTATTGAATATGTATAGTCATGATCATAGATAATAAACATTAGTATTCAAGATATCATCAATCAAGATAAAAGACATAATATTCATAAACCCTTGATTACTAGCTTTATGAATAAGCATAACCAATCATACCAAGTATACTTATATAAGGGATTCTAACATGAGGTAAGGTTCTAACTTGACATAGGAAAACATATCTGGATTAGTATACCTGCTTAGTTATGTACAACATACCTAAACAATCTCTTCAAGGATTTAGAGATCCTGAGCTAGAACCTGCATGTCTCATAGGTTAAGCATAATATAACAAAGTCATACATACCTTGTAAGTAGAACAAAGATTATGGATGAGTCTTTGTCTTCATGTTGTCATGGTGATGTACCTGTATCTTGTTAGTAGACAACATCAACCTCACACAACACCATAATGCATTAGTACAATCATATAGTCCTAATCAATGAATGTCTTCGATCATTCACATGCATTCATACTGTTACTAGGTTGATAAGAAAATTGTAACATTAATCAAGATTGTACTAATAAATAATATGAAGACAAACACATCATGAACTTAATCAAGAATCAGATTTCAAGACATACCTGAATCTCCTTAAGTCATACCTATCGAGACTTCTTGTAGTCTTCTTATGTAAGGCCTTAGCCTCAACTCCCCCTGAAACTTGATCTGGAGCTTGATTAGGGTTTGCTAGAGAAACCCTAAAAATTCAATCTTTGACTTTCACACTTCTGAACGGATGGAAGGATGTGTCTTGCTGAGCCGATCAAACTAGCATGCTTTAATTTTGAAATCTCCAAGATTTGACCCCTCAAAATTTCTTTCGAAACTTCTGGATCTTCTGGACAGGAACCCGAACTAGGGTTTGATGAAGCCCACGCTTCTATCCAATCAAAAGGTTTGATCCAAGGTTCTAAACTCATATTTTTCTGAGGAGCTTCCAGCCATGGTTACAGACTTCAAAAATTCCAACTTTTGCTGAAGCCCTAATTTTTCATCTTTCCGATCAAAATCACGAACTAGGGTTTGATCAAGCCTGGCCTTCTACCCAACAAAAAAATTCGATCTTGGTCTCTAAATTTCAATTTTCCTGAGTAGCATTCAGCCTTGGATTCTGATTCCAAAAATTCTAACTTTCTCCGAAACCCTAAATTCCGGAAGCCATGAATAAAGGTGCTCCAAAAATAATTATGTTTTGACAGAAATATGTACCTGATTGTTTCTGCTATAACTCCAAAAGTTTCACTCCACAGGGTCTGAAAACATTTTTTGCAGTAGCCTGACCTGTCATCTTTCCATCCTGACAGGTTTGACCTCAATTGGATTCTCTGAGCGAGAGTTATGCCAAATGTCGCAACGTGACCTGTTTTGGGACAATACAGGAGAGCAAACTTGTACGGCGTGCCACGTGTCATTGTTTGTACTTCGGCCTCTGAAAACGTTTCTTGAGATAGCTTTCCCTGTTATATTTCCATCCTGATAGGACTGACCTCAATTGGACTCTCTGAGAGAGATTTATGCCAAGTGTTGCAACGTGACCTGTTTATGGGATAATACAGGAGAGTGAACTTGTACGGCGTGCCACGTGTCACTGGTTCAACTTCGGCCTCTGAAAACGTTTCCTGAGATAGTACAGTCTGTGTAATACCTGTCATTTTTTACGAAATTTCATTTGGAGCTTCCTAGCCCAAGTTATGACTTTGTTTCCAAGGTCGCCTTATTTTGACTGAGATCTGGAAGAGGCAGAAACCCTAACTTGTACTGATCATAACTTACAAAGTACAACGAATCTGAGGGTTCCCTTTGGACACAAGTTACCTGGGAATGTTAGATTCAACCTGTAAACTTTTCAGATCCTGAACCTTTGTAGAAATTTATTTATAGCGAAAGTTCCACGATGACTGGTTTTTGCTATGTAAAACCCTAACCTTCAAATTGTCGTAAGTAAAGCAAGTGTCATAAGTTCCATACCTTGCCTTCCTTCAGGTTAGCTCTGATACCATGTTAAGATTTAATATGCTAAGACAGAAAATAGCAGCATTACATTCCATTTCACAACAATAGCATATCCAGGATCACTGAAGAAACAACAAGCACAGCATAAACACAAGAGACACATATTGATCCTGGGAAACCCTCATGGGGTAGAAAACCCAGTAAAGCTTCCTCAATATAGATGACCAGCAATATACAAAGATGCAAACCCTGAGCATAAGCTCCTCCTTCTCCATAGCATACCTCTCCTCCATAAGTGCGCCTTTCTCAAGTGAGTGAGTGTATCAAATGAGGAATACACCTCCTCTATTTATACACTACTCCGACTTGTCTTTTACACAAGACATGTAGGCTCGTATTTAACCCTTGGGTTAAATACCCCATTACAACTGACTGGGCCGACCCCTCTAGGGTGGTCTAATAACCCTTTGACACATACAGGGCCGACCCCCACTAGGGAAGTCTAATAGCCCAAGTTACCACATTCCGACGGAGGAATAAACATCTCCGGATATACAATAAAGTACAAATATAATATTCTTTGAAGTTACAATATCTCAACATGTTTTAGGTTCGAAACCTATCTCCTTCTAAATTGTTTTAATAGTTGCAGTCATTGTTATTTTGTCTTACTGAAACTTCATTCACGATACTTGTTTGACCATAGCTTATTCATGTGGCAGGTTCCTTCGACGTTCGGTTCCCAAGCTTGAATATGATAACTAGAAGCTACATATGAAATGGTAAGCTTCGGTGGTTTCCCTCATGCTTCGGTTAGGTGACTGTTGGACCTTCTTGTGTTCTTAGCCGAGACTTCATGTTTATTGTGAGACTATGGAAAGTGACCACCGTCAAAATGTTGTGAGTTGTCTGCAGCTTGGGGAGGTTGAAATCCTCAACCCATTCGGTGTTAAGCCTATGGTGTTTGTTTTTAGTTTAAATAATTTGTAATGACATTCACACAGTCGAGAGGGTTTACCCTTGACTATTCTGGATATATAAAGAATTTGGTTCCTGTAACTTGATGTTGTTTACATGTGTTGAAAACTGTGAGTCAAGCTCAAGGTTATGTGATAAATTATGTTTTTGGAACTAATGTGTATTTATGATGGCTAAGTTCCAAAGGTTTTAACCTTGTAATGTGCAGTCGAAACCCCACCCTGTAGGTTTCGATGGCAGCTTTGATCTTTATGTGTTAATGTGAATGATGGTTATTATACAGTTCCGAAATGTGGATAAGAATGGTAATTGTTCTAAAAACTTGATCTTCATGTGCTGAGCTCTATGGAACCTGTTCTAAATTTGATGTTTCTGTTTTGAAATGTTTGGATAAAAAAAAATGATCGAGAGTCTAAGGTAGATACCTTGTCTTGTGTGTCTAAAACCCCAAGTCTTCTTCATTTCAATGTAAGGAATTTTTTGTAACTCCGAGCCCTCGGTTTGGCATCTGAATAAGATGTTTCTAAGTTGTAATGTAAAGTGTAGTAAGGGTTACGAACCCATAATTGTTATGTGAATTAAAGAGCCTTCAAAAAGGTCGATCTCAGACTTGGATAATCCTTTCGGTTCAAGGAGTTTGAATGACTTCTAAAATGTTATAACACGGGAACTAGGTTTTTTCCCAAAAACGTGTACTCATATAAAGCAGACTTGTTCTATGTTTTAAGTATCTAAGGTAATGATAATGTAGGTGTTTTAAATGTTATGATTACTGTATGAGTACTAGTATTGTTTGCAAACATGAACAATGGTAATTGTTTTGGTAGAAATAATATAAAACGTAAATGTTTTGATAGGAATAAAGAAATAAGGTACATAATATAAAAAGAAGTATTATCAGAGGCTCTAAAATAGATATGCATAAAATAGAAGAGACTATAGCTACATTCTATTACTTACAACAGTTTTAGAAAACATGAAGAAGGATTAAACCCTACACTATTCTATTTACATGAAAATAGAGATATAACAGAATATTGTAATTATTGTTAAGTTTATTTTTGCAGCTATATAATTCCCGAGTCTAGACAGGTTTATAATTTATAATACAGAAAGTAGCTAATAAGGAATATTACGAGATAAAACAGAGTTAGTCTATTCATTCATTTGGCAATCTTCCTATCATTCATCCGATTCTAATTCTTCCTCCCTGTACTAGTGTACTATACATTAAATAGTGTGGGGAAAAATACAGTGGAGGAATTTTATCAATTCATAAATCTATTCAACAGTTTATAAATTCCTAAACAGTTCAAAAAATCACATTTAACTTTTGCATAATGTAGACTAACAGTTTCAAGCTAATGAAATACTAAATCAGTGATCATAGAAATAATTT
Organism: Larix kaempferi; assembly: GCA_027924585.1. Taxonomy (NCBI): domain Eukaryota; kingdom Viridiplantae; phylum Streptophyta; class Pinopsida; order Pinales; family Pinaceae; genus Larix; species Larix kaempferi. Next base: position 2,164,145 of record BSBM01000640.1, read on the forward strand.
AACTATTTAGGATTAAAGATAACAAGTAAAACCTGTAACTGTAGATAGGGTGGACAAACACCCACGGAGTCCTGTTCCTCCCAACCTTCTCCAGAAGAAGCAACCAATCTACTTGCCTCCTTTGGACACCCAAGACTATTTACTGAACCACCAAGTAGATGGACTCTATGTAGAAGTAAGGCACTCATAAATTGTACAGGAAGCAAACTATTAAGACTTGCTCCTCAGCTTTTAGGACTCTGCACTCAGCAGTATAACTCTACACTCAGTAGTATAATATGTAGACTTACACCATGATAAAAAACTAGCATATCCCCTCATCGAATCTCTTGGGTGCAAGCAGCAAAACCCCAAGGTAAATTTCCTCGTCAGGAAAAGTGATGAACCTCAGTCCAAAATTCAATGGCTCTTAAAAAGATTGCCTAGGTCTTTAGTGGTCAGTTTCAATAAATGAGCCTCAAGCTCCAGTCCCATCTTTCAGGGCACTAAGACCACAATTTAAGGGAGTTCTACCATACCAACAACTAGTTACTTGCCTCATGAAGTTGACATTTGTCATTTTCCTTCTACCCCAGATTCCATTCCACCTATTGGGTCAGTAAACACTCTTTCAATAGTCCCCTTAGGTGTTTGTCTCCTATTTAATTTATTTAATAATAAAATATTGTGCAAATTACAGTCATCCTTGGACAGTTGTCCAATATAAGACTTTACAATAAAAGTTAAGATAATGTTTCCAACATAAAATGTTTTTCAGCAGAAAGGGGTATGTTACAAACACCGCAACTTAAGCTCAACATCGTCCTCGATGTTGCTTATTCTTCAGCAAAGCCTCCCTAGAATAGAATTGGATATGCTACCCACATGTTACTTTGTAGGTCCCAGGTAGCTTCATTAGGGCTAAGGTGCTTCCATTGCACCTTTAACTGTCCTATGGTACGATTCCGGAGCATAATTTCCCTTTTGTCCAAAATACAGTCCGGTTACACCTGAAAATATCCTTTGGGTTCCACCTATATGTCATTCCAATTCAGCACATGAGTAGCATCATGCACATACTTCTTTAAAACATAAATGTGAAAGAAATGATGGATTCTTAAATTAGATGGAAAAGCCAACTGATATGCAACAGGACCAATCCTTGATAGGATTTCAAATGGTCCACAGTACCTTGGTGCTAGTTTAGCACAACTCCCAAGCTTTAAAGAACTTTTCTTGGGTTTTACGTCTACAAAAACATGATCTCCAACCTGGAATTTTCTTTCAGTGCGTTTCAGATCTGCATAACGTTTTTGTCGATCTTGTGCAACTTTTAAGTTGCCTTGAACCTGTTTCATGGTTAGCTCCATTTCTTTTAACAAATCTGGTCCTAACATTAATCTGTCAATAGGGTTATCCCAAGAAATAGGAGTACAACATTTTATTCCATATAAAATCTCAAATGGACTAAGTCTAGCAGATGCTTGATAATGATTATTGTATGCAAATTCAGCTAAATGCAAATAATCTTCCCACTTAGTTGGCTCATCTTTAACATACATTCATAACATGTCTTCTAAAATATGATTAACCCTTTCAGTCTGTCCATCAGTTTGTGGATGGAAATAAGTACTAAAATTTAATTTAGTATTCAAACCCTTAAACAATGTTGTCTAGAAATTTCCAGTGAACTTGGAGTCTCGGTCAGAAATAATTACCTTTGGAATTCCGTGTAAGCGAAAGATTTGATTCATAAACACATCTTCAATGTTAGCAGCTTTGAATGTAGCCTTAACATGAATAAAATGAGTATATTTACTAGGTTTATCCACAACAACCATTATTGAATCATTCTTTTTTTTATTCTTAGGTAAACCTGTAATAAAATCAATACTTATAGTCTCCCATTTCCATTCCGGAATTGGAAATGGCTGCAATAGGCCAACTGGATGTTGATGTTCAACCTTAATGGTATGACATTCAAAACACCTAGCTATGTATTCAGCCACTTCATTCTTCATGTTGGGCAAAAAATAATCTTTCCTTAACATAGTTATCATTTTCTGATAACCTGGATGTACCAAATAAGGACTCTTATGAACTTCATCCAAAATCAACAGCTTAACTTTTGACATGTTAGGTATATAAATTCTGTTTTTATAAGTCATTAATCTCTTTTCATTAATGCTGAAATCTGTTATTAAATTTTTAGATAAATTTATAGCAACCTTATCACGCAATTTTTGATCATTTTCATCTTACTTAATTCCTTCTTCAATTTGATTTTCCAGATCTGTCTTAAACATGCTGATTGTTGCCACAAAACGTAATCTGACATTTTTGCTCAAGGTGTCAGCAACTTTGTTTTCTTTACCCTTAATGTGTTGAATTTCGAAATCATACTCGCTAAGGAAAGCTAGACATCTAGCGTGCCTTACGTTTAGATTTGTTTGATCCAACAAATATTTTAAACCCTTATTATCTGTCATTAGTACAAACTTTCTTCCAATCAAGTGATGGTGCCACATCTATAGTGCATGTATCACGGCTTCCAACTCAAGATCGTAAGTTGCATAATTCTTTTCATGGATTTTTAACTTTCTAGACTCAAAAGCAATAGCATGACCTTATTGAGTTAAGACCCCTCCAAGTCCTTCGTTACATGCATCAGTGCATACAACGAAGTCCTTATTAGGATCAACAATTTTTAAAATGGTTGCGGTTGTTAATAATTCTTTTAACTTATTAAAACTTTCTTGGCATTTTTTATCCCATACGAATTTCCTACCCTTCTTTTGCAAAGAAGTCATGGGATTCACAATTCATGAGAACCCTTCAATAAACTTTCTGTAGTAGCCTATTATCCCCATAAATGACCATACGTCAGTTACGTCTTTAGGAACACTCCACTCGTTAATTGTTTTTATCTTATCAAGGTCGACGAAAATTCCATCTTTTAGAGATTATGTGACCTAGGTACTGTATTTTATCTTTATAAAAGTCACATTTGCTGAACTTAGCATTTCTGTTATTAAAGCTTTTCTTAAAATTTCCAGAATTATGATTAAATATTTTCTTTTTATGCTAAAAAAGATTAGGTTTGTTACTTCTCCAGCCAGATGTTCCTTCTCTTTTTGTGTTTTGATCAAAACAAAAATTAACTTTTCTCATCGCCTCTTCCAAAGTGGAAGGCTTATCATACTTGATCTTGTCTTTTATATTGAAAGGTAGACAACTTAGAAACCTTTGTACCTTAGGCTTCTCTTCGACCATGTAAGGTACATACCTCAGTAAACTAAGGAACTTTATGCACAACTCCTTCATACTCATAGTACTCAGTTTTAAATCATAAAATTCCTTAGATTTATCTTCATATTACTGTTCTGACAGAAACTTTTTCTTAAATAAATTTTTAAACATACTCTAGGTTATGTTTCTTTCTTTTATGTTCTTAATTCTTTTAAGATCCTACCACCAAATATCTTCCTTTCTAGTCAGATTGTAAATAGCCATCTTGGATTTTAACTGAGAAGAGTAATCGTAAATATGAAAGTATTTCTTCATGCCAGACAACCATGCTTCAGCTGTCTCACCCTTTTCAGTTTCGCCATTAAAGGTTGGTGGCTTAATATTTTTAAACTCTCCCGTGATTTGTTCATGATGCTTATGCTACCTCTTTTTAGAACATCAATCACTGTCACTACTATCATGAAAATAATTATAATTACTTTGATGAGATTCAAATGAAGAGTAATTATTATTTTTACTATTCTTGCTTTCTTACTCTTATGTTTATGAGACATTGTACCGGAATTAGAATTTACTTCTGATTTCCTTCCTCTTTCCTCGCTATGGTATTTCTCCATTAAAATATGATTTAACTCATACCGTGCCTTCATAATTATTCATTCTCTTCTTTGACATTCATTATTTAATATTTTAAATCTTTTATAGTACGTAGCAGTTCAGAATATTGACTATTTAACTCTACGTACATTCCTTCATTACCATTATTATGTGCGTTGTTATTATGTTCATTATGTTGAGGAGATCTGTCCTCTGCTAATTCCTCCGGTATATCCATACCTACAATTCAAACGTCGAACTGTTCTGCACATAAACAAAATTTAAATAAAGTCAGTAACTAAGTTTTTCTGCTTTATTTTCTATTTTACACGCGTGAGCCTATTTTAGGCCTAGAGTTTGAACTCGTGCTCTACTACCACATGTAACATCCCAAAATTTACAAAAAAGTTTAAAATTTTTCAACATAGCACTTAATGCCTAAACTAACTGTGCGGAATTATGTTTAATGCTTCTATGTAGTCATGTTGAATGAATGTTTATGACAGTCATACATTGTAATGTTTGCGTCTTGATATAAAATGAAATTTATAGTCTACAGTAAGATGCTATTGGTTGTTTCAGCTATAGTTTATATTTCCTATGTCAATACTTCATCAAATATAAATGTTTATGAACGCTAATTGTTGTTCTTCTTTTGATGATGAAGGGGTCCGAAGGGTACCCCGAGGCTTACTTAGCATTCATGCTAAAGCATTTGAATCGTTCCTTTCACAGATTACAGGTAAGAGTGTTAATGTTTATGAAGTGTGACAAAAGAGTTCCTAACTAGTTTTCAATAGTCTCCAAATGTCTTAATGGATTTAGAGAAATAATATTGAAATGTATCCGGGTGAGATCTCTTCAGTTATAATCTAGTTTTCATATCAAAAGCATGTCTGTTATACTTATTCTCATTTCTCATATTATTTATTTCATAATTGGTGCATTATATAGATAGGTTCATATTATTAAGATGACTTGAAAAAGTCGTGATCTATGTACTTCATGCTCCATCCTATGTTTTACAAACTTCATGTAATTACTATGATGTTTCTATTATATGCAATCTATATGTAAATATCATACAAATCCTTGATATATCGACTATATGCAACTATTGTGCAAGAAATATATGCAAGGTCATATGCATAACCTATAGTATAAACTATATGTCATTTTACAATATAATTCCTAGAATGTAACTAGATACAAATCCTTTGTATTATCTATAGCCTAAAACTTATAGGCAATAATTTATGCAATTTCTATTTTGAAAACATATGACTCCATGCAAATCTATTTAATTCCTATACCATATCAACTACATGCAAAGGCTTATGTATTTCCCTATAATCAAACAATATATACAATGTGGGCATCATCGTGACCCTCTTATAACATATGATTGATACTATATGACTTACAATAAAAATCTATATTGTGACAGGGTTGCAACAAAGTTCACGTGTCAACGTATGATGAAACCAGGTATTAATATTGTAGTGGACATTTGCTGGCAGACATTCGCATCCAACCTTGGCATTTAAAGCTCCTATCTACCAGCTTAGTGGAATATCTCTATGGCTACCTTCGTGGTGCTTAACATGTGAATGCATCATGATAAAATAGTCAACGTGGTCGAGTTGTATGTGGCTTAGTTTGAATGTTATCCTAGTTGTTCTCCACGGTGGCAATGGTTATTAATTAAGGTTTTAATGCAATTGGTGTTTCGAATTACAATGTGCTATGATGAACAATCTCCACCGTTGATCATGTGACATTCTTTGGATTTGGACTTAACCCTAATCTCCACTATGTTTCCATGGTTATTGTTTCCTTAGGCATCCAAAGTTTTGGAGAGTGGCTCTGTGGAGAGGCCGACAGGCCGAGAAACTCCAGGGTTTTGTTAGAAGGTGTTTGGGAGCTTCTCCACGATTCGAAACCGTGACTGTTGCGTTTTTTTATACTAGATGTTAGTTTTAAGAGCCGAGCTTTATTATGAAATTTTACAGCAAATAGTTTGAAGTTGGAATGACTCCAGGGTTGGTGAGATCTCTACATGTAGGTTAGTCCAACATCTGGTTTTCCTTGAATGTCAAGTGATTGTTCTCAGAGTTGATTTTCTAACCTTCGTTGCATTCGGTGGTGGGATGATGGATACAGTTTACAATGGCTATGGCATTAATGCTCCAAAAATGGCTATTTAAAGGTAATGTTTCAGGTTTGAAACCTATCTCCTTCTAAATTGTTTCAATAGTTGCAGTCATTGTTATTTTTTCTTACAAAAGCTTTTTTCGCGATACTTGTTTGACCATACCTTATTCGTGTGGCAAGTTCCTTCGACGTTTGGTTCCCAAGCTTGAGTATGATAACTAGCAGCTGCATATGAAATCGTAAGCTTCGGTGGTTTCCCTGATGCTTCGGTTAGGTGACTATTGGACCTTCTTTTGTTCTTAGCCAAGACTTCATGTTTATTGTGAGACTATGGAAAGTGACCACCGTCAAAATGTTGTAAGCTGTCTGCAGCTTGGGGAGGATGAAATCCTCAACCCATTCGGCGTTAAGCCTGTGGTGTTTGTTTTCAGCGTAAATTATTTGTAATGACATTGACATAGTCAAGAGGGTTTACCCTTGACTATTTTGGATATATAAAGAATTTGGTTCCTGTAACTTGATGTTGTTTACATGTGTTGAAAACTGTGAGTGAAGCTCCAGGTTATGTGATAAATTATGTTTTTAGAACTAATGTGTATTTATGATGGCTAAGTGCCAAAGGTTTTAACCTTTTAATGTGTAGTAGAAACCATATCCTGTAGGTTTCGATGGTAGCTTTGATCGTTATGTGTTAATGTGGAGGATTGTTATTATACAGTTCCGAAATGTGGATAAGAATGGTAACTGTTCTAAAAACTTGATCTTCGTGTGCTGAGCTCTATGGAACTTGTTCTAAATTTGATGTTTCTGTTTTGAAATGTTTGGATAAAAAAAAATGACCGAGAGTGTAAGATAGATACCTTGTCTTGTGTGTCTAAAACCCTAAGTCTTCTTGGTTTCAATGTAAGGAATTGTTTGTAACACTGAGCCCTCAGTTTGGCATGTGAATAAGATGTTGCTAAGTTGTAATGTAAAGTGTAGTAAGGGTTACGAACCCATGACTGTTATGTGAATTAAAGAGCCTTCAAAAAGGTCAAACTCAGACTTGGGTAATCCTTTCGGTTGAAGGATTTTGAATGACTTCTAAAATGTTATAACACAGGATCTAGGGTTTTGTCCAAAAAAGTGTACTCATATAAAACAGACTTGTTCTATGTTTTAAGTATCTAAGGTAATGATAATGTAGGTGTTTTAAGTGTTCTGATTACTGTATGAGTACTAGTATTATTTGCAAACATGAACAATGGTAATTGTTTTGGTAGAAATAATATAAAATGTAAATGTTTTGATAGGAATAAAGATATAAGGTACATAATATAAATAACAGTCTTATCAGAGGCTTTAAAATAGATATGTAGAAAATAGAAGAGATTGTAGCTACATTCTATTACTTGCAACAGTTTTAGAAACATGAAGAAGGATTAAACCCTACACTATTCTATTTACACGATAATAGAGATATAACATAATATTGTAATTATTGTTAAGTTTATTTTTGCAGCTGTATAATTCCTGAGTCTAGACAGGTTTATAATTTATAATACAGAAAGTAGCTAATAAGGAATATTAAGAAATAAAACAATGTTAGTCTATTCATTCATTTGGAAATATGCTTGTCGTTCATCTGATTCTAATTCTTCCTCCCTGTACTAGAGTGCTATACAGAAATCAGTGTGGGGAAAAATATAGTGGAGGCATTTTATCAATTCATAAATCTATTCAACAGTTTATAACTTCCTAAACAGTTCAGAAAATCACATTTAACTTCTGCATAATGTGGACTACCAGTTTCAAGCTAATGAAATACTAAATCAGTGATTACAGAAATGATTTAACTATTTAGGATTAAAGATAATAAGTAAAACCTGTAACTCTAGATAGGGTGGAAAAACACCCAAGGAGACCTGTTCCTCCCAAACTTCTCCAGAAGAAGCAGCCAAACTACTTGCCTCCTTTGGACCCCCGAGCCTGTTTATTGAACCACTAGGTAGATGGACTCTGTGTAGAAGCAAGGCACTCAGAAATTGTATAGGAAACAAACTATTATGACTTTCTCCTCATCTTTTAGGACTCTACACTCAGCAGTATAATATGCAGACTTACACCATGATAAAAAACTAACATATCCCCTCATCGAATCTCTTGGGTGCAAGGAGCAAAACCCCAAGGTAAACTTCCTCGTCAGGAAAAGTGATGAACCTCATTCCAAAATTCAATGGATCTTAAAAATATTGCCTAGGTCTTTAGTGGTCAGTTTCAATAAATGAGCCTCAAGCTCCAGTCCCATCTTTCAGGGCACTAAGACCACAATTTAAGGGAGTTGTCCCATACCAACAACTAGTTACTTGCCTCATGAAGCTGCCATTTGTCCTTTTCCTTCTACCCCATATTCCATTCCACCTAGTGGGTCAGTAAACACTCTTTCAACAGTCCCCTTAGGTGTTTGCCTCCTATTTAATTTATTTAATAATAAAATATTGTGCAAATTACAGTCATCCTTGGACACTTGTCCAATATAAAACTTTACAACAAAAGTTAAGATAATGTTTCCAATATAAAATGTTTTTCAGCAAAAAGGGGTATGTTACATTGGGAGAATCGATCTTGATCATGGTCACTTCTCTGATATGCTTTATGTTCCTTCTCTTGCACCCAATATCCTTTCAGTATATCAGATGACTCATACTAGAGAGCCTAAAAGAGTGATCTTTACTCCATATGAAGTCGAGGTACAAAACATGGTTACAGGGGAAATTATTGCCAAAGGAGTTGCAAATCATAAGTCCAAACTCTATGAGTTTTCTCATTTCATTCTTGTCTCAAAGGGTATTGATACACCAACAGAGATCGAGAAAAAGAGGAATCTTGAAGAAGTACAAATGCATGAAACAATTCTTGTTATAGAATGGACCTCCTCCTTTGATCTAAATAAAGATCCATCATCATCTAGTTCTTGTTCTTCTATTGATTACAGTTATGATGGTTCCAAGGAGGACTACTTGCATATTCTAGAGTAGTTTCATGACATTAGTAGTTTTGATTATACTCCTTCTTCAAGAGATGATGAGAATGAGTCAGTTTTACTCGCTCATGAGTATTCAGTTTCAAAGTTTGCACATGGTGAGCATGAGTCAGTTTCACTTGTTCCAGATTCAGAGGGAATGCTAGACCCAGATTCACAAGAACCTGAAGGTCTAATAACTAAGGATGATGATGATAGAATGCTAGATCTAGATCCACAAGAATGTGAGGATCTAGCAACGAATGATGAAGATGAGCGAATGGGACATCCAGATCCACAAGAACCTAAATATCTCTCACCTAATATTCCTCTTCTTCCTAGATGGGAATCCTCTACACTCCGATCTATTGGTGATTTGGTTGGTGATCCACATGATCATAGAAGAATCAGATCAGACTTTCAACATGGAAGGTTTCATCCTTCTCACATTACTAATCCATTGCAGATCGATCGATCCTTCTTCAGAAAAGAAGGACACTTGCCTCCTTCAGGGGTAAGTCATGATATGGTACTTTAGCACCTTCAGTCTATTTTGAGGGAGGGATTTCTTCCCACTAGGTTTTCCCTCTTTCCTCACTTAGTTTATTTTAGATTGATTGTACGGGGTGACCTTTGGTCTCAGTAACCAGGTCCCTATCTTGTTGTTTTACAGGGTGACCTTTGGTCTTAGTTACCAGGGCCCTACTCTTCAGTTATTTTCTCATAGTATAGCTTGTGGGGGGTGTTGGAATATTCTCCCCATCATTTTTCAGTTTTGCATGCATGCATGCATTCTGCGTGCATCCAGTCATCTCCATGCATCTAGTCATCATCATGGTGGACCTCCCAGCTCCTAGAGCTTGGTTCTAGCTCTCCACAGCCCCCAGGGGGCCTCCTACCTACCAAAGGCACCCTTCTTCATGTCAAGTGCACCTTTATCACCTACCACAGCCAGTTGGGTGCCTTTCTCACCTAATAGTTAGTTATCACTTAGTTCTTCCTTGATTTAAAGCTAGATTGACTCCCCCACTGATTGTTTCACTCCGATGGACCTACAGTGAGACTAGTCTGCCCATTCTGACTCCAGTTAGCTCCTCATGCACTCTCCACTGAGCCTCCTTCATTCAGTTAGTGCCTACCTCACTCAGTTAGACTCCTCATGCACCCTCCACTGAGCCTCTTTCATTCAGTTAGTGCCTACCTCACTTAGCCAGACTCAGTTGACTGATTGTTACCATTGATGACTGATACATTGACTGGATGATGACTCCACTATCATTCAAGCCACACTCTGAGTTAGGAATTCGAATGCCCTACTTGGCCCATTCGAATCCTATATGATTCCATCTTCATAACTATTGTATTCATTCACTTACATTCTTATTCATTGTATAATACTGAGATAATTTTCTATTCTACTGTGTTTATGAGTGATCATTGAGTGTCTCCTTCTCTTCTTCTTTGCAAACATATTTGTGAGTTTGATTGTGAGTTGCTACAGCTGCCAAATCCCTTGCATATTCTTACACCCCTCTTGTGGAATCATAGCCCCTCTAGTACTCTTTACACAACCATCTTGGACCATTATATTATTTTCCCAAAATAATATTTACATATATTTCAAATTGGCATGATAAGCCAACCATATGGTCCAAATAAAAATATATACATCATACATGCTTAACCATTAACCAGTCGGGCCTTGTCCTTGAGCTCCGCACTAGGAATCCATACTATCATATTTACATCATTTACATAATTTTAATTAAATACATGTTCCAAGTCAAAATACAACAAAAATGGGGGGAGGGGGGGGGGGGGGCGCTCGGACCCCTGAGGGACGCCATCTATTTTTTTCACAATCAAACAACTGCAAATCAATGAAACACCATCATGGATATAAAAAATAAGACTGGGGTTGTTTCTCTTTGTAGAGTTCACTCTTGATTTCATGGGTAACAAAATTCTCTTCCATGAAAAAAATCTACCACAAACAAAAGAAAGCAAACATTATCTCAAAAGGAAAATCACCCTCCAATTTATGAGTTAATAAAATCTACAAAAGAGAAATGGGAAAAGTAATGGGACACATCTCCAATGGAGATCACCCTCCATATCTTCAAGCATGGGTCGCATCTCTTATGGAGATCGACGTCCATACCGTAATAAAGGAGAAAAGAAAAGAAGCGTGATACATCTCCTATGGAGATCGCCCTCCATCCAAGTGAAAAAAAGTCAAATAAGCATTAGCATGAAAGCATTGGTCGATTCCCCTTGGAATCATCCTCCATTAAAATTATTCACAACAATTAATATTGAAATATCTAGTGTAGTGCATGGTAATATCCCTACAAGGGGTTGGATTTCGATCCCCTTTGGGATTTCTCACTCGGACGCACAAAAAAACAATTACACATTCAAACGATTGTAAAAGGGAAGCTCCCCTTTCATCCACTCTCCCTCCCCACAAGGAAAAATATGTCAAAACAAGAAAGTTGGCAGCTCTCTCTTTAGAACCCAAGAGTAAAAAAAGGAGTCTCGCCTCCCTTTTAGGGTTTCTGCAATTTTCTTTGTTTCATAAAATGACAATTTGTATTTTAATTTTTATAATATAAATTGCTAAATTTATTTTTCTGTTCATTTATTATCACCTATTTTCCTTCTCAATCTATTCTCTAATTTCACCATTTTTCCAGCACGTTCTCTTTTCCCTATTTTATCATTTATTTATTTATTCCCCCTCTCTTTATCCTTTATCATTTTTTTAAATTTGTTAATTTTAATATTAATACATTACATATAATAATTATATTATATAAAGATTACATATTATATAAATATATAATTACTGTATTATATTAATATCAAATATTATTAATTATACTAATATATTAGTTATATTATATTAATTTTCCATAGTATATTAATATATTAATTATATAGTATATTAACACATATATATTAGCATATTATATATTTACTATGTATCAACTATATAGCTATATATTAATTATATATTGATATTAAGCATTCTTCCCTTTTTCTTTAGTTATTTGATGAAATCTATAATGGATATAAATTAAAAATTTAATGATGTATTTTTACAATTTCGTGTAAAATTTAACGTTGTAAATGGATTCAAAGACCCATTTTAGTCTCTGAATCGATCTGCAGCTCGTGAAAATTTAAGAAATTGTAAATATTTATTGTTAAAATTGCAATTATCCATTGTTGAAATTTACGAAATTGTAATAGTTGTATTACGATTGTAATAATTGTATTAAAATTTCATAAATTTTAATGTTGTAGATGGATTCAGATAAAGGGGTCGTTGAATCTAATTGCAGCGTTAAAATTTATGAAATTGTAAAATCTTTATTATCAAAATTGCAATATTCATTGTTCGAACAATGGATAATTGAAATTTTGACAATAATACTTTTCAATTGTATTGTTGTAGATGGAATTTTAATGTTGTAGATGGAATTTCAATCCATCTACAACATTAAAATTTATGAAATTGTAATAAATTATTACAATTTCGTAAATTTTAACAATGTACATCTTATATAATTATTAATTTAGACTGTATAGTCATACTTTTTATCCCATGACCAAATTAGTCATATTTTTTTATGTCATGATTAAATTGGTTATTTATTTTAGTCATTTTTAGTTGTGAGCTCTTAAAATTGCTCAAATTGGTCATATTTCACTTGTGGTGACCAAAGTTCTTGGTGGTTTAGTCATTTATTTCACTTGGTGACTAACGTTCTTTTGTTGCTTGGTCATTTATCACCCATTTTTCTACTTGTGGGAGCATTAAAGTCAACCCTGATCAAATATTAGTTTCCCTTGCTTACCTATGGGTGAACATGGTTAAAATTTGTCTAACTATGGCAGATCTTAGTTAACTATCATTTAATACCTTTTTCTTAAAATGGTTAACCTTAGCTAACCAAATTCAACCATGGTGTCCTAATGTAAAGCATGGTTAACTAATTTGTATTTTTATTATTCATATTTACTAAAGTCAAATAATAGTAAACCATGGTGCATTAAAGTCAACCATGGTCAAACAATAGTTTCCCTTTCATAACTATGGTCAAAATTAGTCAACCATGTTTTAAAACATGGTAAAGCTTTGTCAACCTTGGTTGACTATGGAAAATCTTAGTCAAATATCATTTAAAACCTTTCGTTAAAATGGTCATCCTTAGCTAAGCAAATTCAACCATGGTGTCCTAATGTCAAGCATAGTTTACTAAGTTGTATTTTTATTGCTCAAATTGACCAAAGTCAAATAGTATTCAACCATGGCACATTAAAGTCAACCATGGACAAACAATTGTCACCCTTGCTTACTTATGGTCAAACTTAGTCAACCTTTTTTAAAAACATGGTCAAAATTTGTCATCTTTAGTTCACTATGGCACATCTCAGTCAACTATCATTTAACACCTTTCGCTAAAATGGTTAACCTTAGTTGAGCAAAGTTAAGCATAGTGTCATAATGTTAATCATGGTTGACTAATTTGTATTTTTATCATTCATATTTGTATTTTTATTATGCATGTTGACCAAAGTCGAATAATAGTCAACCATGGTGCATTAAAGTCAACCATGGTTAAATAGTAGTTACCGTTGCTTAACTATGGTCAAAATTTGTCATCATCGGTTGGCTATGGAAAATCCTAGTCAACCATCATTTAACACCTTTCATTAAAATGGTCATCCTTAACTAAGCAAATTCAACCATGGTGTCCTAATGTCAATCATGGTTGACTCATGTCTGCCTTGATACATTAAAGTCAACCACAATCAAAGAATATTCAATCATTCTAATCTATGGTCAATGTTAGTCAACCATAGTAAAATAAAGTAAACTATGAAGATCAAACCCCAGTGGTTGACAAATGTCAACTACAAAATCAAACCCATATATTTATTTATGTAATTTTATTTCATATAAATAAAATTAACTCAACTCATATTTGTATTTTTACTATTCATATTTGTATTTTTATTATTCATATTGACCAAAGTTGAATAATATTCAACCATGGTTCATTAATGTCAATCATGGTCAAACAATAGTCTCCCTTGCTTAACTATGGTTAAACATACTCAACCATGTTTGAAAACATGGTCAAAATTTTCCATCCTTGGTTGACTATGACAAATCTCAGTCAACTATCACTTAATACCTTTTGTTAAAATGGTCAGCCTTAGCAGCAAAGTCAACCATGGTGTCCTAATGTCAAGTATGGTTGACTAATTTTAATTTTTATTATTCACATTGACTAAAGTCTAATAATAGTCAACCATGGTGCATTAAAGTCAACCATGGTTAAACAATAGTTAACTTTAATTAACTATGGTTAAACTTAGTCAACCATGTTTTACAACATGGTAAAACTTTGCCAACCTTGGTTGACTATGTCAAATCTTAGTTAACTATCATTTAACACCTTTCATTAAAATGGTCAGCCTTAGCTAATCAAATTCAACCATGATGTCCTAATGGAAAGCATGGTTGACTAATGTCGACCTTGGTAAACTACAGTAAGCCATAATCAAAGAATATTCACTCACCAATATCAACCACAAAATCAAACACCAATATTTATTTATTTATTTATATAATTTTATTTCATATAAATAAACTTAACTCAACTCATATTTATATTTATATTATTCATATTCAATAAAGTATTCAACCCAATGAGGTAAAAACTACTCTTTGGAAAAATTGCCCAACCATGCGGGAAAGCTCAAAAGTTTTTTTGAGGAGCACTTTCACACTATGAGGAAATTGAAATGCTTTTATGCTTGGAGGGCAACAATTTGTAAAAGTTTTACATATACGTTACTAACTTGGAGATAATCCTATGAGAGTGGTCATTAATCTAGGTGCATATAAGTTAGCTCATAAACATGTCCTTTTCCATCCTTCCAAGGATTTTTATGTTACATATGTATAAAGGTTGTCTAGATGTAATGGGGGATTTTGCATATGCTTTTTATGTTGTGTGACCAAACCTTATCGTGAAGAATGCATGACCTGAAATACTTTATGGCCCAAAGACAAATCTCACAAACTTTATGATCGTAGTAGTTGAGAGACACGAAATATGGTTTAATTGTTGCAATCACTATTATAATAATAGAGAATAGCATTGTCATTGTTAGATTTATTTGAATAATAATAAATGAGTTATTCTTGGTAGAATGAGTGTGCATCAGTGAAAACAAGTCGATTAGTGGTTGTTCACTGGATCAAGCAAGCAAAGCTATTATTTTTATTAGAAGCCAAGTCAAATTTCTCCGGTAAACAAGCTAACTACACCTCAGAGACAAGCCTAAGACAAGCCTATCAGGGAGGCAATGGTTGAGGATAAGTGGTTTAGAGATATTCTTGCAAAAAAACACTATATATAGATCTCCAAGTAGGATGGAAATATGTTGGCTTTGCTTTATCTGGTTGGTGACACTAGATCAATATAAAGATAAAAAAATAAAAATACATGCGCATATGAACCCCCTAGTGCGTTTAGTTCTTTCTTGCAGCATCAAGGAAAAGCTGAAGATATTAAGAAGATTTGCACAAACTCGAAGCATAAATGCTACCACGATGACTAATAAATAGTGTTGCATTCTTAGAAAATTGAAAATGAAAATCCATGGACTTTCCCATAATCCAAACAACCACTACAGAAAAGGGAATCTGCATCTATTTACATGGATTTCAAAATTAAATAAGATGAAGAATTTGAAGCTTAGGAAATACAAAGCTCCTCATCGAGAAGATAAGAGTTGAGGGTGATGAAAAGATCAATACACAAGACCACGCTCCTTGTTCAGAACCCAGACCATGCTTCATTTTCATATAGACAATCACAAAAATTATGAATTATAGATTGTCAAATCAATTAAAATTTTATTATTTACCATAACATTTTCATATAGAGAATTCACAAAAATTATGAATTATGGATTGCAAAATTCAATTAAAAAAATATCATTTACCATAACAAACATTATATCATTATTTTGATAATATATCACATCAATATAATATAAACATAACCTCAAAAAATGATAAACAATAACCATAATTATATTTTGCCATCAACTCTTCAAATTTTGCTTTATGAATGTCAATGAATTATGATATTCCCTTCCGTTTTAGATAAATTAATAATTTTAAACCAATTACAAATAAGATGAAACATTTTTTAAATTGCCAAAGATGTGAATTTCAAATTTTATGTAACAAAATACATTGTATCATTCAATTTCCATCAATTATACATGAAATAGCTAGGTTAACATTGTTACATGATAGTTTATCTATATCTATTATTATATAATAGATGTTACAAGTGAGAGGGGGAGGTGAATCAATTGTAATTATAACAACAATAATCAGTTTATCTTTTTTTTTTTTAAATTTTAGTAGCATTCATAAAATGATTGTCAAGATAATAAATAAGATAAGCAAAGAACTAGTAATCACCATTCACACATATGATGTACACAAATACAGATATTCATGAGGAAACCCATAAAGAAAAAAAACCTCTTCTTCTTAGAATGATAAGCAGTCTTTAACTCTGTAACGCCCATATTTTGATTAGGCATATTTATCAGTTAGACACACCATACTTTATTTTCTTATATATTATGTTGAACTCAGCTCGACCGAGTAAACTATATTATGATATGATGGACCTCATTATATGATGTTACTTTGTTTTATGATTTCACTATGATTATGATGTTACTATGTTATGCGGTTACGATGTCATGATTATCATATGATTTCTTTATTTTACGATTACAGTATATGTTTATATGTTTTCATTAATAACATGTGAAATATATGATTCGGTACGTGGATACCATCTTCTTATATGAAGTATTGAAGTGTTATATGTCATGTGCATCTATGATGAACTAAAAAGGTTACATGAAATAAAATGATTTTTGATAACATGGATCAATTGGCGCTCAATGGGAAATGCTTTCTATGAATTTGTATTTTGCGAAATACTAACCTACATGACACAAGGGCTATGGGATAGCCAGTTACTTGATCTGATATATTGAAGGAAAAAAACATGTTCGTACAGTAAACCTTAGCAGCCAAAAATGATGATACGATCACACAAGCTTATAATCCCGATAGCAGCAAAGTATGAGTCGATAAGGGCGTAGGCCCAGTATGTTGAGAGGGATGGATGTGTTTCCCACCCTATGTTTCCATGAGACCCGAGGTTGTGGGAGGGCCGTGCTGAGACACGCTCCCCATGTTGTTATGATGACGATGGTCGGATGCCTGCTAGGAGAGGATAGGTCCGATGTTCATCCGACGCTATCGCTCTCAAGTTCTATGTGGTTAGGTCGGTGAGTCCGACATCCACTTTTGTACTAGCAGAGGAAGGATAGGGAGGATGCAGGACGTAGGTGATGATGGGAGGATGTGTTAGTTAGTACTGTTGAGAGTTGAGTATTCCTTGATTCTGAGTTAGTGGTAGTAGGTACCCTTCCTTGTACGTGATTGATTAAAATAATGTAAAGATAAAGATAATGATGTGAAATCGTAAAGAATTAACTGTTAAATAATTGAGGATGTTAAAGTAATTGTACTATATATATTATGCTTGTTCTTCTACATGAGGGTAAATACTACTATTAGTTAGCAGATATGCATAGGTGGGATGGGGTTTGTCTATAGTACATTTATGATCTGTGCATATGCTGGCCACGCATGCACACCTTGCACATGTAAACTAGTATCGATATACAAACACTTAACATATTGAATAAATGTATAAGTTGTCATAAGTAATTATGTTAATCATGCATTGATCGAACTCAGATAATGAATATAAAGTTATTTAAGGTGTGTAAAACAAATCAATTAAGCTATGTATTACTTGTTGGTAAACATCATGATAAACAATTGAGACAAGTGTCGTGAGTTCACATTGTCATCTGAGAATTGTTGTAAATAAGGTAATGGTACTATCTAATTAATTAGTAAGATTGTTTAAGCCCTTAAGGGTGCTTTGTTTAGAAGAACGACGATACTATGTAGATGTTAGGGTACTCATGTGATAAACAAATGATTTAAAAGACATTTTTATTAAATTCACCATTTATTATTACTTGTGGTGATTTAATTAATATTATTACTTAATTAATGTTATTTTAATAATATTACTATCCATGTCATAACAATTGCAGTATAGGTAAAATTTAAATATTGATTAATAAATTATTAGAGTGTGATTATTTCCATTTCTAAGTTAGACATAATAGGATACCAATTTTGGAATGGATGTGATGTGATGGAAAAGGTTTATTACTATTTAATTATTCAATACAAATCTTAGAATTTAAATCTCAAGATAAGTTATCTTGACGGATGTGGTAGACCATTAAGACACACCATGTCCAAGTTGAAAAGGGTGAACTATTTATATAATATTTTATTAATTACATTAATAACATTAAATACAAAGGTGGTGAATAGACTTGTAATTAATAAACCTTGTCCTGGATGGATAACCTTTGGGTAATGATCCCCACCGTAATAAATACTTATGACCATCAAACAAAATCAAATAAATTTACCGTGAGTGTAATTGACTATTCAGTACATTGAGTGTGAAAAATACATTTTTATAATGTAATGTGTATGAATGAACTAAGGGAAGGAGTAAATGTTTGAGGGGCTCGAGAAGGGGAGTTTTGGGCGGTGGAGTAAGCCCAAGGTCTTCTCGAGGAAGGAAATGTATATAGAGGGGGAGAAGGTTGAAGGTAGGGGGATAGCTGGAAGTGCAGAGAAAGGTTTGGAGAACCTAAGGAAATACTGCTCCTGGGATTATCAGTTTGTGAGCTCGGGGGCTTGGAAATCCTTTAATTTTCAAGGGCCAGCAAGATAATAGCTAGTTGGTAGGGTGGACACATCGTCTTGGCTGACTAAGAGAATATAAACATAACCTTCTACAACCTACGGTCTACTAGCATCAGCATCAGGTAATTTCCTTGTTATTTATTTTATTGGTTATTATGCTAAAACGTACTCTGAACATACATATACCTTGCTATTTACTAATTTATTACTGTGAAACATATCCTTATGCTGAAAACAAATTGTTGAAAGAAAATATTGATATGTTAGTTTATTCTTTTTTTTTGGGAATGTATGATTTTTTTTAAAAGACAAAACAATAAACTAAATTTCATCTAACAGAAATAGATATTTGGTTGGAAATTTACTCCCATATACCTGAATAAGTTTGATAGATAGAAAATTTACTCAGAAATTTTACTTAGTGCTCTGTTGTAAAAACTAGAGCACCACAGATGGTATCAGAGCACGGTTCAAACACTGAGACCTTAGGGCCTAACTACACCTAGAATTATAGTGAAATCTACTAGAAAATAACAAACAAACATGATGTCTGCAACAAAAGGGGAGATAACTTGAAGGGCCTTTTTTCTATTTATTTATAAAGCATAACAGAAACAGAACGTGAACGATATATATATATATATATATTGAACATAAAGTTTTGGAGAAAAGCTAGGAGGCTGCCTGTAAAGTAAACGGACTCCCATACTCCAAATCTATGGCGGATGGGCATATTCTTCCTGCAATATAATAGAAAATGATGAACATGGCTCAGATCGATGAGCTGTGAAATTCGTTGGATTAAGGACACTGGGATAATGCCAAGGATACCCCTCTCCTTTGGGTCCATTGCACAATGATCATCTTTTAGGTCGATTTTGGAAACTAGGTTTTTGCTCAATAAGGGACTTTCCAATTTTTGCACATAGGGGTCAACCTTGCAAATTCCTCGACCGAGAAATTGTGGCTAGTGTTTCTACATGGAACCTACCTACAAACACTTGCAGGACCTCCCGGAACCCATTTTTGTTGCACAGTTAGAATTCTATGCCCCTGGTAGGAATTCAATAGGTGTCCGTGAAATCCTTTAGGGTGCGAGTTGTAATGGGCCATAAAATGATGACCATGGATTGGATCGACGAATTGTTGACTCTGTTGGATTTAGGACATCGAGATAGGGCCATGGGTTCCCCTCTCCTCTAGGTCAATGGCATAGAGGTAATACTTAGGCTGATTTTGGAACATAATGTTTTGCTCAATAAGGGAGTTTGTAATTTTTGCACATAGGGGTCAACTTTGCAAATTCCTCCACCAAGAACTTTTCGATAGCGTTCTCACATGGAATCTTCCTATAAACACTTGCAAGACCTCATGGACCCATTTTTGTTGCACGGTTGGAATTCTATGCCATCGGTAGGGATTCAACAAGCATCCCTGAAAGCCTCTAGGAGGTGAGCTTCAACATGCCATATAATAATGACCGTGGATCTGATCGATGAATCGTCGACTACGTTCGAATGCACGAATCAAATTAATGCTATGGATACCCCTCTCCTCTAGGTCCATGGCCTATAGATCACCTTATAGAACTATTTTGGAAACTAGGGCTTCGCTCAATAAGGGTCTGTCCATTTTTTGCACAAAGGGGTCAACTTGGCAAAATTTTGATTTTGATTGTATAATTGGACATTCAAAAAGTGGAAATCAAACCTACCACATTGCAATCTTAGTATATTGTTATGTCCTTAGTGTGACACATAATTTGACATGTCCTTAGTGTTCCACTATATTTGCATTTTGAGCAATTAATGTTGTTTTTAAGAGTTCAAAGTTTGAAATAAGAAAGTTAGGTGATGTTTCATCAATGATATCTCTTTTGTCCTTTCTAGCTTTGTCACTTTCCTTGACTTGTCTTTATGGTTTCTTAAGAGCCACTTGCAAAAATATCTTATCGGGCTTGCTAATATCTTTCATTTGAATTGGACAAGTATTCAAGTAATTTGTAAATGGTTGTGGGGTATACAATTAGTCATTTATGTGGGACACACAGTTGCATCGCTTAGGTGACATGTCAAATATGTGCATCATTTATGTTTGTTAGGTTCTTATGTGGGTAAGGTACTTATGTGTTCCACTTATTTGTGTTATTTTCTTAGGTTTGTTGGGTGCTTATGTGTGTTAGGTATGTTGCAAAGTGACTTAGGTAGTTAGGGCTAGGATCATTAGTAGGTTATGTGTTGGGGATTTTCGGGGTAGTGGGTTAGCCATAAATGGTGTTTTTTTTATGGATTAGTGTTATAAGGGTTACGTAGGTAAAGGTAAAAGATACATATCACCTATGTGGGATAAATAATTTTGTTTCATAGGTGTTCCATATATGTGCATTCTGTAATCTGTCCAATAGGTGCTTATGTGAGTTAGGTATTCATGTGCATGAGTTAGATTGGTTTGTTCCTTAGGTGTGTCACTTGAGTACATTGGGTTCCGATGTGACTGAGGTTAAACATGAGATGTATTAGGATGTTAGGGTTAATGTTGTTAGTGGGTTAGGATTAAAAGGATTTGAGTGTAGTTGGTGAGTTGTGAGTGGGGCTTATGATAAAGGGATGTAATAAACAAAATTTATAAATAATAATAATATAATATTAAAACAACATAACATTAATTACAATTAATTAAGGGACACATCCCTTTGGTGAAAAGTCACCATGTAATCCTATTTATATGGGCTACACCATTCATTGTAATCAACATCTTTTTATATATTTTATCAATTTTCCATCAACTATATTTTACTATGGATTTATCGTCAATTGGATGACTTATCCATTTGGATAGTCTCGATTACAACCAGATAGGTTGCATCATTTGTATCAGAGTTGTGTTCTGGTCTAGCCCTTGGCCAAAATTTCAGATCTTTTCTGGTCACATCTTGTCTCTGATTTTTGAGGTTTTTGACCTTAACTCCATGCCATCTTTTTTCCATCCCATATCCCTACTCGATGTCGCTCCCTTCTGCCTCGGATATCCATGCCTTCCTTCTTCACTTATCCACCATACCAGCACTCTAGACTGATGCTAAACCCTCACGCCAATCCTCCCTCTTCGATTGTATTTGTTTCACCTTCATTCCCCACGCCATTTCAATTCATCCACCACTTCCGCTGCCTCCACTCCGCACTCGAACCACTTGTGCTTTCCTCCATACGATGCACAGACCCCTCTCTCGTCATTTTCTCATGCATCCATATTACACCTCCCTCCATCCCACTACCTAGGCCTCCCACTTGCACGCATCATAATTCCTTCTCCCACACTCACCCACGCATCCCTGGCTTCCGTGCCCACTTGAAAACCTATTCCCATATCACACCCCACTACTTTCTCTACCCTTCCACCTATGCACCTCCTCCAAATCCTCACACTATGAATCCACTTCCCATCTTGCATTCTTGTTCCTTCTAGATCCATGCTAGCATACCCCACATCTCCCTCCGCTCCCATTCGTGCACACCATACCCACGACCACCTCCAAGCTACAGTCCCACTCCTCGATGCTCCATGCATACTCCTTACATCCTACCCAGCATTCCTCCTTCATGCCTTAAGGTTTAAATTCCTGACTCCCACATCATCAAAACAAAATTATTATTATAATATTTCAAAACTTTAAATTTTTATAATAATATTCTTATAAATATTATTCTAAACCTTAATCATCGACCCATTAAATTTTTTATAATAATAGTATTATTAAAAATAATAATGATTATTATTTTAATAATTATATTAATTATAATTATTATTTATAAAAGGGAAAAAAGGGAAAAATTCAAAGTCAAAGAAGATTTTCTCCAAAAAGAACTAGATTGTGGGTTATTATAGCTTTTTTTACCCTTTTTGAAGAAGATAAAATGAAGTTAAAGAGAATTTGTAATCGCAAATGATGGTAAACACATATCCAATAATAAAGTCATAGTTATAACCAGCATTGGATGAGTTAGAGCAATATAAAGCGACCAATAATCATCTACAAGTTGAGGTTAAAACGCGAAGTTTGTTCAAAATGTTAGCAGAGAGTGAGAATCATCACTTAAGGGATCAAAATCAGTAGTTAGAACAAGTTAATAAAGACAACAATAAAATTTTATCTAATAAAGATAAAGAAATATCACATCTAAAAAATCACAATCATAATCTTGAAGACAAAATTAGAAATTCAAATAATGTCGAAGAATCACCTTATAGAAGCGATAATGATTTAGAAGAAGAAAGAAAACGTTTAAACAAGCTCGTCGTGGATAAAGATAATGAATTCGTGCAAGTCCAAAGAAAGCTAGAAAGTCTAGAATCAGAGATAGGTCGACATTAACAACAAAAGAAAGAAATCCAACATAAATATGACGACATTAAAAGGACGCACAAGTTGGAAATTTCGAAAATCAATAACACATTATCAAGCAATACGAAAGAAATATTTTGACTAAAAAATCATAAAAAGACATTAGTTACAAAGATCAAGAAATTGAAAAATAGTCGAAAGACAGAACATTCTAATGAATACTTTGAAGGAAAATACTAGAAAAGCAAGAAGAAAATCATCACCTGAGAAATATTAATCAAGAACTAGAAGATCAAATCAAGAAGTTAAAAGAGGAAAAAAATCGCAAGAAGAAAGTTTCGAGAAGGTTCAGATTAATAACACTCTATTAAAGAAAAAATTAGAGCAAACATGGAAGGAAGCTTCTAGACTCTCAAGAAAAAAAATTCAAGTTGAGGAACAAGAAACAAATACACGTTCAATTGAATTATTAGCAAACAATAAATCTCAAGAAACACAAAAAATTGAAGTCTCTGCAAACACTCCATAAGTAATTAATGTACCTTATCTCCATCCTAATCATAAGAGTCATTATGACCGACGACAAAATCAAGAGGAAAAAAAACTACTCCTATAGATAAACTAACTACCTTGAAGGAGAGAAAAGACAAAATCGCCAAATTATTTGGGAGCAGAAAACGAGAAGTTCTATTCCAACGATCGACTAGAAAACAACTCCGATGAAGGAAAATCTTAGATGGATCACTTCCCCGGAAATGCAACAGCTCAGTTCAAGAATTCAAAAATTATATCGCCTTGTTTCATCAAGTATCAAAGTTATAAGTTCAGAAGATCAGGAAAAGCGTTATGTGTAAGAACATGGGAAAAATTCATCCATAATTATGCTTTAAGGACAAAGCATCTCTAAGGGAGAGGCAAAGTGATAAACAAAATATATAAATAAAAATTAAAAAATAATAATAATATAATAATAAATTAACATAACATTAATTATAATTAATTAAGGGACACATCCCTTTGGTGAATAGTCACCATGTAAGCATATTTATATGGGTTACACTATTCATTGTAATCATCATCTTTTATATATTTTTATCAATTTTCCATCAACTATATTTTTACTATGGCGTTATCATCAATTGGATGACTTATCCATTTGCATAGTCTCAAGTACGACCAGATAGGTTGTAACAAGGGATTATTGATTTAGGGGTCAAGGGTCATGTTAATAGGATAGTGTCACATTGAATGTGAGCATTCATCCCACAGCCTACTGAATGTGAGCTTCTTCCTGTGAGCATTCATCCCACAGCCTACTGAATGTGATAAGTTTCCTCCTAGCACAAATTCCTTGGATGAAGGAATCCCATGACCTAGGAAGGCCATTAAGAGTGCCCATTACCACTTCTCCATTCTCTATATCTTCTCCCATAGCTTCAAGTTGTTCTTTTATCTAGGATACCCTTGAGAATAATATTGCATGGTCTCTACATTCTGGATTTTGATATTCTTCAATTGATTCCTCAAGGTCATCTTCCGATTTATGTTCTTCCCTTCAAATAACTTGGTCAAGGAATCAAACATCTCCTTAGGTGTCTTTAGAGATGACACATGTGGTATGAGATGGTCTTTGATAGAATCAGCAATGATCCTCTTAGCCTTGACCAAGTTCCTCTTGTGTAAGGCCTTAGCCTCTTCTCCCTCTAGGATAGGGATCTCTTCACTTATGTAAGTGTCCAACTCATTCTCTTCCAAGATTAACCCAATCCTATACTTCCATGCTCACAAGTTATCATCTTCTTAAAGCTTATCCTCAAGCTTGGTGTGATGAGACATCTTAATGAGAAACTCAAATGGAAATAAAAGATTTAGTTCTTACCACTTGATGTGCTAAAAACTGGATTTGGAGCTGGATTAGGGTTTGTCAGAGAAACCCTAAAAATTCAAAATTTGAATTTCACACTTCTGAAAGGATAAAAAGATGCACCTTGCTGAGCTGGTCAAGCTGGTATACTCTGATTTTGAAAAATGCAAACTTTGACCCCTCAAAATTGACTTTGGAACTTCAGGATCTACTAGACAAGATCCTGAACTAGGGTTTGATAAATCCCACTCTTCTGCCCAACCAAAAAGTTCGATCCAAGGCTTAGAAGTTTGATTTTTCTGAAGAGCATCCACCCATGGACTCAGATTCCAAAAATTTCAACTTTTGCAGAAACCCTAATTTTCCACTTTTCCGATCAAAATCCCAAACTAGGGTTTGATCAAGCCCACTCTTCTTCCCAACCAAAAATTTCGATCTTGGTCTCTAAACTTCGATTTTCTTGAGGGGCATCCAGCCGTGGTCTCGGATTCCAAAATCCAACTTTCTCCGAAACCCTAATTTCTCGCAGTAATGACGGGCCAAAAACTGAAAGTGCTCAAAATGAGATTCTGTTTCGATAGAAAGATGTGCCCTTTCTAGGAGAGTCAATCTAGCCTCCTGCTTTTGAATATCTGTGGAGAGAAACCCAAAAATCAATAAGCCCTAGCTTTCGCAGCTACACAGTGTCTTCTTCTTAGGTTAGCTCTGATACCATGTTAGATTTTGAGCATTAATTCAATATGATCTAGGATCTTATCTGAGAGAATAACACGCACAGCATTCAATCATAAGAGACAAGCACAAGAGACAATAAACACAGAGTTTCCTTGGGAAAACTAAGAAGGTGAAAAACCCCGCAACTTCCTCAGAGATAGAAAGAGTAATGATACAAAACCCAAGTACAAGAGATAGTCTCCTTAGCACCTTCTCCTCCTTCACTAGTGCGCATCACTCAATGAGAGAGATAGATGAGTAAGTGAATGATCAAATAGAGTGACACCCTCACTCTATTTATACACAACTCGGCTTGCCTAATAACCTAACAGGGCTAACTTCTCTAGGAGAGTCTAATAACCCATGGTAACCCAACTCAGGGCCGACCACACACTTGGTGGTCTAATAACCCCTCTTGTATAAGTTACGACACTTGCGACACTTGTAAATACAAATTACGACACTTCCATACAGAGGAATAATATCCTCTCTGTAGGGATACAATATACATATATGAAATACATTCTGAAGTTACATATACATAAACACCATGTACCATCTATCCATCTAGTGATCTCTGATTGGTTGAAAAATGTACCATTCAATTGAAATATGTGCTCTTCTAGTCTTTGAAATGACATATATCCCAAGAACTCTAAAAAGTGAATATATTTTCTCTTTGGTGATTTTTAAATTCTTCACATCATTGCAACTCAAGCTATAAGCATATTCTTGCTGTTTTATTTCTCTATATGATGCTATGCTATACAACGCATCATTCGAGCGACTGTTAGTCTCTACAATTGCATCTTCCAAGGAGCGATAGAGTTCGTCTCCCTCCATCCAAGCCATACCAACCTCTCTCAAATGAGCAATCTCTCTCAACATCTATGCATTTTGATCTATAATAGACACTACAATCGTAAATATAAAAAAATATCATTAGGAAAATACGCATGGTATAAAGACATCTCTAAGAAATGGAAAATGTGAAACTAGTGTACAACAAAAAACAACATGAACTATTTATAATTTAAAATTTAAAATTGAACAAATTATACATTAAAGAATAAACATTTAACATTTTTCCATCTTAAATTTATGTCGTATATGTGTATTAATTTCAATTTCCAGATACATACATTAAATGTCCTATGTGTATATGTTGATTGGGAAGCTTCTATGCCTTATATTTAGGTTTTGATTATGAAGTTTCATCAAAACTGTAGAGTGTTGACTAATTCCCTTGGAGGACCAGCTCCGAGATTCCGGGTAGAGGCAAGGGCTAGAGCATATAGCAGGGGGAGCATGGTTCTATTGATGAATACAATCTCATTATAGGAAAGGATTTTGATTTATGCAACTATTTGTTGTAGCGTGAATTTTTTTGGATTATATAGGCCATTTAACATCTTTGTTTATATGTAATTTGGGGCATATATGGATTCCACTTGATGTTATTTTAGTTGTATGCACTCTTTCTATATACACATGAGAAACTTTGCATATTTGTGTATCGTTGTTTGGGATCTAGAATTCAAAGAATTAACATTTTTCAGGCTTTTAGGATTCCAAGGTTTCCATTAGATTCTATCGTGTATGATAGTATGGGATTGACATGTAATCAAACATATAAATCTCCCTATGTATCTTGATGTTGATAGAGCCTAGTGTTGAAATCTATATCCTGACCTTAACCAAAATGCACCCTTCACTCAAGTGAAAACATTTATTAAGCATGGGAAGCTTCTCTACCCTATTTTAAAACTTGGATTAGGAAGTTTCATCAAAACTATAAGGTGTTGACTTATTTCCTTGCAGGACCAACTTCAATATTCCGAGTAGAGGCAACGGCTAGATCCTAGAGGAGGGGTAAACGGTGTTATTGATGAATAAAATCCCAATATAAAATCCCAAACGGTTTACCAATACTCATTTTGTTTCTCGAAACCATTTCTCTGTCGATGTCATGGCAGAAGTGACGGGAGTGGGCCGTTTTGGGGTATAAAACATGTTTTTAAAAAACATGTACGCATTTAGTAGTACACAAGGTGTACTTGTTTTATGACTAAATAATGCTTACGCATTTTGTTTAACTATCCTACTTGGCCTTCATCGTGGAAGGCTTGGGACTAGGTTTGGTAGGGTCAGGATTGCTTGGGATCAATTATCTTTTATAGAACATGAATGAGTTTGTTGAATCTACCATTGCATCTAAAAGGTCCCTCAACTATGTGCACTCACCCTTTAAGATGACACAGATTACTCGAACTTCCAAACAAGTGGAAAATAACAAAGCTTAGTTTTCCCATGGAAAAAGGGGATGCACCTAAAGAAATGAGGTTATCTACTTCTAAATAAACTTCTATTATCACATGCTTTCAAAACCATAAGCAAAACGTTTTGAGAAATAATGTTTCATTAAAAATATTGTGTGCCACCTCTGATATAAATTACAATAGTATATATTTCATTTCTGTGTAACCAAATACACAAGACAACTCAAGAGCAATTGTACTTGAAGGAAAATATTTCCAACCCATTACAGTGTACTCCACAATTCTAAAACATATCTGAAAATTACTTAGCATGCCAAATTTATTACATCCATTAATATGCACACTTAGCTTCTGTGTATTTTTCAAATCACTTAACAAACCCTACTTATTGTTATGTCAGATCAACATGCATAACCAACACCAGAGACAAATTTTAATTTTTAATCATCATGAAACATAAGATGAAAATCCAATCTGCAAGTACATGAACTTTGGATTCCAAGGAACTCTTCATATATACATAAGATAAAGTTAGAAGTACATACTAATAACTTTTCCAAAGCTGCTACAAGTAATTCCTTCAAGCTTATCACATACTTGCACTCTGAAATGCTCTAGCTATGGATACCATAACAAAACCCTAGTCGCCAACTCCTAGGTACAAATCTCTCCCAACTACAGCTTGTTCTTCCACATTTAGATCCACACCAAGATTTGTGCAAAAGAGGGAGGACCATCTTGTTTGTAATGTGACAAATGAAATATATGGTATCAGAAGAGACCTTGATTGGAGTGACTGAATTATCCAAAGGAACCGTCTCAATAGATTTTAATGTGTGCTTCGTGTCATTCTTTGAGCCATGTGAGGAGCATTAAAACAAATGTCCTCTATATTCCAGAATAGTTTTTCATATGACCCATCAATCTATAGTTTAAACAATGGAATGACATCTTCCAGTAGTCAAGTATTTAAAGGAAGAGTTTATTTTTGCATCCAATTTCTATCTGATCGGGAAGCCCCAGATTCATATCCATCTCGGCTAAGACCCATGCCATCCTTTTGTCCTCCATGTGAACAGACTTTTCATCAAAATACAAGAATTTTCCAAGCTTATTTGCATATTAATATGTTTCTTTTAGGGTGTTCTCTCAAGCATCCTTTTGTGGTAGATCCAACTCTAGTGGTCTCTATGGACACTACAAAGTTTATATGACCAAAACATACTTATTTCAAGGTGTTCTCTCAAGCATCCTTTTGTGGTGGATTTAACATTGTTTTTTATAGGAGAAATAGGATTTAAACTTATATATATTAATTACATACTATAAATGTTGAGGCTGTCAAATTCTCATAATATATATTATAAAAAAATATTTTAAGAGATCTAGTTATATATATAATTTTATAATACTAAATATTCTATTCACATGTCTTTACATCTTAACAAATAATATATTTTATCATAATTATATTTTAAAATTTAAGGTGGACTAGCACCACCAGTATGAGACAAGTGTATTGTCTAGATTGATTTCAAGATAATCATTCTAAATTCCAAATAAACAACTGAAAAAAAGAAAACAAAAAATAACTCTATCCATGGATATCTCTTATCTAATTCATGTATATTGGCATTTGGTGGCACACAACTTGTTTAACTAGAAGAAGAAGGCCAGTGAGACATAGACAACTTAATTAATGACACTTAACTTGTGACCTATAAATATCCATCTACCATAAATGAAGTAGTTGTACTAATTAATTTTATTTTTATAAATTTTAAAAATATTACTACATAGAAAAAATATGACTTAAAAAGCATCTCCAAATCTCCAAATTTCAAGGTTTTACAAAAAAAAAAAAAACGAGTAATAAATGAGAGAAGTGATCCCTAAAGAAGAAATGAATAACAAAAGAGGGAAGTGTTCACTACAGATGAGGAAAGTGGTCACTAAAGATGAACCTGATTTTATTTGAGGGACAAGAACCTGATTTGAGGGACAAAAACTTTTATAATTCCTCTAGACATCTGAAGTCCTATTTCATAAGGGTAATGCTTACAAGGCGTGGTGTTGGAATAGCCAAGAGTTCATGAGCCTTGGTAAATGTCATTCCGTTAAACCTTTCAGCCATATCCACTTCTTGATTTTGCCCATTCTTGTCATCCAAAGGAAGCCTCCAGTTGAAGCAGTGCAAGAGCTGCGCCACCGCAAACTCTACAACAAGATTTCCCAATTGTTGCCCGGGGCATCTTCTCCTGCCTGCTCCAAAGAGAAGGCACCCAAAGTTTTGATCTCCATTTGCATCGACCTCAGACCCAACTCTTTCCATGAATCTCTCTGGCTTGAAATTTTCAGCGTCCTCCCATGAGTTAGGGTCCCTCCCAATCGCCCAAACATTAACCATAACTCTGGTATTACGGGGTATTTCATAACCCAGTACATTGCAGGACTCAGCAGATAAGTAGCGTATCAAAAAAGGCCCCGCTGGGTAGAGTCTAAGCGTTTCTTTGACCATAGCTTGTAAATAAACGAGACGAGGCAGATCAGATTCGCATACCATGCGGCCCAATCCAACGACACGTTCCAGCTCGTCCTGAAGCTTCTTCATCACTGGCGGGTTTCTCAGCGCTTCCGACATTGCCCACTGTATCACTGTAGGCGCCGTGTCTGCGCCACCAAGCAACATATCCTGCCAACATCAACATCACAGTATCAAATTATATCAAAAGCTATCTAAATCTAATTCGATATAATATCAATCCATGTGGTACAATTTGAACGTACAAAGAGAACTCCTTTTATATTATCTCGTGAAATCTGGAACTCTCTATCTTTATCTGCAGAGGCTGCAAGTAAGACATCTACAAGATCGTGTGTGATGCTGGGGTCATTCTGGCCGGCAACGTGTTCGTCTATTACTTTCTCTAACAAGTGCTCTTGTGTCTTCTGTAGCTTCTTCATCCGACGGTTGAGACCTTGCAAATCCATCCAGTCCAAGAAAGGTATGAAATCTCCAATATTAAATGAGCCAAGTAACAGAAAACTTTCTCTGACCATTGAATTCACAACTCTTAAGTCTTGCTCCGCATATTTTCTACCGAAGGCCATCCTGCAGATTATAGCAGTCGCAAGGGATGCCACGCTTTGGTGGATGTTTAAGGGACGAGAATCATCTGAATTAATAATAATAGAGCGAATCATATCAGAGACTTCCTCTTCTCTAATAAAGCGAAAGTAATCTAAGCGCCTGGAGCCCAGCAACTCCAAAGCGCAGAGCTTACGCATTTGCCTCCAGTGATGGCTATACGGAACAAAGGCGAAGTCCGCAAAATTAAATGACAAATTCTTAGTAGCGGCCGAGGGAGCTTTGTTTGGGAAAAGCTGGTCGTGGGTCTTGAGAAACTCCTTGGCAATCTCTGGAGAGGAGACAACTAAGGTGAGGGCGGGGCCGAAGCGGAGGGTCATGAGAGGCCCGTGTTTCATAGACAGAGCTGCCAGCGCTCGGTGGGGAAGATCTCCCAGCAAGTGAAGATTGCCGATAATAGGCAACGGAAAAGGTCCGGGAGGCAGCCTCCCCTTTCTTTGCCTGGAGAAGAAGCTCCATGCCGCTATCAATACAAGAAGAAGAAGAGCAGTGGCGAGTTTCACATAAAACTCGACGCTCTCCGAAACCGGCCGCTCTTGAAATCCCAACTCCATCGTCTTTCTTTTGCCCACAGTATCATTCGCCAGACCAAAAACAGGTGCAAGATACTTATAATTGCGTGCAGCATTAAAAAATGGACAGATTTCTACGGCACGACGACAACTTTCTATTCATTTAGAATGGTAAAACTAAATACGATTTTAATTTTATAAGGATGTGCATAAATCATGCCGGAGAACTAACATTTTAAAATTCATAGGGAATACTAAATAAGATTTTAAGCTTTTAAAATTTATAAGTAGAAGTCGGAGAAAACCAAGAGAATCTAGCTGATTGTTACTTTCAAATGGTGTTAAGATTATTTGAAATTTCGAAATACGTCGTCAATGTTTATTCCATATTTAAAGTTTGGATTTTAGCAAGTTGACTATAAAATTAATTAAAATTAAATTTTCTTTTTTTATGTTCAACTAGTAAGGAATTGATATATTTTAGATGATTGTTTTCATTTTCATATATCTTTTTTTTAAAAGTCCTCTTTTACTTAGAAATGATTATCCAATTTTCGATTACTTCACATGTTTCTATTCCATTGATGCTATTTCTTTTGTAAAGTAAGAGATTGTAGTACTATAAAAGAGTTACATAATGCAAAAACCAGTGGTTTTTGCTCGTAAGATGTCAGCCAAACTTAAATTCTCAACCCAAACATATAACAACAAAGTTTTATCCACCCCAAACCTATTACATAGATTACTGAGTGAAATCAAAGCCCAAAAATGCTTCAGAAGACAAATTACTCTCCCAACCAAAACATAGAACAGAGTTCCAACCATCCCAAATCTATTACAAAAATTACAGACTTTAAACAGCAGCCCAAAACACTTGTCAACAAAAAACAAAATTCCAACAGCTAACCATAAGGTGCAGTAACCCTCCAGAGCCATAATTGACAATAAAACAACCTTCGGAGCCCGCCAGAGAGCAAGAACGACATAATTTAAACAAAAACTATTACCCAAAACCAAGGCATCCAAGAGGAGTGCCTCAAATTCCAGTCGTCGACCAAGGAGCAGGGTTGTGAATGGGACAAACAGGACATGGCAAACTTGGTATAGCAGCATCAGTCTGAAACGGAGCACGACGGGCACTTTCAGCCAAATATGGCCCCGGGGCGGAAGGAGGCTGGACACCCAATTTTGCAACAATAAGGTCGATTTTCTAGTTCATAAGAGAGCACTCCTGGTTGTAATCTTTCCACGCACGAACATGCTCCATATCCCTGGCAGCTTTATTTTCACGTTCCATAAGAACATAAGCGAGTAGACCCTTGGTAACCCAAAAAGTAGCCAACATACGATTGTAGGAAGGAAGACTCCCCACTGTATTTCCAGGGCCCGTTACCCATTCCCCACTTTGTCCCCCAAATCACCACCAGAAATTGCCTTGACTCTCACCCATAGGTCACGTTGAACCCCTTCCAACTCCTCCTTAATGACCCCAGGGATATGGTCACAGAAGAAGCAAGCAACCACCAGAGCCTTGCGTTGGTCTCGCCTAGCAGGGGCCTTGCCCTTTTGGGGGTTACGATGAGGCTTCTTATCCTTCTGCTTATGCGGAGCCATAATAGAATTCCTAGAATCCCTCACCCAGCAATTCTAGAAAACAACTCCGAGATTGGCAGAACTAATACAACCATTTAAGCAAGAAATCGTCGCAATGCAGAAAAACCATTGTTTTGTCTTCCTTTTATAGCAATTTCCAGTCAAATTCCCATGAGAGTAGTAGGGTTGGCCATCCTGGTAGCATTAAAACTCATGATTTCGGTCAAACCATGGTCGGACCTTGCTCTGATGTGAGCCACAGGATTATTGATGTCATCCTCATGACCAAGGCTTGTTCATATGCTCCTATTATTATGAATTGGGGTAGGTTGTACTGGTTCATCCCTGCGTGAATTTAAGGAGCAAGGGATCGTAGTTCCCAAGCTGTCCATCATAGGAGAACCAGGTGACCAAGAATCTGTATTGTAGGAGGCCTCGTGTCCCATAATCCCCATGATCTCACACGAGTGTCCTCTTCCGCCAGCATCGCACAGCGGTGGGACCATTTAACATTCCCAAAGGAGTTAAGGGAGACAACACGGATATGACTGGGATCATCGACCCCAACGTTAGCCAAGAGGTGCGCCACCCTATTTCGGTACTTGCGGACATGGCTAAATGACCAGGCGCAAGGAGTGCTGAAAAATGTGGATAATAATCCACCCTGTAGGCAAGGCACTAGCTGTCCGTTACCTTGGCTAGAGGTTTTCCATTCTAGAGGTTACGAGCAAGTTGGATGATGAGGCGAGAATCTCCTTCGAAGGTGATAGGGGTCAAGTTGATTTGGATAACCAACTATGATACCCTCCATCTCTGCGATGTTATTTGTGTCCTCCCCAATGCTGCCAAATATGATCCTAAGTCGAAGTTTTATCCTGAAAAATACTCTTGTTTCTTTCTTTCCACACCTCCCACATTAAAAACCGGGGAAGGAATTCCAAAGAGAATTAACAATGGGATTCAAGAATGCTCGAGGGTCCCAATTCTTGATGGTATGCTGAGGGTCTCCTCTACAACAGTTGGACCGTCAGAAAATATCAGCTCCTCTATCCCAAACAGGTGTGATGAAAGGGCACCCATCGAGTAAGTGGGATAAAGTCTCTTTGTTTTGCACGAACAGGGTGCATTGTGATGGGCCTATGATACCATGTTTCCGGAGATTATCCCCTATCATAATTTTTTGATAGTAAACCAACCAAATTAAGGTGGTGACTTTGGGCCATGGATTGGTTGTCCAGATCTTTGTCCACATCTCATCCTTAGGAGCATTGGGCATGGAAGTCCAGAGGGTATAATCTTCATTGGTATTAAAAATGCCCCTGGTGGAGTGACCCCATCGAAGTATATCATGTTAGAAAAATAGGATCGCAGAGCAATAACAATAAACAGAAATGCAAATATAATCACACATACACATTACAAGAGAGACACAGATATATCGTGGTTCACCCAACTTGGGCTACGTCCACACTGAATTTTCCAGTCCTTATTATTATTACCGTCCAACAAGTCGAAGGGATACAACCCGCAGCACAACCGCTGCACTTCCTCTTCTCTGTTTCACAGTCTCTCTCCTGATCTCAGAGATCTTTACAATGCATAAAACCTAATACATCAACAACCCTAGCTGTATTACAATGTCTTTATTTTATAAGGGAAATACAATGGGAAAATACCACGGGATACCCAAAACCATGGGCCCGCAAAACAGCTGGTGAAAACAACCCCAAAAATTTTCTTCGGGGGCGTTGACCCTGAACCCCCGCCGGGGGACCGCTGGCCCCTGGAACCCCATGGGGGGGTGATGCCCCCCCACACCCCCCGCTGGGGTGAGTGTACAGTCCACCTACATATCATATAAGACTGGGGTACAAACACGGCTGATACAATATCATCTATGAGACTAGAAGATCTAGCTCCACAACCAACATATCAGGGCCTTCCTGAGATTTGATACAGCATCCCATAATGATGTCCCAGATATGCAACCAGTCTTCTTTGGAGATTCTCTGGGTCCACCAAAAGTTTGGTCATGCCATTCTTTATAAGCATTGGTGTTGGGATCAGGTTTTCAATATTGGATGAGATTGATGGGGCCCTCAACTCTACAATTGGCCTCATTGATCGCCATATTGTCCAGATTGGCAATTTTCGGAGATTATTGCCACGAATCCTCCCAAAAATTTGCAGACTCCCCATTCCTGACTTCCCAAAAATGATAATCTTGAATAATGCTTCGATTTTGTCAGGCGGTTTTCCAAATAGTAGAGCCTGGAGTTTCTGAATTGAAATGGATTAGGTCTCTCTGCAAAAAAGTGGAGGCATACTTCACATGCCACAACTTAGCCCAAGTAGCCATTATAGAGGAGACCCAATTCCACCAAATTTTAGTGGCAAGAACATTACTATTTTTTTTGGATCTCTTAGGTCAAGGCCCCCATGAGAGTTAGGAAGACATAACTTTTCCCAACTCACTAGAGTCGATTTGTGTTGTTCAACCTTCTCGCCCCAAAGGAATTTACGTTGGATAGTGCGGAGGTCCTTGATGACCGATTTTGGCACAACCATAACCGAAAAGAGATAAATCAGCATAGCCTAAATCACAGATTTGATCAGGTTGACTCGGATGGCTAAGTTAAGAGGTCGCAGAGTCCAACTAGAGAGTCTGTGTTTAATACGATCAAGAAGATCCTCTCATGAAACTTTCTTAATAATGTTGGAATCTAGCAGCACACCAAGGTATTTGGATGGAAGGGAGATCCCTTGGAAGCCAAGAATGTGGTTAATATTCATTTGGTTAATCTTTGGGGTATTGAAGTAGAACATTTGATATTTTTCACAATTGACCTCCAAACCAGAAGCACTCACAAAGGTGGAGAGAATAATCTTCAGAGAGGTTGCTTCCTAGACCGAGGGATGACCCATTAACATCGTTTCATCTACAAATTGTTGGTGAGTTTGCACATCATCCCCTCGGTGAAGAGCCAACCCTTTGAGTTCTCCCTGTTGGGCTTTGTCTTTAATCATTCTCCCTAAGCCTTCTGCCATAAGGATAAAGAGGAAGGGGGAGAAGGGGTCTCCTTGTCGGATGCCTCGAGAAGGACTGAAAGTGGTTGTAGAAGCTCCATTGAGGAGAATGGAGAAGAAGTAAGACAAAGTGAGATTCCTGATCCATTTAATCCATTCATGGAAGAAACCAAAGGCTCTCAACATTTCTCGCATGAAATGCTAGCTTAGTTTGTCATAAGCTTTTGATATATCGAGATTTAGAAGCATGCTAGGATTTTTGGTTACTCTTAATGAGTGTAAAACCTCATGAACCAAGATGACACCGTCTAAAAATTTTCTTCCTTCCACAAACCTCGATTGTTTCGGAGAGATCAAGCTAGTAAAAATGGGCTTCGATCGATTCACCATAAATTTAGTGATAATTTTGTAGACAACATTACACAGAGCAATAGGTCGAAACTTACCAGGAGAATCAACCCCATCGACTTTGGGGATGAGAGTGAGGAAAGTTGCATTGAAAGCTCTAAGAACCTTTCTATTTTGTCTCGAATCTTCCACAATCAACCAAAATTCATGCTTGATCGGGTCCCGAAAATAGTGAAAAAAGTTGGTGGTGAACCCATCCAGGCCGGGAGCTTTGCCTCCTGCCATTTGATTTACAGCCTCCTCAACCTCCAACATATTGATAGGTGTTGTTAGGAGGGTATTTTGATCAGCCAAAACCAAAGAGGGAATATGTTGGGTGATCTTCATAATATCAGCAACACGGTTAACCATGTCCTCCTTCATGATGGTTCCAAAGTAGTCCACCAACTCTTCTTCCATGGTCATCCTATCTTCAATATATGCTCCATAGGTAGTCTTAAGGCAGTGAATTATGTTCCTTTGTCTATTTTGGATCACCGAGCGGTGAAAAAATTTGGTATTGCGTTCACCTTCCTTGAGCCATTGGTTTCTAGACTTTTGTTTCCAATAGATCTCTTCCTACCGTTCACGAGGATTGAGTTTGAGGGTGGTAGACTCCTCAAGGTGTCTTAACTCAACATCATACCCTATAGTCATGCCTTTTCGCTATATCTCCTCTAGTTGACCGATCAAGGCCTTTTTGTCCTAAAAAATATTCCCAAATTCTTCTTTATTCCAAGTATGGATATTGGCTATGAGGTATTTTAATTTCTGTTGGAATTGGTACATCCTGGTACCTTCAGTGGGTGGGGAACTGAGCCACCATTGGGAGACAAAGGATTTGAAATCATCGTGCTCCAACCAGAATTGTTCAAAGCGAAAAGGTCTCTTGGTAGGAGGACCCATGCCTCCCCATTACAGACTCACAGGCCAATGATCAGAGCCAGCAGACGGGAGGACTAATGAGTGGAGATCACCACTGCTATTCAGAATCCCATATGAGACCAGGAACCTATCAAGCTACGAGGCGACGTGGTGATCGCCTCCACGTTTATTATTCCACGTAAACCGGCCATTGGTAGTCTCAATCTCTATAAGATTATGTGTTGCAATGAAGTCTCAAAAAGCTTCATTTGCTCCTCCCATGCTTCGGTTGTCACCTTTTTATCCTCTTGCATGGTAATTAAATTGGAATCCCCACCGATGATCCAAGGATTTCACTACTACATATGGGTGGATTGTTCCATGAAATTTTTCCACGTTTTCAACATTCGTGGGTCAAAAAAATGATTTTTTAATTTATTTTTTTTCAGGGCAGAAAAAACGTGGCAATATCCATGATTTTTAAAGTTCCACGAACATTCATCCCTATATCAACGAATTTTTTAGGTTTCACTTTTCATGGAAACAGGGACAAAAGTCGAGCTATATAAACTACACACTCTCACCATAATTTTCACATTTTCTTTTCTTGCGGCACATTGAGCACAAATTTTGGACTTGCGGGGTGATTGTATGAGCTTGGATATTCTGCATAGGTCTGATATTGAACTTGCAAGGTTAGTAATGTGTAATTTTTTGTTTATATTTTTATAAGGTTTAGGTTTTAATATTGTTTATAAGTAATGAGGCTTAGGTCATGTTAATTTGTTTTTTGCCTTTCTAATATTTTATTCAAGAACTTGCTATCATTTTCATTTAACTTGCCATATTTTTTTCAAGAACTTGTTTTTTTGTCTTAGGTCATGTTAACTTGCTTTTTTGCCTTTCTACCCACAAAAGTTCATTATAAAACGGTTGTGGCAAGGAAATTCATGGAAATGCTATTTTAAGTCCAACATACTTCTAGCTTAAGAATTGCATCACCTTGTCAAATATAGATTCTAGTTAAATATTTTAAGGTAACAAGTTGATTTTCATAGTAAATAACATTCATTCTAGTACTAAAGTCATTTTTTTTTAATTAAATTAAGTGGTACTTTTCTTGCTTGTGATTAATATTGTGTTTGTGATGCTTTTTTTCGTTATAAAAAATTGGTGATGCTTCTTAAGCTATGCAACATATTCAAAAAGCTTATGAAAACATATTCACGAGAGTTCACAAATAACCCATCCCTATTTCATCTACAAGATAAAAATCTATAATGCATAAAGGTTCTTGTTCAAATACTACATCTCCAACTTAGGCCACTTGAACCCATTCTCTTTATACCAATTCTCTTTGTCATCCTAAGTTATGAAACACTATAAGTGACATAATCTCTTCACCTAGTTCTAATGTGTACCACATTGATGTGTCCTACTAAGCTAGGGATTATAACTACAATATTGGTTAAGAGCCTACCCTCTTTGGTGGTCAAACTATATGAGGTCTTCAAACTATACAAGTAGTTATCAATTTCTCAATATTTTTGGTTCCTTAACATTTGACATTTACCATTTTTTTTAGTAACCAACCATTCTCAATTGACTTTCTCACAACCAACTTACCATCTTTCCATTCATATTAACTTTAGTATTCATGTTTTTCTTTATAAATATAGAAAATATTGGATTATAATATACTATATTCAGAAATGTACTTATAATATCTAATGTAATTGACAAGTTATTGTTTTGTATGGTGTAGGTAAGACAATTACTTGTACGGCCACTACAAATATTTTTCACTATGAATGAAAATGCAAGGAAGCTTGCTCAGTTTAGAGCTGCATTAGAGGCGAGAGGAGATGGAAAATGTTATTGTCCTTGCTTTGATTGCAGGGGCTTGCAAAAAAGAAGACTTTTAATAGAAACAACTGAAAGGCATTGTAGGGAGAAGGGGCACGCCGAAGGGGGTTATGAATATCATCCCCTGGTAAGACTATTTTGGGGTTCAATTTTTAATATATTCACTGTAATATTCATCATGTCGGCATAAATTTTGGTAAAAAAAAATTTTTTACTATATGTTCTATACATACTAATTTTTCTATGTTGTTTGTAAATTTATAGACAATGCCCACAAAATGTCGTGTTCTAGAGAGTTATTTTCCAAGTACTAGCAAAAATACTCATTCAGTACAACCCGACAAACTTCTACATCAGAATATTGAAGATGATCAAGTAGTTATTTATGATGATATAATGGATGTAGATAACATTAGTGACAGAAATCAGGAAGATGAGATACATAGATTGATCCAAGACACATTTGCTCAAATGGATGAGGACAACCATGATGATAGTGATGATGTTGATCCTCTACTTGAGAAGTCATGTCAACCTCTTTATGAAGGCTCAAAAACAAATCTTTTATCTGCTATATTGTTGTTAGTGAACTTGAAGGTTTTGAATGGATTATCAAACACCTGTATGACACATATACTAAGGTATGTAATTTGTTTTTGTTTTTTTTTGTCTGCATGTTCACAATATCTATATATAGAAAGGGTTGACTTTTTTCCTATATTGTTTCTATTGTAATCTAATGTGTAAAGTTTGGATGCGATACTGATGATTAATATTGTTTTCATTGATTTATTCTTTTGAATTTTGTAGATTGTTAGTTGAATTTCTATTACCAACTTCAAATATTTTACCACACACATATCGAGGGATATATGTCATTATGAAAGCATTTGGTATGGAGTATCAAGCTATTGATGCATGTCCTAATGATCATATCATATACTATGGATAATATGCATTAGAAAATGAATGCCCACAATGTCAAACAAGTAGGTATCGAACTGATAAAGTGACAAAAAGGTCCCTCAAAAAGTTCTTCGTTATATTCCGATAATCCCACGTTTCTAGCGGTTGTTCAGGTGTAAACATATAGCACAGTTTATGGATTTACATGCAAAGAACAGAAGTCGCAACGATCTTCTTCAAATGCTTGTAGATGGTTCTGCATTCAGTTACATCGAAGAAAAGTGGCCAATTTTTAAAGAAGATCCTCGTAATGTTAAACTTTCTTTGGCAGCTGATGGTGTCAATCCATTTGGAGAGCTTCGTTCTACCTACTCAGTGTGGCTTGTTTTTGTTATAAACAATAACCTTCCTCCTTGGATGTCGATCAAGAGAGAGCACACATTGTTGGCAATGATTGTTCCAGGCATTTAATTAATAGGTATTTTTTTAATTGAAATTCTGATCAGTAAATATTTCATTGATTTGTTTCGTGCATGATAATTATGTCTTTCATTGATTAGGCAAGTACCAGGTTAAAGATATGAACGTATATCTTGAGCCTCTTATCGATGAGTTGCTGAAGTTATGGGCTGGCGTCACTATGTATGATATTTCTAGACCAATCGGGGAAAGATGATTTCAATTCCATGGAATACTTGCATTTACAATTCATAATGCTCTCGGGTTAACACATTTTTGTGGTATATTGTTGTTACTTTCTTTTGTTCCTTAATATTTTATATATCTGTTGATAATATCATGCATTATTTTAAATTGTAATGCTAATTTGCTATACCAATTCATATATCTTGTAGGTCTTCAAACCAAGGGTAAATATGCATGTCCATTTTGCGGTCCCAGGATAAAATCTTGCCATTCAAGGAGTTTTTTAGCAAAGGAAGTGTTCGATGAGTATAGGCACTTTCTGCCTAAGAACCATAGTTATCGAACTATAGACAAAGAAAAATTTAATGGTAAAGAAGAGAATGGAAAAATACCACGAAGAATGACACCTCACCTATGGAAGGTGGAATATAATAGAAACCGTCAAGGTATGCCATTTTTTTGTTGTATTGAATTATGTTCAACGTGATATGTTATACCATTATTGATTAATTGGTTTTAATTTGATTATGTACTGATGTTTCATGAATGTTGTTAAGGCACACTAGGAATCAAAATTTACCCGATCCAGTTCAGTAGGTTGTCATACTACGAGAACCTGCAAATAGTTCATTTGTTTGACACAATGCATATCGGCAAGAACATAACATAAATGTTATGGCAAATATTAGATGGAATGACTGACAAAGAAAAAATTGGAAAGATTTGTAGTGACATCCAAGAATATAATCACGCATTGCAAAGCGTGATCATTAATTCTAATGGTGATGGCCGTCAACAGAATATTAGTCTTCCTTGGTGCTTGACGGAGCAACAGAGCAATATTGTGAGAGTGGTCATCAAAAATATCAGGTTTCCGACAGGTTTTTCGTCAAACATAAAGAATATCTTGACGAAAAAAGGTGATTTTGCAGGGGTTAAAACACATGATTGGCATACATTCATTAAGGTAATCATTAGTCTATAATATATTTCAATATCAGTATGCACTATTTTATTAATTCTATTCTCTTATTTAGAAATAAATATTAATAATTAACGGTTTTTTTGATACACTATGTTCTACCTTTATCTCTCCCAGATGACTTTGACAGCAACATAAAACATATTATTTATGCTCTTGGAAAATACATGAGGTAAGCAATGTTTTACTTCGAAAATGTACTTGGTCTGTGGTCTGTAGCGGAACTTATTGACATATATTATGTTTTTCCCGCAAATATTATATATGCCTTGACATATTGTTTTATTGCATCATTTGTAGGTGGCTTTCATCAAAATAAATCCATAAAGAAGATATAAGGCACTGGAAGAGAGAAATTTCCCGACTAATGTGTGAAATCCAACAGTATCTACCTCCAACATTTTCCAATGCACAAGAACACTACCTCATACACCAAGTTGAGGAGATTGAATTATGTGGACCAGTACACACAAGGTCGATGTGGATGGTGGAGAGGCAGTTGAAGTCACTAAAGGATTTTGTTAGAAAAAGAGCGCGTCCCGAGGGTTCTATGGTTGAAGGATATATGGTATATCAATGCATGGTGTACATTAGTGAATATCTACCTAAATTAGACGAAAATATGAATGTGCCTCGCATTTGGCATCTCGACTCCATCAACAAATTTGAAGGGGAGGTCCTACTGGGGAGAGGTACATTCAGGACTGTGAAAGGTAATTATTATTATACATTGTTGAATTAATATGTTACACATTTATTCTTTCCATTTTTTTATTATCATACTGTTTTTAACTCTTTTTAATAATTATGCATTTTCAACTATATTAAACTATGTTCCTTTAATGATGATCTAATTAAATATGAAATTGAATTGGTTTTTTATCCTATAGTTGGTCGAGTATGGGATGCTTTACATTTATACATTGCAAACAACCTTGATTGGATGGAGCATTGGATAAAAGATTGTGAAGAATTCTTCGTTAGGTTATCATGGGAAGGGGTCAGTAACATGATTAAAACAGCTCATCGTCTTCCACATCAGATTCCTGACCTTACGTCGCAAAGGGAAGTTGATTTAGCCTATGGTGTAAAATATAAAAAGGCAAGTAATTTTTTTACCCACATTTTTTCTAGTTACTTCGATCCATTTTTCCAATTATTACATTTTGTTTGTTTAAGTTTTCAAATATATTTATTAACTCCTATATGATGTTTATTAATTCACAATGTATTTTTAACATGTTGTCAATGTTGCAGCTCAAACATCACAAGGCTATGTTGTGTAATGGTCGTAAATTTCATATCAAAAAGTTGGATGATAACAGGAAAACCTCGGATTGTGGGATAACTGTAGTCTTTAAGGTCACCAATGTTTCCTCCAGAAGTGATAGACATCCAAAAGAAACCGAGAATAGGTACTATGGGAAATTGGAGGACATTGTTGAGTGTGATTTTAATTCCTTTAAAATAGTTTTGTTGGAGGTGAAGTGGTACAGGCTACAGATGCATGAACGTGATCCTGAAAGTTTTGTTATTGAGCATGCTAATGGATTTACCATGGTTAATACAAGGGAATTTGAACCGGGTACAAAGCCTTATGTTCTTCCAAGTCAATGTGAGCAAGTCTACTACTCCGAGGGTACCAAGTAAAGCAGGTTGGTCATACGTTCTTTGATACGATCCAAGAGGAAGACCAGTAAAGTATAATCATGTACGAGATGATGAAGACAATCACAAAGAAGAAGAGGATGATGATGATTCAAATCAGGCTGCAGTCGATGTGTTAGATGAAGAAGTTGAAGAGGATGATCATGCAAATGTATCAGACGATGAGGATGACTATATTAGCAAAGATGACTTTGATGATGATGATGATGTGAATGATCCTTTCATCAAAATCTATTCAGAACCGGATCCTGATACAGATGTTGAGTTGGATGAAGAAGAATATGAATGATATTTAATTGTTGAAAAGTAGAGATACACAATGTTTTAAGGTTAAATTAAATGCACTCACCATATGTTCATTTTGTTGATTAACTTGGTTATATTTGAAAAGTAGTTTTCTAATCTAATTATGTTCTACATGTGCAGTAGTGTGGGTGTTCCTGGAGGTTGTAGTGTTAATGGTTTGAATCGAACATGTGTTGATTGAGCAAGATACAAAATTGTGTTATTGTTTGGGTTATTTCATATTAGAACTCTACTAGACTCATTGGAAACATAAAAAACTTATTTTGAGTCTTTCATTGCAAACATAAAAAAACTTATTTTGAAAGGGGTTCTATCCTTGTTGGTCTTTCTAAGCTAGTTTTAATCTTAATGTTGATCGTTCATCACTACTTGTAAGTCCTCTTAATCAATCAACCACTTTTGTTTCGTGAGAACTATATATTGCATCGTCTGATGATGTCTTTTGCAAATATGTCGACACTTGGATCCACTTCATCGGAATAAAATTGTACACTTTTAGTTCATCTAGTACTATATCATTCTTCAATATCTACATGTCAATGGTCTAAACATCCCAATCGTTATGATCGACTGCATCCTAATTTCTCTCTATCCATATACTGAAATTCCTATGGGTATGGTAATTAGTATGCTAATTTTTAATTTTTAATTAGTATCATCATTTTTAATTTTTAATTAGTATTGTTATTGATAAAATTGTTATATAAAACAAAAATTGTTATATAAAACAAAATAAAAAACCTATGTTACAAATGTAATATATTTGAGAACCTATGTAACA
The DNA here is from genome assembly GCA_027924585.1 of Larix kaempferi. Classification (NCBI taxonomy): domain Eukaryota; kingdom Viridiplantae; phylum Streptophyta; class Pinopsida; order Pinales; family Pinaceae; genus Larix; species Larix kaempferi. The sequence continues at coordinate 2,208,934 of BSBM01000640.1, forward strand.
TTGTTATGTTATAACAAATGTCATATATTTTACAACCTTTACCATTGTCGACGGTTAAAAACAAAAAGAAAAACATATGTTATCTCCGCGGGTTTGATGTGATTCATTTTGGTCATTTGCTAACTGTGAAACGCTTTGTTGCTCTAGACGTTCAACCATTTTTGCAAATCTCTGCAGACCCTCAATGGCAACTGTAAGTGGATTCTAATTTTCCAGACTTGCAGTAATGGAACTCAAATTTGTCAAAATAACAATGATGTAGATAGAGGTAGTATTGGTATACCCTAAATGGATGCTTGTGTTGATTGCTGAGAGAGGGTTTTTCGTCCTCTACCAACTATTGATATCTATGTTGGAGATATGTCCAATCATGAATTGATTATGAATGTTGTGGTAAATTCGATATGGAAATGAGAATTTTTACAGGTTATGTGTGGTCCTTTGTTACTCATTATGCTTTGGTAGGGTTTTGGGTTTGATGTGATTAGTTTTGGTCATTTGCTAACTATCTATGTCGAGCTTAACGAAAACGCTCTGTTGCTCTCGTTCGATCGCACTAGCTAGTGCATGAAACCGGCTACAATTCCATTTCCTCTTGCAACTCTCACTGTGCAATTGCTACGAGGGGGGTTGAAGTTGGTTTCGTGTGCTCCGTCCATTTGTACAAATCCTCGCAGACCCTAAATTGCAACCGTAAGTGGATTCCAATTCACCAAACTTGCAGTAATGGAACTCAAGTTTGTCTTAAAAACAATGTTGGAGATAGAGCTAGTATTGGTAGGCCCTAAATGGTTGCTTGTGTTGGTTGCTGAGGTAGGTTTTTTCATCCTCTGCCAACTATCAATATATGTGTTGGAGATATGTCCAATCCTGAATTAATTATGAATGTTGTGGTAAATTATGCATTGGAATGTGAGTATGTGGAACCCTTTTTGATAAAATTGTTTGCATGTAGGGAGGTAAATTTTGGGGTTGAGCTGGGAGGGTTTTGCGCAAGCATTCCCTCATATATATTCCACACCCTGCAACTGGCTCTTGGTCCGTGACCTCCTTCATTGTGCGTGTTCCTTTGGGATTTTGAAACCCTCCTCTATTGAGTCGAATTTCTGCATTTTATGGGTTCGAATTAGGTGTTGTTGATTTCATTTGTTAATTCGGTTTTTATTTTATTTTATAAATAAACCAATATACATGGAATGCTTGTTGTTGATTGATGTAAAGGCTGTAGTTCTATTTAACACATAAATAGTGATACAAAGTTCATTGATATGGTTTTTGAAAACAGTTGCAAACCAGTTTTATTTTGATATTTTCATGCAAGTGGATTCTAGGAATATGAATTAGATATGTGCTCATTATCACATTTTGAGGGGGTTTATGCCTGCAATTTAATTTTGATTTTAACCAATTTTAAATCTCTATGATGGTAGCAACATTCTCCTTGGTTTGAGATGATGTGAGTTGGGAGCTTTGCTGTAATCGTAATTTTGGTTTAAGTAGTTTTGTATCTCCGCCTTTTGCCACATTCTCTTGATTTGAGCTGGTGAGAGTTTGAGGCTTTTCTGTTATCCTGCAAGCATTTCTTGGGTTCTCTGCCCATGATTCGAAGGCATAGTTTAACCTTCATGGCCATAAAAGAATGATTGTCTCAATGATATTGTACCTAGCTTTTAGATTTTGGTTTTGGAATTTGAACCAGATTGCTTTCCAAGTTGTATGTGAAAATTTTAATAATTTTTTAAAATAAAACACTATGTTTCTGGGTATCAATTCTCAGGATGTGAATTCTCATTTGGTCTGTTAAGCTCATCTGGATTTATACGTAGATTTTGGATATGATAGTTGTTTCAATTGGCCATATTAATGTGATTTCTTCAAACGAGGTCTTGAATTTCAACTTTTAGCCCTGAAAGTTCTCTGGATATCACTGCTTTGAACACCATCAATAGATTCCATAAGAAAAATTGAGTAAGATGTAAATTGTATTCCTTTTGATAGAAAATATGCACTTGTGTTCATTTCCTTCTAGAGATTATGATGGGAAATGTTATTAAAAACATACACACATCAGTTTCACCTGCTTGTAAATTACCTCTATGTTAGATTGTTCAGGGAACCACCTACTCTAGGTCTCTCATTAATTCACCATAGTGACGGTGTGGTAATTCCCAGTCCTTCCTACCCTGCTCCCTGTTCACTCTCACCTCTTTATTCGCCTATTTCAAATGACCCCCCTGCATCTGTTGAGACATCTTGACAATGCCAAACTCTGCTAAGATTATCTCCTTTTACCCTTCGGTTGTTTGCTTTCCTGGGAAACTCACTTCATATCACTTGGTTGAAATAATACTTGATACAATGTACATATTTATACACATAACAGGCCTCCTAGGCATCAATCATGGCTTTTCTTTCACAACCATATGCACATAGTATTTAGACGATGCTCCCGTGTGTATAGTATTCCCCACACATTTGATTGCAACTACGAGGTACTATCCATAGTGATTTGACTCTGAATCTTGATTCACCTAGGGCTTAGATCTAAGGTGTTTTAATGTGTCAATGACTAATAAGAGAATATTTGATTCAAAATGGTTACTAATAAGAGAATATTTGACACAGAAGAATGTTGCTAATTTTTAACAAGCGGGCCTGAAACAAGCTAGCCTGGTGCAAGCAAGCCTGAGGCCCATAACCCAGAAGTAAACATGGAAATCTCTGCTTGGACCAATGGAAAACATCAGATCTATACTATTGATGATAATATCATGTGGTTGGATTATATGCAAGACTGGAAACCTAGGTGGGAGTTGTGACATACTAAAGTGTTAGATGCTAACTTACATGGATATGACGCTTCTAATATACTAGTGCCACAACTCAGAAGAATGCCTATGGGATCCAGTATTGTACCAAAGATGATTTACAACAACTCCTTGAGAAAAGCAACCGATGCAAGCAATTCGTTAACAAACCTATACCATGATCTTACCTTAATCTCATTAGAGGGCTCTACATGCCACCCCGGGCTACAACTAGACCAACAGTACTACTGTATTAACCGGATACATTCTCTCGAAGCATGGCCACATAAAGATGCTAGTCTTTGGTTTCCAAGTACTACACACACTTATGAAAAATATAGAAAATTATGGTGGAAATTCTTGAGAAAAGAAAATACAGATAGAACATATTATACCATGATGAAGTTTGGACTTCAAATTCCTCAAATCTATGAGGACACTGCATTCTACATCCCTGATTGGATGAGACACTGGTGGCAGTCATTCGGCATCAACCTGACAACATTATCACTAGATGCTATTTACAATCTGAAACGGTTAGTTGGAGAGTCCCTCGAACAGGTCAAAGATATTTTGCAGACAAATATTACTGAGGATCAAATCCTTGGGTACTACATTAAATACAATCAACCATGGCTTGTCAAAACCTGCATAGACGTCCACATGCATCATAATAGACGCGTGGTTCAAAGTTCTATTTATTGAAAGGCATGGTGCAATGAAGACAACGCCTATCAAGAAATTTTTGGTCCACCATACTCCGATGATTTGTAAATATCTCAAAAGTATTTGGCTATGAGTGGGGCCTATCCATTCAGATTGTCATGAAGATTGTAAGGAAAGTCATAAAAACTTTCAGATCTTACTATTGAAATTCATAATAACTTTAAGATGTTTTCCATAATGGTTAATCATGGTTTGGTTATTTACAACACTTACATCTCTCGTTGATTTCACTTAAGTTAAGGCTTAAATTGTAAAGGATTTGAATGTTTGCATCAAGCACATGTGGTGTGTAAGGGTTGTTTGAGGGTCTTACATAACATTCCCCACACATTTAATTGCAACTAACACATTGGTCCCAAATTTTGTTATTTAATTATTTACCCTAATGGTAATATCAATGACCTATATGATTTTGACTATCAGGTGTTGAGGTGGCATCCTTCGGTTGTTTGCTTGCCTGGGAGACTAGAGTGCTCCCCTTATTTGGCATATCTTTTAGTTATTTGGAGGCATAGAAACCTTAATAATAGTCTATTAAAAAGGTCATTGCTACCATTTGGATAAATAAATAAATAACAACATTCAGGAGGAAATCGGCCTTGGTACAATCAATTTAAAGTCCTCAATAGCTAATGTTATCCAATTCTATAGCATGAAACATTGGAGGTTTACTGTTGCTATGAGGTCGAAACTCCACTCAACACACCCATTATTTCTTCTCTTAGACTTTCCATACCTCATATTTTGCAAGCGTCTCATGTTGTAAGAAGACATGGATAGTCTTAATTTGCACTCAAAACTACCTCACATCCACAAAACTGGCACAGAACTAAATGATGAGGTAGAAGGTGAAACGTGTCTACTAATGTTCATAACATTACCCATATAAGTTTAATTACTATTGTAGCTTGCCAGTATAGGGCCCATAACTGCCCAGATGTGAGGTATAAAGCATGTTAATTGCCTTCCATTGTCCACAGTTGGCATGGGATGCCCAAAATTCATTTTACAACTAATAAAAAGGAAAAATCACACTTTAGACTCGTGAATTGAATCTGAAAGTACATTTTGGTAGCTATTACAGGAAACTATTTTTCATTAGAAAACTCACCAAAAACTTGTTTTACAGCGTTTTTTTTTTAACTGAAACGGTTATATATTGATGATTTAAAAAAAAAAGATGGGTTACACAGCAAAATGCAGGTCTAATTGCTCCCATGGAAGGAAGACAAGCCTAGCATCCAGTTCTTCCTAATCAGTTTGATAACAAGAACTATAACTGCTTGTCCTATGATAGCTATAGTATCTAACAAATTGCCCAAGTAAAAGCAAGCAAGAGAAATACATTTGTAGGTAGTTCCAGTCTTAGGAGTGTGCAACCTATTATATTAATTACAACGATATTAAATCCCGTGGGGGGGGATTGAAATACTAATGAGAGGGGCTCACCAATGTTGATGTATATGTAACTTCGAAATGTATTTCACATATATGTATATTGTATTCCTATAGAGATGTTATTATTCCTTTATATGGAAGTGGTTGTATTCCTATAGAGATGTTATTATTCCTCTATATGGAAGTGTCGTCATTTATATTGTAAGTGTCGTAACTTATACTTGATGGGTTATTAGACCACCTTGTTGGGGTCGGCCCTGTATAAGTCATGTGGGTCAAAGGGTTATTAGACCACCCTATTGGGGGTCGGCCATGTGGATCAAAGGGTTATTAGACCACCCTAGTGGGCGTCGGCCCAGTCAGCATTATGTTAAGTGGTTAAGTTGAGGTCGACCTAGTTGAGTAAAGGTCAAGTCAAGTTAGTGTATAAATAGAGAGTGTGTCTCTCTCATTTTACACATTCTATTCTCTCACTCACACTGTAGAGAGTGGCGCACTTGTGGAGGAGGGGGCTCTGCTGCTAGGAGAAGACTATCTCTTGTATTTTGGTTGTATCATTGCTCTATCTATCTCTGAGGAAGTTATTGGGGTTTTTCACCTTTATGGTTTTCCCCAAGTAAACTCGGTGTCTCTTCTGTGCTTGCATTATTGTGTCCATGAATGATATGCTGTAGATTTACTATACATGTTGTTCTCTCAGTTAAGATTCTAGATCAGATTGAAGTAAATTCTGAAAATTTAACATGGTATCAGAGCTAGCCTGAAAGAAGGCATGATATGGCATGTATGACACTTGTTGCACTTACGATGCTAGGGCTTGATATAGAAAAAACCAGTCATCGTAGCACTTTCGCTATAAATCCGTTTTGGCGAAGTTTTTGGATCTGAAATATTTACAGGTCGAATATTAAATCCCCATGTACCTTTCATCCAAAGTAAAACCTCTAATTCATTGTACTTTGTGATTTATGATCTGTACAATATAGGGTTTCTGCCTCTTCCCTATCTGAGTCAAAATCCGGTGACCTTGGGAAAAAGGTCATAACTTGGGCTAGGAAGATCCAAATGAAATTTCGTAAAAAGTGAAATGTAGTACACAGACTGTACTATCTCAGGAAAAAAATTCAGAGGCCGAAGTTGAAACAGTGACACGTGGCACTCCGTACAAGTCCGCTCTCTTGTATTATCCCATAAACAGGTCACGTTGCGACACTTGGCATAACTCTCTCTCAGAGAATCCAATTGAGGTCATACCTGTCGGGATGGAAAGATAACAAGTCGTTATATCTCAAAAAACAATTTCAGACCCTATGGATCGAAAAGTTCGGAGTTACACCAGAAACAATCAGGTACATATTTCTGTCAAAACAGAATTATTTTTTAGTACCTTCATTCATGGCTTCCGGAATTTAGGGTTTCAGAGAAAGTTGGAATTTTTGTAATCAAAGACCATGGCTGGATGATACTCATCAAAATCGAAATTTAGAGACCAAGATCAGAATTTTTGGTTAGGCAGAAGGCCAGGCTTGATCAGACCCTAGTTCGAGACTTTGATCACAAAAGTTGAAAATTAGGGCTTCTGTAATAATGGGAATTTTTGAAATCTGTGACCACGGCTGGAAGCTCCTCAGAAAAATAGAATCTTAGAGATTTGGATCAAACCTTTTGATTGGGCAGAAGAGTGGGCTTCATCAAACCCCATTTCAGGGTCATGTCTAGTGAATCCGGAAGTTTCAAAGGCAAAATTGAGGAGTGAAACTTTGCAGATTTCAAATTCTGAATATACCAGCTTGATCAGCTCATCAAGGCGCATATTTCTATCCTTTCAGAAGTTTGAAATTCAAAGTTTGAATTTTTGGGGTTTCTCTGAAAAACCCTAATCCAGCTCCACATCCAGTTCTTGCAAATCAAGTGGATTGGGTTAATCCTAGAAGAAGATGGATTGGTCACCTGCATAAGTGAAGAACTTCCTATTTCAGAGGGAGATGAGGTTAAGGCCTTACATAAGAATATTACAAGAGATCTCGACAGGTATGACTCATCGAGGTATGTTTCAAATTCTGTTCATGATTAAGTTTATGATATGTTTGTCTTCATATCATTGCAGTACAATCTTGATTAATTACTAGACTTGTCGTATTACCTTATAGAAGATATTCATTGATTAAGGTTTTGACACTTATGATTGTACTAATGCATTGTGATGTTGTATGAGGTTTATGTTGTTTGCTAACACAAAAGGTACACCAAGAAAGTCAAATCATGTTCTACTTCAAGAACATATGCTCATGGTGACATGAAGACAAAGATTCATCCATTGTCATGGATCACATAGAAGATCTACTTTCGAGGTATGTATAACTTGTTTCTACAATGGTTAACTTATGAGACATGTAGGTTACTAGCACAAGTCACTGAAGAGAACCAGAAGACATTATGCAGGTATGTTAGACATAACTAGCTAGCATGCTAATCTAGGTATTTTTTTCCTATATCAAGCTAGAATCCTACCTTGTGTTAGGATCTTATACTGTTGTGTTGTTGATAATGATTATTCATGAAGTCATAGGTTTGAATAATCATGGTTGTATGCATATTATGTTTCTTACCATAATTGATGATATGACTAACCAGAAGAATCATGAAGGTATAGGTTTGAATAATCACAGGTTTTATGCATATTATATCTCTTATCTTGATTGATGATTCAACTAACCAGAAGAGTCCTATGATCAAATAAGAAAATGTATGAGTAAAAGAAGACTTCCCTGAAACCTTGAATACTAATGTTTATTATCTGTGAATGATCATGAATATACATGTTTAAGATTATTGTGTTTTGATAGTATTAAGATTATACTAATAAATGTGTGATTATGTATGAGACCTCAAGGATAACACAATGATGATACTAATAAGCATGCATAGTGATTAAGGATGGATGTAAGTTCAAGGACAGGTAATCCAGGAAGCAAAGATCAAGAGGGAGCACACTCTAGTTGTTCCTGCAAGAAAGCAAAGGAGCACACTTCAGTAGTTTCTGCAAGTATGCAGATATTCAGAGGGAGTTGACCACTTCTCACAATCCACATAAGAATGGAGTTGCAGAAAAGAAGCAAAGACTGAGAGGGAGTCAACCCAACAAACACACAAAGATAAGTATTTGAATTGTCATTACTTGCATATTTTATTGTTTAAATAATACTGTTCAATAATGTATATAATGATGTTCCTAGAATTAGGTTGTGTATTATGCATATTAGAATAGTTGCATTGATTAACAGTATACTACTAATATGCATGGGTAAGTGGCCTATGGCACTGTACAACATTCCATTGCTACTTATCTAGAATGAAACCTCTTTGCTGACATGTTAGGAGTTGTGCACACTCTTAACAATGTTCTGGTAGAGATTGGAAGGCATCTAGAAAGTTACAGAATATGGATAAATGTTGTATTGAAGCATTGGCTAAGATAATTGCATGATTGTATGACATATTTCTTTATGTGTAAGAATTTGTTCTAAAAACTATGAGATGTTTTCTAATCATGCAATTTAACTTGTTGTGTAGGAAAGATCGTATGCCATCACCTACAAAAGAAGAACTACAACATTTGTTCAGCAACAAAATTATCTATTGAAGATATTGAAGTTCCCAGGATACGGGAAGAATGCCATGACCCGTCGATCATGAAGAACGATGTTTGGAATGCAGTCCCAAGAGCTGAAGGGAAGTTTGTTATGACTTCCATATGGATCTTTCAAGATCAAGCATGCTGCAGACAGCAGCATAGAGAAATATAAAAGTGATGAAATAGAAGATACACCAGATGGATTTCAAGACAGCTTTCTTGAATGGTGTAGTTGAAGAAGAAGTGTATGTGGAGCAGCCACTTGGTTCTGAGACACATGATAGGAAATCATATATGTGCAGAACTTGGTATGATAGGATAGGTAGCTTTATATCCAATTTGGTCTTTACCAAGAGTAAAGCGGGTTCCAACCTTTACTACAAGGTTGAGGAAGGCAATCCAGTGACACTACTATGTGGATGACCTATTTGTATCAGGTGAGAATAGATTGATTGCGGACACACAACGGAAGCTTGCTGCCGAGTTCGAGATGAAGAACTTGGGGATGATGCACTATTTGTTTTTGGCATGGAGGTGTGGTAGAGTGCAGATGGAATCTTCCTTGGACAAGGGAAGTATGCAGTAGAGATCCTGAAGAGGTTCGGGATGATGGATTGCAAGGCCATGGCCACACCTATGGCATCGAATCTGAAGCTTCTTTGTGATGCTTCATCTGAGCCGGTTGATGTCTCTATGCATCGTCAAATGATTGGGTCCTTGATGTACCTGATGAACACGAGACCAGATATTTGCTTTGCGGTGAACACATTGAGCTAGTCCCTGACGGATCCGAGGAGTGTTCACCTGGTTGCTGTAAAGCATGTTCTGAGGTACCTGAAGGGTACAGTGGATTATGGGCTCAAGTATGAAGCAAATCAAAAGTTTAACCTGCAGGGTTATGTTGATTCAGATTGGGTTGGCAGTGCTGCAGATAGGAAGAGCACATCTAGGTGCTGCTTCAGTATGGGATCAGGTGTGATCTCTTGGTTTAGCAAGAAGCAGTCATGTGTAGCACTGAGTACAGTTGAGGCAGAGTATGTTGCAACCTGTTCAGCTAGTTGTGAGGCAGTATGGCTACGGAAGCTACTGTCTGAGTTATTTGATCTCCCGTTGGATGCTACTGGTATCTTTTGTGATAACCAGAGTTGTGTGAAGTTGTTCGAGAACCCAGTGTTTCATGACATGTCGAAACACATAGAGATCAAATATCACTATATCAGGGATATGGTGTGGAGAGGAGCTGTGAAGCTCCTGTACATTGCGATGGATGAGCAGATTGCATATGTGCTGATGAAGCCACTAGCCAGGGTGAATTTCGAGTACTTCAGGGAGAGGCTTGGTGTTCTTCAGATTGATGACACTTCAAGGAAGAAGTGATGGACACATTTGTTGAAGCCATTCCAAGCATGTTGGAAGGAGGATCCTTCACATGGCTGTGGATGTAAGCGCTGGATAATGAGCATCAGGATGATGTTCTAGTTTCTGCTTTGTATGATCAGTTGGATCATTTATATGTATATGTATGTACGCATCATGTTGGATGCTGGATATGATCAGTTGGTTCATTTATATGTATGTACGCATCATGTTGGATGCTAGATATGATTGGTTGGATCATTTATATGTATATGCATCATGTTGGATGCTTGGACCATGTATCTGTATATGTATCAGGTGGATACATTATATCATCAAGTAGATCATGTATATTGATATGTATCGGGTATGATCAGGTAGATCATGTATGTTGATAGATACATTGTGTGGATCATGTATCTATGTATCAGGTGGATACACTATGTATGATGATATGTATCAGGTAGATACTTGGTGTGCATCAAATGGATGCATTGTATGATCAGTATGATCATGTATGACGAGCTTCTCTAGATGACATGCAGCAGGATGTTGCAGTGATGATGATCAAGGTGATCATGTGTACATCAGGATGATGTATGATGAGTATCAGATGATACTCTGTGGCCGTGGAACAGGTTGTGCAGGTAAGCTTGTAATTTGTGCCCTGGGAGATTTGCAGATGGTCTTTCAAGGTTTTGCCTATGGCATGTAATTCGTACCCTGGGACATCTGGCAAATGCTCTTTCGAGGTTTTGCTTGGGAGGACATATAATTTGTGCCTTGGGAGATCTGCAGATAGTCTTTCGAGGTTTTTCCTATGGCATGTAATTTGTTCCCTGGGATATCTGGCAGATGCTCTTTCGAGGTTTTGTCCTATGGCATGTAATTTGCTCCTGGGAGATCTGACAGGATGAAAAAGGCCTCAGATGCTTCAGCCATGTTTTGCCATGACCACATGTAATTTGCTCCTGGGAGATCTGGACAGGATGAAAAAGGCCTCAGATGCTTCAGCCAAGTTTTGTGGTGGACCACATGTAATGTGCTCCTGGGAGATCCGACAGGTAGAGTTGTGTGCTTGTAACAGCTTGGGATGCTTCAGCCAGGTTTTGTGGTGAGATCACATGTAATGTGCTCCTAGGAGATCCGACAGGTAGATCCGTGTGCTCGTAACAGCCTGGGATGCTTCAGCCAGGTTTTGTGATGGGTCACATGTAATGTGCTCCTGGGAGATCCTACAGGTAGAGCTGTGTGCTTGTAATAGCCTGGGATGCTGCAGCCATGTTTTGTGATGCACGTAATAAGTCCTGAGATTTCCACAGTATGGCAAGTGATGACGAAGACCTGAAGGTGGTGGGCCTACATCCAGTATGAAAAAGGACTGGCTCTATAGAACTTCCTATGACGAGTAGATTCAAAGATTGATTGAGATAGTAGCAGCAGTGATGATGATGATGATTATCCAGTGACGATGATCTAGAGAAGATGACTTGTGCTAGAAGACCTGTGTCGAGAAATACCTTCCTAATTAAGAGGGAGTGTTGATGTATATGTAACTTCGGAATGTATTTCACATATATGTATATTGTATTCCTATAGAGATGTTATTATTCCTCTATACGGAAGTGGTTGTATTCCTATAGAGATGTTATTATTCCTCTATATGGAAGTGTCGTCATTTATATTGTAAGTGTCGTAACTTATACTTGATGGGTTATTAGACCACCTTGTTGGGGTCGGCCCTGTATAAGTCATGTGGTTCAAAGGGTTATTAGACCACCCTATTGGGGGTCGGTCATGTGGGTCAAAGGGTTATTATACCACCCTAGTGGGGGTCGGCCCAGTCAACATTATGTTAAGTGGTTAAGTTGAGGCCGACCTAGTTGAGTAAAGGTCAAGTCAAGTTAGTGTATAAATAAAGAGTGTGTCTCTCTCATTTTACACATTCTATTCTCTCACTCACACTGTGGAGAGTGGCGCACTTGTGGAGGAGGAGGCTCTGCTGCTAGGAGAAGACTATCTCTTGTATTTTGGTTGTATCATTGCTCTATCTATCTCTGAGGAAGTTATTGGGGTTTTTCACCTTTATGGTTTTCCCCAAGTAAACTCAGTGTCTCTTCTGTGCTTGCATTATTGTGTCCATGAATGATATGTTGTAGATTTGTTGTACATGTTGTTCTCTCAGTTAAAATTCTAGATCAGATTGAAGTAAATTCTGAAAATTTAACAGCCAAGTCCTGTGGTACCCAAGCGTTATCAAGAACCACATTATTGTAGAGAATTGAACCATAAGGGATTCCAAGGCTTACAGAGTAAAAAACCAATGTTCAAATGCTTCCTGAAACCAATATTTTTGCCTTGTCTACATTTGGCCTAGTTCTCTTGATGTTGTGTGTTACCCCCCTTTTTGTGATTAATGTGTTTATCTTACATTACATGTCACTGAAAATTGTATTAAAACATTGACCTAACTAGTAGTGTTGAATTTTCTTCAACACATGAGTGACCGACTAGGCACTGCTCTCAGGTTGACATTTTTCTGGTTTGGTCTTCCTGCTTGGTTGATGGATACACTCATTATTGATTGAATTTTTTTTTTTTAAATAAAAAAAAACCAATATAGTCGGAAAATCAATATACACATAATGTCTGAAAATAGTCTTTGAAAATCAAATTTCTCATGGCCTTTTGAGTGCCAATTTGCATGGATTTGAAATTTGCAACATGTCTAAGGTGTAATATTTCACCTAAGTTAGCTGATTTATTTTGTGTTCTCTGCTGTAGTATTTTATAGATTTTTTGGTTAAGATGTATTGACATGAAACATTTACGAACATTGCTGCAATGTACTCCAGAGTGGACCATCTCATTTTAGTTATGGTTTATTGAGCTGATATAGTCAATTAATGTTTCTTAGCTGAGTGATTTTTCCAAACAGTTCACTAACAAATAGTTTTCATATGCATTAGCATAAAATACCAGCATGTAAATTTTAAAAATGAATGGTAGGATGCCAGAAATATGTCATTCAAAGAAAGAGGGTAGGCTGCCAATAATATGCCCAGCAGTGTTGGAAGGAGAAGTAAATAGGTTAGGCATGTCCCTCCTAAGCCTCAGATTTGAGGGAAGTAAATGTGTACTTTCAAAGAAGAGAGAAAGGATCGTCCTATTTATTCTTGTTTTATGGAGTGTAGGTACCACCAAATAGGTATCTGTCTGATTTATCTTCCTCAAGTGATGATGAAGATATACTCAGAGAGGTTGAAAGTGAGATGAGCTGTACTAGATCTACCGGTTTTATATCAACTAGATCTAAAAAGATAAGGAAAAGATTCCATAGACGCATGAAATATTTGATTGCCAACAGTGGGTTGTGTAATTATGATGCTGAGAGCATAGGAGACATGGATTTTCCATTGAGGTATAAACATCTAGTGCAACGATGGGTACCTAATATGCTACCTCAAGTGGACACAGATTTCCTCATCAAAGGGAGGATGTATCGCATCGCTCCTTCATCCTTTCATGGATTGGGGCTATTTTCCATGGATAGAATAACGGTCTGCTATGGCATTGTAACTGAATTGATGGAGTATGTAGGACCACTATATAGATACAATAACTACTTGATCTTGGTCCAATATACTCGAAGTATGTGGAGATACGGAGTTTCCGCGAATTATATTCAATAGCAGAAAAAAATAAAAACAAAGGGGTGACTATGTATATTGATGGGAGACCAAAAGCATCCGAAAACATTGTTGGCTTTATAAATAGTACATGACCAGTGACAACAAATAAGCAACCAAATTCCGAATTCGAGGCACACGAACATCATCGTATATTTGTATGTGCAGTAAAAACAATACTTGCAGGTGAAGATTTGTTGATCGATTACAACTTAAATAGAATAGATGTGGCTTCTGCGGTCCAGGAGAACCGTGGACCGTTAGAAAATATGCCTCATGAGGTAAATGCTAAAAGTAGTAACCAAACATGACTACAATAACTAAATGTTTGGTTTTCTTCTGTTAACATTCAATTTCCACTGTTGCCATTTTATTTATTCATGCTTATTATGAATATGTCCATGTGATTACATGGTAATTACATTGCTATGAATATCTCATTTTTGTTTTTGATGCAATTATTGACTACTGAATTTTTTTTTAGGTTGGTGGTAGTGGAAAAGCACATGCCTCTTCCACAGTCCAGGGTGATCGTGGAAGGTCAGCATCTACGCCTCGTCAGGTAAATGTTAAATATAGTAAATAAATATGACTACAATAACAAGATGTTCCGATTTTCACTGTTAGCATTTGCTTTTTCCGTGCTTATTGTTAATATTTCCATATGAAAACATGCTTATTAAACTATGGTAGGAGTCTGCTCATGGCCATGGAGTAGAACATGTATCTTCTACTTCTGAGGTAAAAATTAATATTAATGCAATATCTCATTTTTCTTTATGTTACAATTATTTAGTCTGAGGTAAACGTTTATTTATTGATTTATTGTGTCGATGTGGCGCCATTGGAAGGCACCTGCTGCTTCCATGGTCGAGGGTGACCATGGAAGGTCACACCCTGTGGCCCATAAGGTAATTTTTTAGTAAAATAAGTAAATGTTTCAATTTAGTACATTCACATTTTTCCAAGCTTATGATGGATTATTGGATCATTTTTCTGACATTATGACGGATTACTAGTTCATTCAGGACTGTGGAAAGGCACCTGCTGCTTCCACAGTGACGGTTCCTCGTGGACACTCACCGGTCATAACATCGATTCAGGTAAATGTTAGTGCATAATAGTAACTTAATCTTCATTACAATATCAATATTTGAATGGTGTTAAAATTATATTGCATAATTAAATTTATTGTTTGATGAATTTAGTCATGTGTACCAGCTCCGGGTGATGAGGGGTTTGAGGAAGATATTTTCTATTCCATTGACCCAATGCACACTTTTAGAGTAGCCTTGAAAAAGGAAAATTGTGAAATGCTTTCCTTGGCTCGCTAAAGGCCCTTGTCACAGGAGAACAAGGCAAAGATTCTAGAGCTGCAAGGGGTTATAAAGTCTTATGGGGTAAGTGGCATCTTCACAATTGTTTCTAAGCTATGTTGTGATTTCATATCTGATATTATGTTTTTTATCATTCCAAGTGATCTGATAAAGTAAAGTTTATTGTTTGTAGGATTTTTTAAAACCTGTGACTACAGAACCTGCCGCGACAAGTATATGTAGCAGTGATGGTCCAATTCAACAAAAAAAAAGCAATGTACCAATGAGGCTTTTTGCCACTCCTATACTTGGCCTCGATTCCATTGCTGACGGCACTGGTGAGAGAGAACATGATGCCATGCCGAATCATGGTGAGAGAGAGCATGATGATATGGAGCCTAGGACTCCACATGACTTTGGAGATGAATGTACTGTAGACAACCAGGAAACTTTTCCTGGTGCGGCACGAGTTAAAAGCACTAGAAAACTAGATCTCACCTTTCTGGTGGATGACTCTTGTGTTCCTATCAAGATCCAAAAAATTGCTAGTATTTATCCATTATTTTTTTTATTTTAATCATGAAATTGAAACAGACATGCGTTGAAATTATTATAAATTAATGGATTACATGTTTCTGCAGGAAACAATGTCTTCTACAGGAATTTGAATGACAAAGCCTTGGAGTTGTTTGGACCCACCATTCGCACACGGTGGAATAGCCAAGATAGCACTAAGAGAGATGAGTTGATTGACCACATGGTCAACTTGTTCGGAAATACTTTCAACAGGAAAGTTGTTGCAACGTTAGCCGGTGAGAATTTGAAATATACCAGGGCCCAATATAGGGAAAGATTGCAAGCTGACCTCAGGCATGAGCGCCCTCCCATGGTTCCTGAGAAAGAGTGGAAGGCGCTGATAGATGATGCAAAGGAAAACTTGCAAAAAAGACACGGAAAACAACCACGGCCTGGTAAAGCAAGGTACACCATATATCACAGATGATGCAAAGGAAAACTTGCAAAAAAGACACGGAAAACAACCACGGCCTGGTAAAGCAAGGTACACCATATATCACCTTTTTACTAAAATAAGCTGAATTGTTTTTTTCTTTTTTGTTTTAAGTAATATTTTTGATATCTATGGTTTTTGAAAATTTTCATATATAGGCTTACCTGACACCTCCAAAGAAACCAAGGCTAGAATGGAAAAGCATGGGAAACATAGACTGGGCCAGGGTGGCTATAGAAAACTAAAAGCAATAATTGTAAGTATTAAATGATTAGTTGTCGGGAATATTTGTTTAACAATACCGAGCAAATATCTGATTTTGATACTGGAAATTTTAAAATGTGTTATCATGCATTGCAGGGAAATACGTTCCAAGCTGCTGCCACCGACGAAGACCTAAAGCTTGGTTTTAAAAGTGTTGTTGAACATCGGAAAATATTAGGGCATACTCCAATCTCCTCAATGACGCAAATGCAGGTATATCACCAATTGTAGTATACTATTAAAGTCTATTTAGTACTTCTGATTATATCACCCATAACTAAAAATTTATGTTTGTTTTTAAGCAACAATGCAACCGCAGCAGTGAATCTAGCGCTACTCAGCAAGTACAAGTTGATGTTGGGGTGAACATTTCCCATGATAGTGTGGAGCATAGTGTCCATTCTGGTATGTATGCTTTGGAAATAGAAAAGTATACTGGTATTAGATGTATATATTTCCTAACCTAAACTTATAAATTTTCTTCTTTCAATGGAAGACCATGCAGCTCAGGAGCATGAAGTGCAAGGGGAAGCAACTATACCTTCAATTAACACCCCAGTTTTCACATCTACAGAGACTAGTAATGAGAAATATTGTAATTTTAATCAAAATAATGAAATATTTATTTCAATAATAATTCAACGTCATATATATATGCACCTCATTTCCGTTGTTGTATTTCACACCCCTACAGAACTGCCTCCACGCCCTGCTCAGCGATGTACAAGAAGTGGCACAAATGAGGGCATGAAAACACAAACAATAATAGGAGATATCGCAGTAAATACTGCGCCAATTGATGATTGTGATACCGTACTCGCAATTTATTTCAATGCAAAAAAACAGAAATCAACGAAAAAGTAGTTCATGACTTGTATTTTGATGGATATAGATGTTGTTAGTATGAAACATTATTAGTATGTAACATAGATAACTTTTATCTGGTTTAGTTACGAGGTACTTATCTTTTATGTGATGCTCTTAGCAATTTTCCCATTTATATCTTTTATTTTCGTAGAATTTGAAATTTAAATTTAAATGTCATCACAAGTCATTGTATGCTTGTTTATAATTATTTTGTATTTTAATATTCAAATTCTGTGTTTTCTAAACATCATCACTCCTGTATGTGCTGCATGTGGATAAATTAGTCTGAAAAATTGATTCTCTTTATATTAGATATATTAGATATGTTCATCATGACTTCGATGATCATCACTCTTTATAATTTGATTATTGCCCAATACATCTCTAGGACCAACTTTAGCACAGGGACCACAAAGGAGTGATGAAGTTGATAGAGATAAAAATTATGTTGTAAAATATTTTACTATTGCTTTAGCACTATTCATAAACAGTACCACACTTCAGATCTAAGTTTTGGTTAAATGTTAATGTGGAGATATTCAACTATACCTCTCTTACCGTTATATGATCAATATGTTTATTTTATCAACTTTTACTGAAAGAGATGAAAATTATGTTATAAGATTACTGCCCATTACATCTCGAGGACCAACTTCAACACAGGGACCACAGAGGAGTCCTTAAGTTGATAGAGATCTAAATTATGTTAACACATGTGGCTTTTATTTTCTATAGTACAAGGTACTTATCTATTATGTGACGCTTTCAGGATTGCATAGAGAGACAGGAGGGATATTTTTATTTGGCATCCCACGACCCTTCCTCATACTGTGATGATGAACTTTCAGGTTATATAGAACGGTTGTACATTTGAGAGAGATATGACTGGTTGTACCTTCCCCACCTTGATTGAGCTATGATTGGTCTTGTGGTACCTTATCTTTCACTGGTGTTTAATGGGGTCATTTAACCTCCTTGAGTAACTTTTTTAAAACCACCTTATTGAAGTTTTGCTCTTATAGAGTACTATGGTTGTTTGGCCACATTTCGATCAGCTTACCCTTGGTTCTAAGGGTCATGGGTCTTCTACTACCCACACCTATGTTATGACCATCTTTTATATTTTCATTTTTTATGACCATTGTTTATATTTGTACTGACACTTCAGATCTCATTTTTGGTTTAATGTACCTTCCCCACCTTGATTGAGATATTATTGGACTTGTGGTACCTTGTCTTTGACTTGTGGTTAATGCGGTCATTTACCCTCCTTCATTTTTTATATACCACCTTGTTGAATTTTTGGTCTTATAGAGAAGTTGACTTTGATCACTTGCGATCAGTTGTGTTGTGGTGATAATCACTTCTCTTCTGTTGAGACTTGGTTGAAGTTTATAATTTCCGTAAATTTGTTTATGTTGACTTCATTGACCTAATCAACTCCAGTAATTTCTCTCTCTCTGGTTTGTACAAACCCTCTTGAAGGGTCAGCTGGTTCCTAGAGATGACTGGCCTCTCTGAGGCACACGAAATCTTTTCTGAAAGTAATACTTCTGAGTATCACACCGAGGTTGGTATCTTCAACTAAATCTCTCTTTTTGTTATATGATATATATGTTTAATTTATTACAAGTTACTGAATATTGGTTTATCATTATAGTTTGCTTGTCAGTGTAACTCATTATAATCTGTTGATATGGCAGTTTTGAATTTACCAAAGACCCAGTGTTAAGAACTTACTAGTTGTACATTTGGAGTTTGAAGGAGACAAAATTAATAGTCACCTACAGGACTTATTCTACACGGTTGAGTATTCACTACTTATTTAATATCAAATTGTGGTCTTTTATGGACAATCTGGGCATTGTGGTCTTTTACAAATTGCAAAATACATAAATTATGGTGGTTACCGAAAGTTGGAGATTCAGATGGTGATTGGGAAACCCAAAGCTGGAATGTGGCACACTCCAACTTTGGCACCTTCCTTTAGACAAGCCTCGTAAGATAGTATAGAAGCCTTCACACACCAAAAATCACCACATGAAACCGTAGTTGCTCAAGAAGTGAGGTGCACACCACTTTTTGTGAAGTAGCTTATACTAATTAACAAAAGGACTTCGAAACCAATAGATAATATTAGTGTTGCAAAACAAAAAAACTGGCAAAAAGTTGGCACGGGTCATCAACTTGGAAAATCAGAAAAATTGAGAGAAAACCAACAAAACTCATCAAGTATAAATTCATACCTTAAAAATTCAAAAAAATTGGTGAGTTGAAAAACATAGAAAACTTGGGAAAACTCGAGAATTTGATAACGTCTCACTTGTGACAGTGATCTCCATTCTTCCTCGTTCGACACCCAATTGATTACCTGGTCTTTTCCATTGACAGGAAATTAGGATCATCTCCATTTAGGGAATATTCTAGCAGTGAGTCCCTTGAGGGGGGCTGCAAGTAATGTGCCCACTGGTATTGAACCAGATCTTTGCTTCCAATTGAGGGAAGATGGTCTGTTTGAAGATAGAAGGCTTCCTCTAATTGTATCATGCCTTGGCCTTCAGACAGGAAATTCATTGAAATTGGGAGTCCTTGATTGAGACTAAACCATTATAGTGGAGATATTTCATCCAAAACTGATCGTAGAATGAGATATAGACACCGTGGGAAAACATGTGATGATGTTGATTTGTGTGTGATTGCATATGCAGCTAGAAAATATATAGAAGGTGGCATGAAATCAAATGAAATTATGGGTAATAACAAGTGTAGAGAAGTTTCATGTGTCACATAAGAAGACGGCAATAGATTATGGAGAAAACCCCATCTCCATGAAGTGTTGTATGGAGTCAGAAATATTTGCATGGGAGATGTAAACATGGTTGTGCTACATGTAAAATTGTGTAATTTGTCTTTGTTTGAAGTTGTTTGGTCTTAAGTGAATAGATCTTCCCATTTGAGTGCATGATAATTTCATTGTTTGCATGTGGTGCCTATATAGTTCTATGGTATTTTTGGCAAATCCTATTACATAAAGTGCACTTGACAATGAAAATTTATGCAGCTCATCAAAATTTGCAATTGGGATCTTTATTTGTTTTGGTTTTTGTTGGGTTGGTGCATTCATTGGATCAGGTGGCCTCTAACATGGAAGATAAGTTGGGCTCTTCTATTGTGCCCTAGCTCAAGTATTTTGCTAGTTTGTTATCTTGTGGCGTGATGTATTTTTGGAGTTCTGCATTCAACCTGCACATGCCTTCTCTGTGCATTCTTTTTGGTGCATTGCTTCCCACCTTTTTCATATCCGCACAAGTTAGAATTTATTTTGGTTGGATTCCTTTGTTGTAACTTAAATAATTATTTGTTGCTACATGCTTAGTGTTCTTCTAGGAGACTTGGTAAACAAGGGCTTTGGTAGAGGTAAGATTGATTATATCAATTGACTTCAAAGTTTATTTAGAAATATTTTCAACCATTGGTATTCATGACAAGTAGGGTATTCATGACAAGTAGAATTGTGATCTTATTTCCTTGTAGGGGTTTAAAGTAAAACTTTATCATGTCATTTCTTTAATGCAAGATACTGGGGCTTACGATTCAACTGCTATCCACATGTGCTTAAGACTGGGGCTTACAATTCTTCATGTTTATACATTTAGTTCAAGTTCTTGAGATATCTATCTAGGACTGTGTTTGTTGTTTACAAGCTCATGAAAATTTTGATGATAAATGACTCTGAGAAAGTTTTATTAAGCATCTAAATATATACCATTACATAAGCATATAGACATTCTTAAGAAGTGAATAGAGCTAAGGTATAATTCTTTGTAAGACCGAGCTCATACATTGTAAATGTTGTTTAAGCCTTGTGATTATTCAAAGGATGTGAAATATGAGCTTGAAGAAGAACAATTTGCGAAGCATTGAAACATATTGATAGCATATTTGAAGGACTTGTGTTATCACTTGAAGACTTAGCATATTCTTTGTGACCAAATTGAAGTTGCGTTTGAATAGTGTTATGGGAGAACATCAGTTATAACTTGAAGACCAAGCCTATTCTTTGTGAGCAAATTGAGTTTGAGTTTGAATATTTGTGCCATTAAAAGACAAAACTTGAAGTTGAAGAATTGATTGTTGAAAAGGGATAAGTATGAAAACTACTTGAACAAATATTATTTGTGTTACTGTTTATCATAAAGACTTGGTAACTACTTTAAGGAATACAATGCAAGATTATTTGTTTGATGAAGTTTTATAGAATTGGAAACCATCATTAAGCATACTTGTTTGCAGATCTAAAAGGAATCATTGATGAGGATTTGATTGTAGATGTAAGGGCTAGTTCATGAGAAGTTCTTTTAGTCTATCTGAAGCAAATCTATGACTATCGAGCATTCATTTTTTTTTAACACTTCCAAGTATCGTCTCTATATCGACGAACAACAATGTAGGCTATAAAGAATGTTTCCACGTAGTTGCTAAACCTGCCATGAAAGTTTGTGAATCCTTACATGGATACTGCGACGATGCTTCGTGGAACTATAAAATATCTTCCACACAGGTGCTGAACCTGCCATGAAAGTTTGGGAATCCATGCGTGGATACTAAGACGATGTTTCATGGGACTATAAAAGAATCATTGACGCAGGTGTTGAATCTGCCATGAAAGATCGTGAATGGATACGTGGATACTGCAACGAATTTTCATGGAAGATTCAGCGCCAGTGTGGAATTTTATAGGAGTTGTGCGTCGATATAGAGACGCAATTTTTTGGCAGGATGTATTTTCCGCATATATGAGAAAAGTTGTGTTGTTGACACATGGCATCAAAGAAGCATTGCTATTTCCATGACGTGGCATGTTCGTCCCTATATCCACAAATCACTTTCCACGAAAAAAAGAAACACCAATCGTTGCAACAAGGACAAAAATTCATGGCTATTACAACGAACTTTCGTGGCAAATTAGACCATATGTATTAGTGTTTCCATCCACCCACCTCGCCGCCCAAGCAAGTGAGTCCAAGAAAGCTTGCTTCAGAGGATAAATACTAGGCCCATAGACATTGGAGATAGTTCCTCTGCTTTGAGTCTAAAGAACATGAAAATTAGCTGAGAGGATTCCTCTTGCAGCCTAGAAGTTTGAGAGAGACACAAATTCTGGGTTCCAGAGAAAAGCTAAGCCTCCAGCTATACCTTGGGCATCAATAGTCATTGTATCACATCCCTTCTAGATTTTTTTCCCAACAACCCTTATTGTATCATAACCACATTTAGTTTCATGTAAGCAAAGAATCCAAGGGTTCTCCTTCTTTACCTTATTTTTCAGAGTCTTGATCTTTCAAGGGTGATTCACCCCGCAGATATTCCAGGAGATGACCTTCATTGGGTAACCTGATTAACTTCAGAAAAGGCCACCCGAATTGTTGGATATTGGCCAGATTCAATCAACTTACTACCAATCTTGGCAATCCTTTGTTTGTTTGTTTGTTTTCCTGCCTCTCTTTTCACCGTCTTCTGGTTGTTTTCACTTGGTGCTTTTTAGAGGTTCCTTCGCGATCCCAAGCTGGGGAGAGGCACCAGTTTTTAGAATGTCCTCTTTAAGAAGTTCGATCTGTTTGCGAGAGACATAACCCTTACCTTTTTTTGTTGCATTCGCATTCAATTTCATCAAGGTCTAATCCCCCAAGGTCCATGTCCTCCGCCTCCTCACCTTGATCTTCCTCAATATAGACAAATTGGTCAGCCGGGTTAGTATGGCCTTTGACAAGGTCAATACGGGGAGCCTTAGCAAGAGTGGGATCTATGCCAGGGGCCCTTTTCCAGGGGAGTTGGGTCTTCTTCATCAATAATAAGGGTTTGAAATCGGTTGGTAGTAGCAATCGAGCGACGTGTAGGCTGATCAGGGTGCGAATTATGGGTGTCTTTTTCTTATTCTTGAGCAGTGTGAATCCATCAGGATCACGACCATCCGGCGGCACCACTTTAGGATCGGGTTTTTCAACATTTTACGGGCAGTTCCTACTGAAATGGTCGTGATCATGACAGCGACGACATTGAAATGGGACATTTTCGTAATCCAGTGGCTAGATCCATTCCTCATCATCCCATGAGAGGATAATCGCTTACGACAGTTCCTTCGATAGGTTCATATAGACACAAATCCGGGCATATGATGTGTAGCGTTGTTGTTTGGTGAGTTCTGTTACTTTCACAAATTCACCCAGAGTGTTACCTATATCCTTCAGGATATCCATATCCCAGTATTCACAGGGAAGAGAGTAAGGTCAGATCCAAATCGGGGCAATGCTTATATCCTCTATATCCGGGTTAAATCTTTCCTTCCAAGGGATGAGATACAATCCTGAAGAAAAAAGGAAATAAGGTCTGCCATCCAAAACCCTATCTCTATCCTCTTGGTTAAAGAAGATGATAGTGAAGAAACCCTTCGAGCCCAGCTGAAGGACATAATGCCCTTTAGGGTTCCATGAATTTTTGATCCATTTTAGAAGGTCTTTCTCTCTTGGCCAAATTCCAATAAACTTACCAATTAGGGATTTTTCTTTCCAGAGTTCAACTCGTTCTTGTAGCTTCTCAAATTTGATTTGAAGAGCAGGGATCTCTGCAGATTTGGGAATACAACTCCTAGGCTTTCATCTCTGCCTTGGAGGGTCCTTGGAGCTGGATCCCTCGCTAATTTCCTCACTGTATCCTGCTTCTGGTGCCTTTGTTGTTCTATTCGAGGCAGGAACCACCGAGGAGGACTTCGGAGGGGGAGTCCCCCTGCCACGCAGGGCCATCGCATTGTGACTAGAGCTGGCGAAATGGGCTCACCAAGAACACAATGGCCGGGCAAGTCGAGCGAAGCGCATAAAAAAATCCTAAACGAAAAACTTCAAGCCGCGCCCAATTGCATAGCCATTTAATACATTAGTTATGTTCATTTGAGAAACTTTTATTCAATTAATATTATTATTTTATATGATAATGTTATTATTATATATGATAGGAAAAATAAAATAATATTTATTTACTTATGTGTTATTATAAATAGAATATCCAAATGCCAAAATTTAAACACCTATTATTTTTGGAGGAGAATAATTTCTCTAAAATTTTAAACACCAATTTGATATCTAACTTGATTATAACTTTAAAAATTATTATTATTAATCTCAAAATCAAAATTAAAATATTACTATCCCAATCTTTCTAAATAAAATCTTGTAATTTTCACATCCTCAATATTCAA
Organism: Larix kaempferi; assembly: GCA_027924585.1. NCBI lineage: Eukaryota > Viridiplantae > Streptophyta > Pinopsida > Pinales > Pinaceae > Larix > Larix kaempferi. The sequence continues at coordinate 2,233,252 of BSBM01000640.1, forward strand.
AAAATGGTTTTTTCTCATAAATTAAAATAACCTCAACTCAAACTTTTAAATACCAAACGGATGGTGTTGGTTCAAACTCATCTTAATGTAAAACTTGTTACACCGTAAAACACATGCTATGCCAAATTATAATTAACCAAAAAAAAACAAATTTTCTCTTAAAATATACCGCATTATCTATTAAGAAACTTAAATCTTTTATATTTAAACATTAATATCGATTACAAATCTTTTATTATTAATTATTAATATTAATTAAAAAAAATTTAATATTACTTATTAATATTAATTAAAAAAATATTAAGATTATATGGAAAGTTACCTGTATAAATCTTGAAAATATCGTGTGTGGATTGTCAATCCTTGCTAATTTAATATGTATCTTAAAGATAGATACGCGGTCATTTCCAATTGACACGAAGGATCATAACATCAATAAAAGACGGTGGGTTAAAATAACATAAATTTCGCATATTGTCGTTCGATATATTATTTATAATATAAAATTAAACTCAGTGGAGAGTTGTTCAATCATGTATTTAAGAATAATAGTCAAATAAAATCTGACTGGGATGAAATGAAATCTGACATCGAATTTACATTATACTTTTTTTTAAGTTAATATTTATTTTAAATGATCTAAGATTTATCGTAGATTATTAAAATTAAAAAGATTATTAAAATTAAAAAAATCTTCTAAATATTTTGGTCCATTTAATTTTTATAATTGATAATTAAATTTTTTAATTAATAGTTAAATATTTTAATTAATAATTAAATAAACAATAACAACAAGGAAAATGCTCTTAAAGATATAAGAGGAATAACTCCTAAAATGCAAAATAGTTTGGTAAGCACTAACATCAACGAAAATGGAAATTGTTTAAATACATAAGAGCAATCCCATCGTGTATTTTTTATTATTCTTAAAAAGAATGGATTACATAAAAAAAATATTTATGTATATATTAAAATCCTAATAAAGAAAATTTATGTTTAACTTATATGACGTTAAAAACAAAAAATATTAAAAGGTTGACACTAACCTCAAGGGAAATGGAAAATGTCTAACTACATAAGAACAATACCATCGTGTATTTTTTATTATTCTTAAGAACAATTGATTACGTTACAAAAATTATTTATGTATATATTAAAATCTTTATAAAGGAAATTGACTTATAAAAAATAGATGCATTAATGGTTGAGCCTATTTCATTTTAATAATTTGATTTTTTTAATTTTAATAATTTTAAAAACTTGTATATATGTGGCACAATTTGTTGCCTCAAAAGGAGTGACAATTTGTTGCCTCAAAAGGAGTGATTCATTTTAGTGCTTTGTGAGGCACTCTATTATGTATGTATGTGGCATAGTTTATTGCCCCAGCCCAAAGTCTTGGAGATAAAGAGTTGGCTTCAAGCATGTATGTGACCATCTCCTTCAGAGATTTGTTCTTCCTCTTAGCAACACCATTCTGCTGAAGCGTGTAGGGAACATTGTGTTGCATATGTATGTCTTAAGAGGCACAAAATTGTTGAAACTCAGATTTAATATATTCTCCACCATTATCAAATCTAAGGATCTTGATATGTCTACTAGACTGGTTCTCAGCTGAGACTTTGAAAAGCTTGAACAAACTGAACACTTTTGACTTTAGCTTGAGGAAATAGATCCAACAATACATGGTAAAGTCATCTATGAAGGTGAGGATGTATTTGGCATGGTTCAAAGAATCATGGGGAAATGGACTTGATATTTCACTATGAATAAGCTCTAGGGGTGCCGAAGTTCGCTCAGTTTTGGCTCTTTCAAACTTATGCTCTGGGTGTTTTCCTAGGATGCGGCTTTGACAGACACCTTTAGAAAACTTGATATTGGGCAATGCTATGACCATTTCTTTCTCATGGAGTTGGGAAATATATTTGTAGTTTAGGTGACCAAATCTTTCTTGCCATAATTTGCTTGACTCATTGGCATGGGTAAGTAGAGCAGAGGATGAGGGGAATGTCACAAAATGAGATAATCTATATATTTTTGAGCTATGGTCACCAGAACCTAAGGCAACAATTTGGCCTATTGACATTTCACATATTCAAAGATCATTAGGTGTGAAGATCACCTTTTTAGGAGATCCAGTGTGAGTCATATAGTATACTAACAAAAGGTTAGCAGCAAGTCCTGGAACAGACAACACAATAGTGAATGAGCCAAAATCTAGATCAATGTTGCCTTTACCTTTGCTTGAAGTTTCAAAATCATCACCCAACACAATGGTTCGGCCACTATAAGAATCAAGAGAGGAAAAGATCTTTCTTGTAGACACCATGTGCCTTGAAGCTCCAAAATCAATAACGAAAGAGGTAGGCCTTGATGTGCGTGCCATCAGTGGATGCACTCCCTCCTTATCTTCAGAATTTTGTCCTCCATCCTTCCTTCTTGCACTCTCGGGAAGAGGAAAATTTTCTTTCTCCAAGACTTGAGCCATTTGATCAATGGTCTTCTTCATGCAGGAGCTTTCAGGATGAAAGCCCCTATTGCAAAAGGTGCACTTTGCCTTCTCATTCTTCTTATTTGGATTCCTCTTGAAGTTTGAGGAGTCTTCATGGACTTTCTGTTTGTCTTTCTTCTTATCAATGGGTTTCTTGAAATTGCCCTTTTTCTTTCCTTTCGATCTCCTTGAATCTACAACAGTAAAACAATGATATTTTGATGGATTTTTTATTTTTCCCATCAAAACCAACTTTTCTTGTTCTTGTGTAAGAGATTCCATGAATTCTGAGACTGTAGGACTCTTCCAGTTTTGAACTGCCTTCCTTGTGGCATGGAAGGTCGAAACAAAGACTAAATAATCAGGGCCAAGCTTGGAGAGGATGGCCAAGATTAACTGTTCATCTTTTTTATCAATTCCAAATTGATTGAACTGTAGAACAAGTGACTTGAAATTTGAGAAGAAGCCTTGGATGTTCTTGAAATTCTGTGGACTCAATGAAACAAGTTCATTATCTAGTTGGTGGCATCTTAATTCATTTGTATTTCCAAACAAGTCTTGGAGCTTCACCCAGAATTCATTTGGATTGGTAAGACCATCTAGATGGAATAAAATATCCCTGGATGTGGTGAGACACAGGAGACCATAGGCTTCATCTCTTCTTTTGTGCCACTTTGATTTCTCAATTGCTAAGGTTGGATCAGTTTCAGTTGCCATAGTCACCCTGTAGAGGCCTTTGCTCCTCAACATGATCTCCATCTGCGCTTTCCAGTCAAAATAATTGAATGAAGTGAGGATGATATGATGTGACTAATCCATGTCAACTATGAAATATATTTTGGACTGGTTTGGGTGTGCCCCAAGATGCTCAGTTGCACCCTTTGGGTGATTGAATGCGCCCTGTAGGTGACTGAATGCGCCCTTCTTGAGACCGGTTGGATCCTACAAGACAATCAAGGAGAAAAGAATCGCTTGATTTTTTTGATACCATGTGAAATTTGGTTCACACCAAGATCTGATCAAGAAAATTGAAACTCTCAGAAGTTATCTCACACAACTAGTCAAAAACACTGAAAAACCGTCAGGTATGATGCAAACATAATTACTCTCATGAATAATAATACATTAACCAACCTTGGTAAAGTATCAGGATGCAAATATATAATATTACATCAGAGATTCGAAATCAAAAGGTTTCCATTCAAATCCTCACAAAAGCAGCCTTACTAAAAATATGCAAAACCCCCCTAGGTGGCAAGTGTGCTTTCCAAGTCACCTCTAAGGCTCACGAATTTCTGAATTAGTGATCATATGGTGATGTAAGATGAACAATAATTCTAAATCCAGAATTTGGAAGGAAGAAACATCATGGAGGATGAGTTGGCCAAAAAACAGTTTAGACTAGTCAACTAGCTTTCACCTTTCACCAAAAAGTGGTAAAAATCAGTAAAAAGAAGTAAGGCACCTTTCTATTCTAGGATTGGATAATATCAGCCAGAATCCTATGAAATATTATCCAAGATATTCATAAATGCGCCCAAGTGAGTCTAGGATGCTTGCGGTCCACACAATGAAGACTTGTGGTCCACACAATGCATAATTTAGCCAACTACATAGTCTAACACCTAGTAATTAATAAAAAATGATCAATAATGCTATCCTAAGGTATTCAATGAAAAGGATGGGTTTAAATATTCCAACAAGATCGACATCAACATAGACCTGATTTATAGAATCACGCACTTGAGCAACAGAGGTGTTGACCCCGCAGTGGAATTTGTAGGCAAAAACGAAGACAAAGAGCTTGCCAATAGAATGAAGAGTGAATTTGGTTTTCTCAAGGGAAGCCCTAGATATCAGACAACTGGAATCAAGGATCAAGCTATGAGGATCACAGTTCAACTGCTCGCAGGGAGAGTCTTAAGGAAATGTAGACCGAATGAGGTGTCAGCCACTACGATCTCCTTAGCTGCAAAGGCTAAGGATGGACTCCAGTATAATTGGGCAAGTTGCAGATACAAAATATAATGGACATAAATTTCATTATAGTTGGTTGTTAGTGTTGATCACATTTGTAGGCTAGAAACAGCCTAAGTATCACCAAAATGTACCGGCATTTGTTGGAGATTGCCGAGGACCCATGTTTTCGAACATGTGGGAAAAATTGAAGCCGAACATACAAAGACTCAACAATATACAATTGTTTACATATTATGAGAAGCTATGTGAATTTATTCAGCGCACTTCGCATATTACCAAAGAAATAACAATTGTGTATATTCACAAGATGACATTCAAAGTCGACCTTCATTTCATTTAAATTCAGCCGACAACACCACAAAATAATCCAGAATGGTTTGAAGGGCTATACCAATTGGATGCACAAAAAATTGATCATATCTTGGAATATTGGCCGCCTGAGTGGAATATTGATGCGCTAGAGACACTAATCACTACATCATAGGAAAGCGCAGATGAAAATACCTAGAACCAAGAAGATGAACCAACAAGTATTCAATATCAGTGCCAAGATCTAGGAGAAGAACAACAACAAACAACTGATTTTCCAACAGGAGAGGAAAGGAAGAATCCTGACACAGCCGTGCCAGAAGCATCACAAAGAAAGAACCGTAAGGAAAATAAGGCTCCTCTCAATGTGCAGTTGCATGATGATGATTATGACTACATCGCAGCCCTAATCAATGAGCATCTTGAAGAGACACTCGCATTGAAGGAAAGAAAGCAAGAGGAAATCCAAGTGATCATGATAGAGAGCCTTGCAGAACTGAAGAGTCTAGTAGCAAGAGTGGAACAAGTCGAGTGAGACTTAGTAAGAGAATCAGGTTTTGAAGACAGAACAGGGGAGTCAAGCCAAATGAAAAGAAAAGCGCCTATTTTGATGATGAGACCTTGTCTAGTCCGAATAGAGCCGATGAATGTAATATTCCCGACTAACGATCTTACTGAAGGTGCGAAGAAACTTGCACATTTGGACATAAACGTGGGAATGTTTCCCATTGAAGGACTCCATAAGCTGCATTTGCAGGTTATGGAAGAAATTGAAGAGAGAGAGAGATATGATATCTTATAACGAGCATATGAAGCTGGAATATAGCTATAAGGACCTAAATAATGAATGCACGCTAAAGGAAAATGAGCTATCGAATGCGCAAGAGAGGCAGAAAAAGATGAAGAAAGTCGTCGCTGAGGTCTATGCGAAGATCCTAGACTGCACAGAAGAGCCTGAAATAGAAGCGAGCATCCTAATATTGGTACTTCCATGGACAATATCAAAGTGAAGATGGAGGATATGGAGATTGGCTACAGGGAGAATATTGTTGACTTAGAGTCTCAGAAACAGCATGGCACTCCGCCAGACGTGAAAGAAGCAAGAGACGAAGAATTGAAGACATCACTAGAGAACATCTCTGCACAAGTGGCAAGATGTCAAGACCTCCTGGAAGAAGGCACCAAGGTTTGGGATATACTGCAAGAAGATCCTGAACTACAAAAAAATCAGGATGAATTTCATAAGAGGCAGAAGGACCTTGATTTTGTGAACACGGCCATGAAAGATTTGCCGCCAAGGAAAAGATTCAGAAGTTCACAGAAACGAAAGATATTTAGAAGGAGCTCAAGGAACTAAGGATAAAGTAAGATGAAACTTCATCGAAGTTACAACCGATGCAAGAAGAAGCACTAGCCCTCTTTGAAGAAATCGAGGAGAAACTGCAAGAACTCCTCACAACAGAGAACACAGTGAAAGATCAGATGCAAGAACCCATATCAACGATGATGCTCGAAACGATTAAAGAATTTGATCAAGAAGCTAAGGAAGCAGTTGCGAAGTTGACCGCAACTTTTCAAGACTTCACTGTGAAGACGAACATCCCAAGTGATGCGCATTCGAAGAATCCCAGTGAAAGTGGCTCAAGGGCGAGGCACAAGTAAGTGTTAGGGGCCTATTGGTCGTATCCCAAGCGCAGGAAGTTTTGATGACAAAGGAATAGTTAGGCGAGGCCTAACATTGACTGGTTTTGGGAGAAGCAACTCCACAATTCCCGGGAGGAGGGTATGGAGCGAAGCGAAGTTGACAGGAAAGAACATGTCCCCTTAGTAAAGATGAAGTACTAAGGACAACCAAAGGTAGTTGGATTATTTAAGGAAGAAGCGGCTAACTGACAGCTACAAAAGCAGAGAGTAAAGAAGCAAAATGGTGCAAAGGACATGCCACTGTAGAGTTAGAGCCACGCGGTCAGAACTGCGATTGTCAGAAGACGCGTCAGAGTCAAAAGAAGCAGTGCAAAAGGACAACCAAGCTACAGTGAAGTTAAGATAAAGCATGGTTGACAGGAGAACCATGTTGTTTTGGGTTTAAGGGTACTATGGAGGTTGACCCATAGATATTGTAATATGTGACCTTTGGGTACATCTATATAAAGGGAAGTTTTGTATAAGGAAGGGTTAGAATTTTGTTAGAGATGGTTACTCATTGCGAGATCTAGTCTGAGAGAGAGATCTAAGAGAGAAAATAATCTGCAGTTGTGTGCGCAGAGATCTATTATAGAGAAGAGTCTACAACTGAGTGCGCAGACTAAAACTATTACCCCTTCCAAGTAATATAAGAATAGTTCCTATGGACGTAACTCCCATCTGGGGGGTGAACCACATAAATCCTTGTTTTATGTGTATGAATCTATGATGTATTTTGTGTTCATGTTATGATTATGCTTATGCATTTACTTTCATATATGTGTGAATGAGAATCACATTTTAAGTAAGCGGAACACATGTGTATGAATATTGCGAAGTAATGTTAAGTATGATGAATGAGTGGATATAAGAGTAAAATAACAGTGATTCAGCAAAGTCTGTAGGTTTTTGATAACTGTGAAGTGCGCAGTTGCATGTTTACAGTAATATGTTAAGTATATCTTAAGGAAGGAATGCATTGCAAGTTCACATAACACATCTCCACATCACCACGGTTACAGAAACCTAATTCAGTAACCCCCCATCTTCGCTTCGGGTGAGACTTCATCATGTTCACAAGTTGATGTCGAAAGGACCAGTGAAGGGGATTTTGTTGGGTCTACAATAAGAACTCTGCAAAATCCCAAGTCAGCCCGGAAGATAACCAACACCTAATTTGAATTCTAAACCCTAGAAACCCTATTTAATCACTACTTAATATTTAATTTAAAAATCATTAAGAAGCCACCACTTGATGTTAGGTTAAAAATAATAATGAAATGTATAGATAATGTTAAATCTTGAATGTCTTAAACATCTATATTTGACATCTAGCTAGAATATAACCTTGAGTTAGATTATTTCTATTATTATTAAAAAACCTAAGGGTAATGGGAACATATAAGTTTGGTTTTCCTCAAAATTTGAACATCAATTTTAATATCCATGTGAACTCAATGAGAACCACCAAACTTGGAGATCTTCAAAACACCAAGTTTTCCTTGAACCCCACTCTAGATCACTAGGTCAACTTCATTGTTGGATAATGAGTCAATTACTACACTGTTTTTTCATTTAATCTGATTGGAGCGTACATATGAAAAGTCTCAATTCAATTCATTAATAACTTGAAGGGATGGTAGCAATTACCCTTTCAAAATATGAGTATACTCATCTTTATTATTTTGTTAGATTTTTTTCAATTTAATTTTTTTTCAAGGAATAATTTTATGGAAAAAATTTCAAGTATTTTCATGGATGGTAAATGGAGTAAACCATGGAACCTTGATGAGGGGATCAATAAATTTGAACCCATGACCTCCCCAATGTTTGGGGAAGAGATCTCATATTTGACTCATGATTGCTTGAATTAACCATAAAGCTTCAATTTAATTTTTTTATGAAGTAATAATCTTTAATTTGCAAAGAGTGAATTTGTAAATTATTAACTAAATATAAACCATATTAAAGGATTTTAATACCCTTTTTTTGCATGAATCTCTCTAACTTTCCAAAGTGTCATGTGGTCTAAGAAATTGGACCTAGGGAATCTAAGTTGTCAAAATCACTTGGGGATCGCACCTGATGAGGGCCACACCAACCCTTAGCATGGATGGATACTTTTGGTCCAACTTGGCATGTGTACCTAAATGGCTACAAGGAGCTACGTTGTAATAGACATAGAAAAAAATGTGGATTGGATCAAGAAACAGTCGATTTCGTTGGATTCTTGGCATCAGATTACAGGTAGGGGTGACTGACTCTTGCGAGTCACATGAATGGAGGTGCCTTTTGTTAGGTCAGATAGGACACTAGGGTTTTTCTCATTGGAACACATCGAAATTCTTGCATTGGGGGGTCAAAATGAAAACCAAGCAGCATAACTAGGTTCTTCCAGCTCCCACGGATGTGTATGGACCTTGTGGTCACACTGATAGAACTCAATTCTATTTCCTGGTTCGAATTCTATGGAGCGGGCTTAGATTCACCTCGTGTCCTTGAAATCCTTTAGGGTGTGAGCTATAACAGGAAATATAATGATGACCATGGCTCGGATCGATGAACCATCAACTCCATTAGATTCAGTACATTGGGATAGTTCCAAGGGTTCCTATTTCCTCTGCATCCATGGCCCAAATATCATCATTTAGGTCAATTTTGGAAACTAGGGTTTTGCTCAAAAAGGCACTTTGCAATTTTTGCAAATAGGGGTCAACTTTGCAAATTAATCAACAGAGAACTTATGGCTAGATTTCCCACGTGGAAACCACCTAGACACATTTGTAGGACCTACTGGAACCCATTTTTTTTGCACGGCTGGAATTCTATGCCCCCGGTAGGGATTCACCGTGTGTCCCTCAAAGCCTTTAGGGTGCGAGCTGTAACGAGACATATAATGATGATCATTTCTTTTATAGATGAACCATCAACTTCGTTGGATTAAGTACATAAGTTTAGTGTTATGGATGCCCCTCTCCTATGCGTCCATGGCCCAAAGATAATATTTTAGGTCAATTTTGGAAACTAGGATTTTGCTCAGTAAGGGACTTTATAATTCTTGCACATAGGGGTCAACTTTGAAAATTCCTTTATTGAGATCTTGTGGCTAGAGCTCCCATGTGGAACCTACCTAGATACACTTACAGGACCTCCCGGAACCTAGTTTTGTTGCACAATTGGAATTATATGCCCTCAATAGGGATTCAACTGGTGTCCCTGAAATCCTTTAGGGTGCAAGTTGTAACAGACCATAAAATGATGATTTTGGATCATATTGATGAACCATTGACTCTGTTGGATTTATTACATCAGGATAGTTCTAGGGGTTCCCTTTCCCTTTGTGTCCATCGCCTAAAGATCATCTTTTAGGTCGATTTTGGAAACTAGGGTTTTGTTCAACAAGGGACTTTGTAATTTTTGCACATAGGGGTCAACTTTGGAAATTCCTCGACCAAGAACTTGTGGCTAGTGTTCCCAAATGGAAACTACCTATACACACTTGTAGTACCTATTGGAACCCAGTTTTGTTGCACGACTCTAATTCTACGCCCGTAGTAGGGATTCACCGCGTGTCCCTGAAATTCCTCAAGGTGTGAGATGTAACGGTCCATAGAATGATGACTGTGGCTCGGATCGACAAACAATTGATTCCGTTGGATTCATGACATCAAGTTAGTGCCAGGGGTGCCCTCTCTTCTACGTCCATGTCCTAGAGGTCATCGTTTGGGTCAATTTTGGAAACTAAGGTTTTGCTCAATAAGGGACTTTGCAATTATTGCACATAACAGTCAACTTTGCAAATTTCTTGATCAAGAAATTGTGGCTAGAATTCCCATTCGGAACCTACCTAGACACACTTGCAGCACCTCCGATAACCTAGTTTTGTTGCACGCTTGGAATTCTATGCCCCTAGTAGTGATTCAATAGGTGTCCCTGAAAGCATTTAGGGTGCGAGTTGTAACGGGCCATAAAATGATGATTGTGGCTTGGATCAACGAACTGTCGAATCCATTGGATTCATGACATAGAGATAGTTCTAGGAGTTCCCCTTTCCTTTAGTTCCATGGCAGAGATATTATCTTTTAGTTTGATTTTGGAAAATAGGGTTCTACTCAATAAGGGACTTTGCAATTTTTTCACATAGGTGTCAACTTTGAAAATTCCTCGACCAATAACTTGTGGCTAGCATTCCCATGTGGAAACTGCTTAGACACACTTGCAGGATCTTTCGGAACCCATTTTTTTTGCATGGTTGGAATTATATGCCCCTTGTAGGGATTCAACATGTGTCCCTGAAAGCCTTTAGTGTGCGAGTTGTAACGGGCCATAAAATGATGACCATGGATTGGATCAACAAACCGTCGAATCTATTTTATTAAGGACATTGGGATTGTGCCAAGGGTGATCCTCTCCTTTGGTTCCATGGCACAAAGATTATCTTTTAGGTCGATTTTGGAAGCTATGGTTTTGCTCAATAAGGGACTTTGCAATTTTTGCACATAGGGTTCAACTTTTCAAATACTTCGACTAAGAAATTGTGGCTAGCATTCCCACATGGAACCTACCTATACACACTTGTAGGACCTCCTGAAATCCAGTTTTGTTGCACGGTTGGAATTCTAAGCTCCCGATAGGGATTCAACCGGTGTCCCTGAAAGCCTTTAGGGTGTGAGTTGTAATGAGCCATAAAATGATGACCATGGATTGGATCGACAAATCATTGAATCCATAGGACATCAATATGGTGCCATGGATGCCCCTCTCCTCTAGGTCCATGGCATAGAGATCATCTTTTAGGCCGATTTTGGAAACTAGGGTTTTGCTTAATAAGGGACTTTGCAATTTTTCGACAAAGGGGTTAACTTTGAAAATTTCTCAACCGAGAAATTTTGGCTAGCGTTCCCACATGGAACCTGCCTAGACACACTTGCAAGACCTCCTGGAACCCAATTTTGTTGCACAATTGGAATTCTATGCCCTCGGTAGGGATTCAATAGGTGTCCCTAAAAGCCTCTAGGAGGTGAGATTCAACATGCCATAGAATAATGACCATGTCCCTGATCGATGAACCCTCGAATCCGTTGGAATGAGGGCATGGAATTAATGCTAGGGATATCCCTCTCCTCTAGTTCCATGGCCTAAAGATCACCTTATAAGACGATTTGGAAACTAGGGTTTCGCTCAGTAAGTGTCTGTGCATTTTTTGTACAAAGGGGTCAACTTTGCAAAATTTTGATTTTGATTGTATAATTAGGCATTCAATGAGTGGCACTCAAACCTACCACATTTCACTCTTAACAGATTGTTATGTACTTAGTGTGCCACATCATTTGACATGTCCTTAGTGTTCCACTATATTTTCATTTTGAGAAATTAATTTCATTTTTAAGAATTCAAAGTTCCAAATAAGAAAGGGAGGTGATGTTTCATTGATGATATCTCTTTGGTAATTTCTAGCTTTGTCACTTTCCTTTACTTGTCCTTGTGGTTTCTTAGGATCCACTTGTAAAAAATATCTTGTCGTGGTTGCTAATCTCTTTCATTTTAATTGGACAAGTATTCAAGTCATTTGTAATTTTTTGTGGGGTATACAGTTATTCATTTATGTGGGCCACACAGGTGCATCACTTAGGTGTGTCAACTATGTGGGTAAGGTACTTATGTGTTCAACTTAGTTGGATCAGTTGCTTAGGTGTGTTGGGTGCTTATGTGTGTTAGGTATGTTGCAAAGTGACTTAGGTATTTAGGGTTAGGATCATTAGTAGGTTATGTGTTGGGGGTTTTGGGGGTAGTGGGTTAGCCATAAATGGTATCGTTTTATATGGATTAGTGTTATAGGGGTTGCGTGGGTCAAGGTAAAATATACGTATCACCTATGTGGGATAAATCAGTATGTTTCATAGGTGTGCCATCTATGTGCATCCTTTAATATGTCAAATAGGTGCTTATGTAGGTTAGGTATTCATGTGCATGAGTTAGATTGGTTTGTTCCTTAGGTGTGTCACTTGAGTACATTGGGTGCTTATGTGACTGAGGTTAAACATGAGATGCATTAGGTTGTTAGGGTTAACAATGTTAGTGGGTTAGGATAAATAGAATTGAGTGTAGTTGGTGAGTTGTGAGTGGGGCTTATGATAAAGGGATGTAATAAAAAAATATATAAATCAACATTAATAAATAATAATAATAAAATTAATTAGAATTAATTAAGGGACACATCCCTCTGGTGAATAGTCACCATGTAAGCCTATTTATATGGGCTACACCATTCATTGTAATCATCATATTTTATATATTTTATCAATTTTCCATCAACTATATTTTTACTATGGATTTATCGTCAATTGGATGACTTATCCATTTGGATAGTCTCGAGTACAACCATATAGGTTGTAACATTGGTATCAGAGTTGTGTTATAGCCATCCCCATACTAGAACCCTGGAACACCAACATATCGAAATAGTTGACATGTTTTCCCATCACAAACTCAGCATAAAGTTTCGAGAGGAAGTGTAATGGTACTTCCCTGTTGTTGTGTGGGGGGATGTCAAAAACCATGTACCATCTATCCATCCAGTGATATCTGATTGGTTGTAAAATGCACCATTCAATTGAAATATGTGCTCTGCTAGTGTCTGGAATGGCATCTATCCCATGCACTATAAAAAGTGAATATATTTTCTCTTTGGTGATTTTTAACTTCTTCACCTCATTGTAACTCAAGCTATCAGCATATTCTTTCCATTTTCTTTCTTTATATGATGCTATGCTATATAACACATCGTTTAAGCGACTGGTAGTCTCTAAAATAACATCTTCCAAGGAGTAGCAAAGTTCATCTCCACCCGTCCAAGCCGTAACATCTCTCTCAAATGAGCAATCTCTCTCAGTATCTCTGCATTTTGATCCATAATAGCCACTGCAATCATAAATACAAAAAAAATATCATTAGAAAAATACACATGGTATAATGACATCTCTAAGCTATGGAAAATGAAAAACTAGTGTACAACAAATAAAAACATGTAATACCCCCATTTTGACCCTTATGGTATATTGGCTTTTATGTAAATATTGTGTACATGCGATGTGTGTTTCCCTAGCGTGGACCTCAAGGCCAAGGCCCCGCTAGTGTATGCTCGGATTTTATTTAAAATGGAAAAGTATTTGATATTTTTCTATCCATGTGCTATTAAGCCATGGAACATTGTGAAATGATGTAAATATTTAATATTGCAATAAAATACCAAAACTGACTATGGAAGCAACTAATGAGAAGGGGCCATGTGTATTCCACTAGGGAGTGGTGAGGGGGTTGTGAGGTTGAACCGTATGCTGCCAAATGTCATATTGAGAACCCATTTGAATTTTCTTGCTGACATTTATTTCTTCGTAAGAGAGTTGTTGAAGAAATCAGTCTATGGCTTCAATGGAGCATGGGAAGCCCAGAAATTCGTATGGCAGGTATGGGATCTGTTTCATTGACCCACAAGTCACTCTACCTCATGGGAATTCATTATTCCTCATTCCCATTCCATTGTTGAACACCGAAGCTTCCGTTTTCATCCATCACGTAGACCAAACAGTGAGAAAAACCAGAAATCGCAACTTTGCATTAACCATGTTTTGAAGTGCCATAAATGCACATAATTTGGTGTGGATAGTAAAATTCAATGGGGGATCCATAGACATGAACCTTGGGGCGATTTTGAGAGTGTTAGATGCCCAGAAATCCATGGGAAAACCCAGTTTGATGTTGGTTGTGGAGCCAGATCTTCTAGTCTCATAGATGATATTGTATCAGCCATGTTTGTACCCCAGTTTTATATGATATGTAGGTGGACTATACAGTCACCCCAACGGGGGGGTGTGGGGGGGCATCGCCCCCCCACGGGGTTCCAGGGGGGACCATCCCCCCTTGCTGGGGGGTCCGGGGGCCAGCTGTCCCCCGGCGGGGGTTCGAGGGTAACGCCCCCGAAGAAAATTTTTGGGGTTGTTTTCACCAGCTGTTTTGCGGGCCCATGGTTTTGGGTATCCCGTGGTATTTTTCCATTGTATTTCCCTTATAAAATAAATACATTGTAATATGGCTAGTGAGCAAGATGTATTAGGTTTTATGCATTGTAAAGATCTCTGAGACCAGGAGAAAGACGGTGAAACAGAGAAGAGGAAGTGCAGCGGTTGTGCTGCAGGTTGTATCCCTTCACCTTGCTGGATGGTAATAATAATAAGGACTGGCAAATTCAGTGTGGACGTAGCCCAAGTTAGGTGAACCACGATATATCTGTGTCTCTCTTGTAATGTTTATGTGTGATTATATTTGCATTTTTGTTTATTGTTATTGCTCCGCGATCCTGTTTTTCTAACAATTGGTATCAGAGCCAAAGGTCTATTTGGCAGTTAAACCCGCAGGAAGCTAGGATTTTCTGGTTCGAGTGGGAGCAATGGCAGAAGAAGGAAAGTTTAAGGTCGAGAAGTTTAACGGCCAAAACTTCGGGTTATGGAATATGCAAATGGAGGACTATCTGTACTAGAAGGATCTATTCCTACCGTTGGGAGGAAAAGCAAAGCAGCCGACGGCTATGAAGGACGAAGAATGGGAGGTTCTTGACAGAAAGGCTTTGGGAACAATACGGTTGAGCTTGGCTTCATCGGTGGCTTTCAATATCTCAAAATAAACGACAATAGAGGGTTTTATGAGCGCATTGGGTAAGTTGTATGAAAAACCTTGACCTCCAACAAGGTATTTCTAATGAAGCGTTTATTTAATATGAAGATGTCTGAAGGTGGATCTGTTACTGATCATTTAAATGAGTTTAATACGGTTACAAATCAGCTAATTTCTGTAAGTGTGAACTTTGATGATGAGGTTAGGGCTCTTCTAATCTTATGTTCATTGCCAGAAAGCTGGAATAGCTTGGTCATGGCTGTAAGTAACTCTGTCTCTGGTTCAAACACCTTGAAATTTGATGATGTTATTGGTGTTATTCTTAGCGAGGAAATGCGAAGAAAAAGCACAAGTGAGACATCAGGTAATGCGTTGACCATGGAGAGCAAGGGAAGACAAAAGGAGAGAGGAAAGAGCCAAGGTAATCGTGGAAAGTCTAAAACGGGCAGATCCAAATCCAGACTGGGAAATATAGAGTGCTGGAACTGTGGAAAGAAAGGACATCTGAAGAAAGACTACAAATCTCTAAAGAAGAAAGGAGATGCACAAAAGGAAACTACCCAAGAAGCAAATGTAGCAGGTGATGTGTTACAAGATGCTTTGATTCTTGCATTAGATAATACTAGTGATTATTGGGTAGTAGATTCAGGAGATTCATGCCATGCTACACCCCATAGGAAATACTTTCATGAGTATGTTCCTGGCGACTTTGGACATATTTTATTGGGTGATGATGAGACATGTAAAAATGTTGGAATGGGTAAGGTATGGATAAAAGTTAAGAATGGAACTGATTGGTTGTTGAAAGAAGTTAGGCATATTCCTGCTATGAAAAGAAATCTGATCTCAACAGGGCAGTTGGGAGATGGCGGCTGTCTATCTACGTTCGGAGAAAAGTGGTGGAAGATCACTAAAGGATCAATGGTGATAGCAAAAGGAGACAGAGTAGGTACATTGTATTTATGTCCTCATAATACTGACCATTCTATCTCTTTAGCTTCCACAGGAATAGATACAGCATTGTGGCATCATAGGCTTGGCCACATGAGTGAGAAGGGGATGCAGATTCTCCACTCAAGGAAGTTGCTGCCGGATTTGAAGCAGGTAAGTTTGGAATTCTGTGAAAACTGTGTTTATGGAAAACAGAAGAGAGTCGGATTTCTTAGGGTTGGGAAACAGAACAAGAATGAAAAATTAGAGCTTGTGCATACAGATGTATGGAGACCAGCTCAGGTACAATCTCTTGGTGGCTCTCATTATTATGTTACATTTATTGATGATGCAACTAGAAAAACTTGGGTTTATTGCATTAGATAGAAATCTGATGTGCTTGCTACTTTTAAGAAGTGGAAAGCTTTGGTTGAGAATGAGACAGGAAAAAGATTGAAGTGTCTCAGATCTGATAATGGAGGTGAGTACTGCGGCAAGGAGTTTGATAGTTACTGTTCATACCATGGGATTCGTAGAGAGAAGACAGTGCCAGGAACACCACAAGAAAATGGTGTGTCAAAAAGGATGAACAAAATGATCATGGAGCATGCAAGGTGTATGAGACTGCATGCAGGGTTGCCCTTACAGTTTTAGGCGGATGCTGTAAATACTGCTGTTTATTTAATAAACAGAGGACCTTCAAGTGCTTTGGATGGTGGTATTCCAGAGGAAGCATGGATAGATAAAAAGGTAAACTACTCATTTCTGAGAATGTTTGGTTGGGAAGCATTTGTCCATATTGATAAAGAAAATAGAACAAAGCTTGAAGCTAAATCCAAGAAATGTACCTTTATTGGATATGGGGTTGATGAATTTGGTTATCGTTTATGGGATTATGAAAATAACAAAATCATCAGGAGTAGAGATGTGATATTCAATGAAAAGGTCATGTATAAAGATCAGTTGCAGGGAAATAAACAGGAAAAGAAAAACACAGAGTACATAGTGCTTGATGAAATTAAAGAAAATGAAGTTCTGAAGGTGCCAGAAAATCAAGAGCAGCAGCAAGTACCTGAAACTCCCGCAACTGTAAGAAGATTTACCAGGTTAAGTAGACTCCCTGAATGATACTCCCCTTCAATGTATTATTTATTGATGACTGATTCTGGTGAACTAGAATGTTATGAAGAAGCAATGCAGGTGGAAACTAGAAAGAAGTGGGAGCAAGGCATGAATGAGGAGATGGACTCATTGGTAGGAAACCAGACTTGGGATTTGGTTCAGTTGCCTACTAGTAAAAGAGCATTGCAAAACAAATGGATTTACAGGTTGAAGGAAGAAGAAGGAGGTAAGAAGCGATACAAGTCCAAACTTGTTGTAAAGGGGTTTCCACAGAAGAAATGAATAGATTTTGATGAAATATTTTCTCCTATTGTTAAGATGACTTCAATTAGGACTATCTTAAGTCTAGTGGTGGTAGAAGATTTGCATCTTGAACAATTAGATATAAAAACAGCCTTCCTCCATGGGGATTTGGAGGAAGAAATATATATGCAGCAGCCACAAGGGTATGAAGTCAAAGGTAAGGAGGATCTAGTATGCAGGTTGAAAAAGAGCTTGTATGGCTTGAAGCAAGCTCCAAGGCAGTGGTATCTAAAGTTTGACAAGTTTATGACAGAACAAGGTTATAGTAGATGTCATTCTGACCACTGTGTTTATTTCAAGAAGCTAGACAATGGAAGATATATTATCTTGTTATTGTATGTGGATGACATGCTTGTTGCAGGGTCTGACATGCAGGATATAAATGTACTCAAAAGGAAGCTAGCTAATTCATTTGCGATGAAGGATTTGGGTGATGCAAAGCAAATCCTTGGTATGAGAATAACGAGAGACATGAAAAATTGCAAATTGACATTGTCTCAAAGTGAATACATACAAAAGGTGTTGGAGAGGTTCAGAATGCAGAATGCAAAACCTGTAAGTACACCTTTGGCTAGCCATTTCAGTCTAAGTAAGGACATGTGTCCCAAGACACAAGAAGAGACAGATTACATGTCCAATATTCCCTATCAATCAGCCGTTGCCAGCTTGATGTATGCCATGGTGTGCACAAGACCAGATATTGCACATGCAATGGGAGTTGTGAGCAGATATATGAACAATCCAGGTAAAGAACATTGGAAGCCAGTACAGTGGATTCTCAGGTATTTGAGAGGTACTACCACTGAGGCATTATGTTTTGGAGGTTCAGACACTGTTCTACAGGGATATGTTGCTACAGATATGGCAGGTGATAAGGATAGCAGGAGGAGCACCACAGGGTATGTGTTTACTGTAGGTGGAACAACAGTAAGCTGGATTTCGAAACTACAGAAGGTTGTTGTACTTTCAACAACAGAAGCAGAGTATGTTGCCATTACAGAGTCTAGTAAAGAGATGATTTGGTTGCAGAGGTTTATGGAGGAAGTGGGTAAGAAGCAGAAGGATAGCAGATTGTGTTGAGATATTGTAACTTCAAAGAATATTATATTTGTACTTTATTATTCCGGAGATGTTTCATTCCTCCGTGAAGATCTTATTGTATATCCGGAGATGTTTATTCCTCCGTCGGAATGTGGTAACTCGGGTTATTAGACTTCCCTAGTGGGGGTCGGCCCTGTATGTGTCATGTGGGTCAAAGGGTTATTAGACCACCCTAGAGGGGTCGGCCCAGTCAGTTGTAGTGGGGTATTTAACCCATTGGTTAAAAACGAGCCTACGCGTACTTGTGTAAAAGATATGTCAGAGTAGTGTATAAATAGAGGAGGTATGTTCCTCATTTGACACACACACTCACTTGAGAGAGAGGCGCACTTGTGGAGGAGAGGTATGCTATGGTGGAGGAGGAGATCATGTCTTTGGTTTGCATCTTTGTATATTGCTGGTCATCTATATTGAGGAAGCTTTACTGGGTTTTCTACCCCATGAGGGTTTCCCAGGATAAATCTGTGTCTCTTGTGTTTATGCTATGCTTGTTGTTTCTTCAGTGATCCTATATATGCTATTATTGTGAAATGGAATGTAATGCTGCTATTTTATGTCTTAGCATATTAAATCTAGACATATTGTATAGTGACAGCCAGAGTGCCATTCATCTTGCAAAGAACTCAGCATTCCATTCCAGGACTAAACATATACAGCTCAAGTACCATTTCATACGCTCTGTTCTGGAAGATGATCTGTTGAAGCTGGAAAAGATACATACTAGCCAGAATCCTGCAGACATGTTCACAAACGTAGTGATCAGAGAGAAACTGAGTTCATGCTCAATTTCAGTTGGCCTTTTAGCATGAAGGTGAAGAGGAGAAATTTTCCAAGTCCAAGTCCAGCAAGTGCAGCAGCGGTGGAGTTGCTGTAATCAGTCTCCAAGTGGGAGATTGTTGGTTGTGGAGCCAGATCTTTTAGTCTCATAGATGATATTTGTATCAGCCGTGTTTGTACCCCAGTTTTATATGATATGTAGGTGGACTATATAGTCACCCTATCGGGGGGCATTGCTCCCCCACGGGGTTCCAGGGGGGACCATGCGCCTTGGCTGGGGGGTCCGGGGGTTCGGGGGCAGCGCCCCCGAAGAAAATTTTTGGGGCTGTTTTGCGGGCCCATGGTTTTGGGTATCCCGTGGTATTTTCCCATTGTATTTCCCTTATAAAATAAAGACATTGTAATACGGCTAGTGAGGAAGATGTATTAGGTTTGATGCATTGTAAAGATCTCTGAGATCAGGAGAGAGACGGTGAAACAAAGAAGAGGAAGTGCAGCGGTTGTGCTGCAGGTTGTATCCCTTCACCTTGCTGGACGATAATAATAATAAGGACTGCCAAATTCAGTGTGGGCGTAGCCCAAGTTGGGTGAACCACGATATATCTGTGTCTCTCTTGTAATGTGTATGTGTGATTATATTTGCATTTTTGTTTATTGTTATTGTTCTGCGATACTGTTTTTCTAACATTTGATAGCCCGAAAATCCAATTACGGGATTGAGTTATTTGGCCACTGAATTGAGAAAATCCAAGTGTGAATAGAGGATTGGATTGCTTGAAAAGCCCAGTGAAAGATAGAATTTCAAGAAATTAGCAGCTGGACCTTTCTATGCCCACCCTGAAGAGCACTGGAGGGAAGGGACGCCTGAAGGACTGTGTAACAGAGAAGGGGACCTTCCTTGTGTTGGGTGTGGTAGGTATTGTGCGTACCACGACTGATTGAGTTTAGTTGATATGCCTGTAGCTCGGTGGTTGAGCTCATTGACTTAGCATCCTCCTCCTTTGACTCTTGCATGCTTGATAAACCCAACCGTGTGTTGGCTTAGCATGACTAGTTGTGTGAAACCATGGCTGTGAGTGAGCCTGTTTAGTTCATCCTTAGTGGATACACATCCCAGCTCAGGGGTGGTCTCTCAGCTGAAAGAATACAGGCTGGAAATAGACCTATGATTGGGTGGAACATTGCTCTCACATAGCTAGTTGTTGGACAGTTTCATCTTAAAGATAAGTATTCTCTGTGGTTTGATTATGTTAATTATGTGTTCTGCCATGTTTTTAATTGATGTTTGTTATAGATATGTTGGATGCATGATGTAGTTGTGTGTGGATAATGTTTATTTCCGTTGTGTTTATATTGAGTATGAATCTGCATGCATAAGTTTTTATTTATTATGAATTTTGTTAGTAATGAACGAGGCTGAGCTTTCCAAGAAGCCCAAAATGTTAGTCATGTTCCCTTCCTTGCATCGGATTGACGGGAGGGGATGTGACACAACATGATCTATTTATAATTTAAAATTGAACAAATTATACACTAAAGAATAAACATTAAACATTTTTCCATCTTAAATTTATGTCGTATATGTGTATTAGTTTCAATTTCCAGATACATACATTAAATTTCCTACGTATACATGTTGATTGGGAAGCTTCTCTACCTTATTTTTAGGCTTTGATTATGAAGTTTCATCAAAACTGTAGGGTGTTGACTAATTACCTTGGAGGACCAGCTCCAAGATTCCGAGTAGAGGCAAGGGCTAGAGCCTAGGGCAGGGGACACATGGTGCTATTGATGAATAAAATCCCAATATATGAAAGAATTTTGATATATTTAATTATTTGTTGTAGTGTCAATGTTTTTAGACTATATAGGCCATTTAGCATCTTTGTTTATATATATATATGGATACCACTTGATGTTATTTTGGTTGTATGCACTCTTTCTATATACACATGAGAAACTTTTCATATTTGTGTATAGTGGTTTGGGATCTAGAATTCAATAGAATTAACATTTTTCAAGCTTTTAGGATTGCAAGGTTTCGACTAGATTCTATCATGTATCATAGAATGGGATTGACATGTAATCAAACACATCAATATCCCTATCTATCTTGATGTTGGTAGAACCTATTGTTGAACTCCACTATCTTGACCTTAACCAAAATGGACCCTTCACTCAAGTGAAAAAAATATTAGGCATGGGAAGCTTCTCTACCCTATTTTAACACTTGGATTAGGAAGTTTCATCAAAACTATAAGGTGTTGATTAATGTCGTTGGAGGACCAACTTCGATATTCCGAGTAGAGGCAAGGGCATGAGCCTAGAGGAGGGTAAACGGTGCTATTGATGAATAAAACCCCAATATTGGAAAGGATTTTGATATGTTATTATTTGTTGTGGTGTGATTTTTTTTGGACTCTATAGGCCATTTAGCGTTTTTGTTTATGTATTTTTGGGAGGATATGAATTGTACTTGAAAATTTTTTAAGTTGTAAGCAACCTTGGTATATACATGAGAAACTTTGGATATTTGTGAATATTGGTTTGGATTCATAAGGATGCTCATGAATATATATGCATATAGTGAAATTGATTTGATGTTTTACAAGTAAATTGGGGTTTTGATTTTCTTTGGGCATAGAAATGACTGGAGTTATGGTTTAATTTACTTTTAGGGCATACAAATTAAAAAATTTATGGATTCAATTCATTTTAGGGAATACAAAATCTCAAATTACAGAAATTAGAAGGATGAAATTTGATTTAAAAACCTGGGATTGAGGAGATTGATGTTGAAGGTGGAAGATCCAAGCTCTATGACCTCAAAATGCATTCACCAATACTCGTTCCGTCGCTCGAAACCGTTGCTCTATCGTTGTGGTGGCGGAAGTGACAGGAATGGCCCGTTTTGGGGCCTAAAACATGTTTTTAAAAAGCAAATACGCGTTTAGTAGTACATAATGCATATGTGTTTTATGAATAAATAACGTGTAGACTTTTTTTTAACTATCCTACTTGGCCTTCATCGTGGAAGGCTTGGGACTAGGTTTGGTAGGGTCGGGATTGCTTGGGATCAATTATCTTTTATAGACCTTGAATGAGTTTCTTGAATCTAACATTGCATCTAAAAGGTCCCTCAACTTTGTGCACTCACCCTTTAAGATATAACCCTTTAGGATAACACATATTACTCGAACTTCCAAACAAAAAGTGGAAAATAACAAAGCTTAGTTTTTCAAGGGAAAAAAGGGGATGCACCTAAAGCAATGAGGTTATCTACTTCTAAATAAACTTATATTATCACATGATTTCAAAACCATAAGTAAAACATTTTGAGAAATAATGTTTCATTAAAAAAATTGTGTGCCACCTCGGAAATATAAATTACAATAGTATATATTTCATTTCTATGCAACCAAATACATAAGACAACTCAAGAGTAATTGTACTTAAAGGAAAATGTTTCCAACCCATTATGGTGTAATCCACAATTCTAAAACAGATATAAAAACTACTTAGCACACCAAATTTATTACATCCATTAACATGCACACTTAGACTCTCTGTATTTGTCAAATCACTTAACAAAACCGACTTATTGTTATGTCAAATTAACATGCATAACCAACACTAGAGACAACTTTTAATTTTTAACCATCATGAGAACATAAGATGAAAATCCAATATACAAGTACATGAACTTTGGATTCCAAGTAACTCTTCATATAGACATAAGATAAAGTTAGAAGTACATACTAACAACTTTTCCAAAGATGGTACAAGTAATTCCTTCAAGCTTATCACATACTTGCTCTCTGAATTTCTCTAGCTATGGAAACCATAACAAAACCCTAGCCACCAACTTCTAACTACGAATCTCTCCCAACTACAGCTGGGCTTTTCCACATTTAGATCCACAACAAGCTTTGTGCAAAAGAGGGAGGACCATCTTGTTTGTAAGGTAACAAATGAAATCTATGGTATCAGAAGAGACCTTGATTGGAGTGACTGAATTCTCCAAAGGAATCCTCTCAATATATTTTAATGTGTCCTTCGTGTCATTCTTTGATCTATGTGAGGGGGCATTAAAATAGATGTCCTCTATATTCCAACAATCTTTTTTTAGATGACCTTCCAATCTACACTTTAGACAATGGAATGACATCTTCCAGTAGTCAAGTCTTTGAAGGAAGAGTTTAATTCTACATCCAATTTCTATCTCCTCAGGAAGCCCTGGATTCATATCCATCTCGGCTAAAACCCATGCCATCCTTTTGTTCTCCAAGTGAACAGACTGTTCATCAAAATACAAGAATTTGCCAAGCTTATTTGTATATTAATATTGTCTCTTTTAGGGTGTTCTCTCAATCGTCCTTTTGTGGTAGATCCAACTCTAGTGGTCTCTATGGACACTACAAAGCTTATATGACCAAAACATACTTACTTTGGGGTGTTCTCTCAAGCATCCTTTTGTGGTGGATTTAACTTTTTTTTTTAGGAGAAATAGGTATATATATTATTTACATACTATAATTATTAGCACCTATGCTTTTCCTAATTGCACGAGTATGAGACAAGTGTATTGTTTAGATTGATTTGATGGCATTCATTCCAAATTCGAAATAAACAATTAAAAAAAAAAATAACTCATTCATGAATAGCTCTTATATGATGCATGCATATGAGCATTTAGTGACACACAACCCATTTAACTAAAAGAAGATAAGTGGAATATAAATGATGTGATTCATTAAATTTATAAATTTTATAATCATTGCCATGACTTAAAAAGCATCTCCACATTTCAAGGTAGACCCAAAATAAAATAAAAAAATAATAACAAAAAAGAAGTAATCACTAAAGAAGAAATTAATGACAAAAGAGGGAAGTGATCACTAAAGATGAGGAAAGTGGTCACTAAAGATGAACCTGATTTGATTTGAAGGACAACATTCAGTAAAAATGAACATGATTTGAGGGACAAAAACTTTTATAATTCCTCCAGACATCTGAAGTCCTATGTCATGTGGGTAATGCATTCAAGGCGTGGTGTTGGAATAGCCAAGAGTTCATGAGCCTTGGTTAATGTGACTCCGTTAAACCTTTCAGTCATATCCACTTCTTGATTTTGCCCATTCTTGTTATCCAAAGGAAGCCTCCAGTCGAAGCAGTGCAAGAGCTGCGCCACTGCAAACTCTACAACAAGAGTTCCCAATTGTTGCCCGGGGCATCTTCTCCTGCCTGCTCCAAAGATAAGGCACCCAAAGTTTTGATCTCCATTTGCATCTACCTCAGACCCCACTCTTTCCATGAATCTCTCTGGCTTGAAAATTTCAGCGTCCTCCCATGAGTTAGGGTCCCTCCCAATCGCCCAATCATTAACGATAACGCTAGTATTAGGGGGTATTTCATAGCCCAATACATTGCAGGACTCAGCGCCAGATAAGTAGCGCATCAAAAAAGGCCCAGATGGGTAGAGTCTAAGCGTTTCTTTGACCATAGCTTGTAAATAAACGAGACGAGGAAGATCAGATTCGCATACCATGCGGCCCAATCCAACGACACGTTCCAGCTCGTCCTGAAGCTTCTTCATCACTGGCGGGCTTCTCAGCGCTTCCGACATTACCCACACTATCGCTGTTGGCCCCGTGTCTGCGCCACCAAGCAACATATCCTGCCAACATCAACACCACAGTATCAAATTATATCAAAGGCTATCTAAATCTAATTTGATATATAATATCCATCCATGTGGTAGCTGAATTTGAACTTACAAAGAGAACTCCTTTTATATTATCTCGTGAAATCTGGAACTCTCTATCTTTATCCGCAGAGGCTGCAAGTAAGACATCTACAAAATCGCGTGTGATGCTGGGGTCATTCTGGCCGGCAACGTGTTCGTCTATTACTTTCTCTAACAACTGGTCCTGTGTCTTCTGTAGCTTCTTCATCCGACGGTTGAGACCTTGCAAATCCATCCAGTCCAAGAAAGGTATGTAATCTCCAATATTAAATGAGCCAAGTAACAGAAAACTTTCTCTGACAATTGAATTCACAAATCTTAAGTCCTTCTCCTCATACTTTCTACCGAAGGCCATCCTGCAGATTATAGCCGTTGCAAGGGATGACACGGTTTGATTGATGGGTAAGGGACGGGAATCCTCTTGATGAATAATAGAGCGAATCATCGCAGAGACTTCCTCTTCTCTAATAAAGCGGAAGTAATCTAAGCGCCTGGAGCCCAACAATTCCAAAGCGCAGAGCTTACGCATTTGCCTCCAGTGATGGCTATACGGAACAAAGGCAAAGCCCGCAAAATTAAATGACAAATTCTTAGTAGCGGACGACGGAGGTTTGCTTGCGAAAAGCTGATCGTGGGTCTTGAGAAACTCCTTGGCAATCTCTGGAGAGGAGACAACTAAGGTGAGGGCGGGACCGAAGCGGAGGGTCATGAGAGGCCCGTGTTTCATAGACAGAGCTGCCAGCGCTCGGTGGGGAAGATCTCCCAGCAAGTGAAGATTGCCGATAATAGGCAACGGAAAAGGCCACGGGGGCAGCCTCCCCTTTCTTTCCCTGGAGAAGAAGCTCCATGCCGCTATAAATACAACAACAAGAAGAGCAGCGGCGAGTTTCACATAAAACTCGACGCTCTCCGAAACCGGCCGCTCTTGGAATCCCTACTCCATTGTCTTTCTTTTGCCAGACCAAAAACAGGTCCAAGATACTTATAATTGCAAGATACTTCAAATTGCGTGCAGCATTAAAAAATGCACGACGACAACTATCTATTGCGTGCAGAATGGTAAAACTAAATACGATTTTAATTTTATAAGGATGTGCATAAATCATGCCGGAAAACTAACATTTTAAAATTCATCGGGAATACTAAATAAGATTTTAAGCTTTTAAAATTTATAAGTAGAAGTTGGAGAAAACCAAGGGCATCTAGCTGATTGTTACTTTCAAATGGTGTTAAAATTATTTGAAATTTAAAAATACTTCGTAAATGTTTATTCCATATTTACAGTTTTGGATTTTAGATTTTAACAAGTTGACTATAAAATTAATTAAAATTAAATATTCTTTTTTATGTTCAACTAGTAAGGAATTTATATATTTTAGATGATTGTTTTCATCTTCATCTCTCTGGTTTTTTTTAAATCCTCCCTTTCCTAAGACATGATTATCCAATTTTCGATTACTTCACATGTTTCTATTAAATTGATGATAGGAAAAATAATATTAATATTTATTTACTTATAAATGTTATTATAAATAGAATTGGTGGTCATTTTAGATTCCTATTAATTTTAGGAGTTATTTCTCTTAGATTTTAAACACCAAATTGATATCAAACTTGATAGTAACTTTAATAATAATAATTAGTATTATTATTAAATATATATTAATAACGGATGCTGTTTGTTCAAACTCATCTTACTGTAAAACTTGTTACACCATAAAACTATAATTAACAAAAAAAAAATTATTTTAAAATATACCACATTATTTGTTAAACATTAATATACCACATTATTTGTTAAAGTCACTTGTATAGATCTAGTAAATATCGTGTGTGGATTGTCAATCTTTGCTGATTTAATATGTATCTTAAAGATAGATATGCGGTCATTTCCAATTGACAAGAAGGATGATAACATCAATAAAAGGCGGTGGTTTAAAATAACATAAATTTCTTTGAATAATAGTCAAAGAAAATCTGACTTGGATGAAATGAAATCTGACATCGCTGAATTTACATTCTCCTTTTTTTAAAGTTAAGTTAATATTATTTTAAATGATCCATGATTTATTGTAGAAGATTATGCACAATTATTGAAGATTATTAAAATTAAAAAATCCTTCTAAATATTTTGCTTCATTTAATTTTTATAATTGATAATTAAATATTTTAATTAATAATTAAATAAACAATAACAACAAGGAAAATGCACGTAAAGATATAAGAGGAATAATCTCATAAAATGGAAAATAGTATGGTAAGCACTAACATCAAGCTTTAAACACAATCATTACAATAGGATTCAACAAGAGCATCATGTCACTTACAAGAATTGAACCTAGGTGGGGAGGAAAACAACATATCCTCTCAAGCACCCAAGCTACAACCAATAGACAACTAGATTACATAAAAAAATATTTATGTATATATTAAAATTTTAATAAAGAAAATTTATGTTTAACTTATAGTGCGTTAAAAACAAAAAAAATATTAAAAGGTTCACACTAACATTAAGGGAAATGGAAAATGTCTAAATACATAAGAACAATCCCATCGTGTATTTTTTTATTATGTCCCTGACATATATGTTTCGGTGAGGGAGATTAATCTGGAGGGCGAACTCCAAATATTTTGCCTTTCAATAAGGTTTTGGCATAGTTTTTTGAATTTTGATTTTTACAATTTTTTTAAAATGCAATTTTTCTGGGTTTCTATTGACTCCGGACGCCATGACGTTGGCTTGGGTTTTGGTGAACCAGGCCCCGACGGCGTGCTGGCGTCATGTGGTTTAAATGCGATTAGTAGTGTTTTTTATACGGGTGTTGTTGCATGTGCAGGTGTTGCATGTACAGGTGCAGTGCTGGCTGGTGGCTCTGGCTGTTTGTACGTTTGGGCAAGTATATAACATAATTGCGGTGCGGTGGGTAGGTAGGTGAGTAAAGAATGTTGGGAATCAGGATGGATCTCTAGCCCCATATTGCTGAATGAATAGTCAAGTGGAACGACTTTATCCCGACCGACCTATACTCGAACCTATGGACAACACTTGTATAATGACATGTCATTGAAAGGAGTATGCACCTGTAATAAGCCCCTAGGGATCCACACTCTTATCATGATTCGTAACCTTATCCATGAGTTGTTAATACATAAATAAGTTCAATGTGGCATGGGCCGTAGGTGCCAACAGTGTGCACAATGTTTCCTCTTTTGTTTGTAGTAGAAGGAAAGGCATCCATGTTACCCTCGCAATATTGGCTTATGAAACAGGGATGCGGAGTCCCCTGTACAAAGATGAGGAATTCCAAAAGGACCTCACAAACTCCAAAGCCACCCTGCCATTAAATCCCTGAAGTTTTTCAAATTAAACCAGTCGACCTCTCAAAAATTCTGTGTGGCCTCCATATTAATCTGGAGGATATATATGCCCACTGGTTCATGACAGGAAGCATTGCCCCTCAATTGCTACAAATCTTCAAAAGAAGAAGATAGAGTGCAACCGAGTAACTCACAGGTTTTTTGTTCGGAATCCTGGAAAGGAATTGCAGCATGCATCCTACAGGCGCTGCCACATTTGTTTATTGTGGAGGGTCGAGGACAAGAGGAGGAATAGAAGACTGCGGCTGCAGGAACCGTTGGTCCGCCACACCTAGCCCTCAATGAATTTACTCTTCATTGTTAAGGGTTTTCTTCTCTATTAATCATGGGACGTCAGTGACTTTCCATATTTGCACAAGCATTAGAGTGGATTGCATTGCAACATTTGGACTCTCCCCAAACAGGTGCACTGCTTCCTCTTTCTAAGGGACTATGTTTCCTGAGAAGCTCTGTCATACTCCCTCCCTTTTTTTCAAATTCCAAATGAGCTTTGTATTGTTGGTGTCCAATTTTGTCACCATTTTTTATCATTCAGTTTACTTGAAGTGGTGTTATTTCTATCGTTTTTGCTATAATAAGTTGTTTTCTTAGCCATTCAGCTTATCAAACAGTCCAGGTATGCACAAATTCACTTACCATGCAAATCTTGTTATATTTCGTATATTATGGTTTATTTATGATTAAAATGATGTTTTTGGGCATAATTAACACTTATGGTTTTAATTTACAGGCTATGATTTGTAAATGACCCATCATTCAGACTATGCGCTACATGCTTAGCCTAAAACGCGTTCAGCTCATCGTTCAACTCGTGAAATACGTGGTTGACACATCTCAGACCATTGAATGAAGAGAAGGGCACATGGGTTCTGTTCGACACGCAATGGGCCTGGTTAATGAGCTATTGCTCTAGAAGATCCGTCCTTATGCTTCCCAAGCCTGACAGCACATCTCACGTCCACGTGAACACTTTAACCTCCGGTTCATCTACGCATTGAACCTGGAATCACGCTCAGTATGCCGACTTAATTCCTGTGCCCATGTCAACACTCTAGCGCACCTGCTCTCTTATTCGTTTGGCTGGGAGTTACGCACACTTGTTCGTGCTTGCTCACGTTCATTCATGTCGTCATTCTGGAAGGAGTCCGCTTGTCCACGATTCCATTTCTTATCCACGTCTGAGTTAGATCGACGCTGTAGCTGCTCTGTGAAGGAACCAACCCCATCAAATTCTGAAGGACGCTCCTTGCGTTGGCATGCATCAATTAAATCAATAGTTACAGTCATTTAAACACTTCTATTTTTAGAGAGGTCGAATCTGTCTACCCTCTCACCCATTGTAACTTATAAATAGTTGTCTGTGTGATTGAGACGAGTTAGTCTAAGTCTGAGTTTTAGTCTAAACTTTGGAATCTAGCTAGTTCACAGTCGTAGATAGTGGAAGACAGAGTTCTGTAATTTTTCTCAAGTTAATGGAAGTAGCAGCTCGTTGATGTTCTGCTGGTAGTCGTTTAAGTTGAGCTAGTTCATCCTCCAATTGCTGGGAAGGGCCCCTCATCAACTAGAGGTTTTATTTACATTTTTTGCATTTCTTTTCTTGCAATATTTAACTAGTTTATTTCCTGTGTGTAATCTAATTCGTTTTTTCTGTGTGTATTATCTTCATTCCTCTATAAGTAATATTCTGATGTTAATACAACCTTCCCTCTTCTGAGTTAAAATGGTTGACCAATAGTTCAATAGTTTGATAATTTGTAGTTTGTTTTCAGTCCTTCTTCCATCATCATAGTTAGATATTGATTCCAAATTCTTCCATAGTTAGCCTTCCTTTCTTTCTCTTCCTCTGTTAGTTTTTCTTCCTATTTGTTGTAGGTTAATTCTTCCTTCTTCTATTCCAACCTTTTCCCTTCTTCTATTCCAACCTTCTTTCTACTTCTTATAAAATCATTCTTCCTCTTAGGTAATGATTTGCATAGATAATTTCTTAGCCTCTAATAATCTCTCTACTGCTTCCTCTGCACAGTAGGATCATTTGCATAAGCCAGCTGATAACTAAATCATCCAAAAACTCTTCTTTCCCTCACTTTAAAAAGTTTTCCTCCATTCGGATCGTCATTCGGACTACCATTCAGACCGATGTTCAGATCGTCATTCGGACCTGTGTGTTTTCTGTATTATTTTAGGCATTTTTCCGAATCTAATTTATTCTACCTCTTAATCATCATTCTTCATGTTCCTCCTTAATAGTTTGAGATGTAATTTAATCTTGTTTTATGTTATTTGGAGTTTTTAATTCAATTTCATCATCATTTCCTCCTTATCCCCTTCTTATCTTTCTTCCAACATTTAGTCCTTTAACCAGTTTCGTTACTTAGTTACTGTTCAGAATGTATTAATCTTGTTCTTAAATAGTTTGTTTTCAAGTTATAGTTGATATTCCTTGAGTTGTTTTAGTTTGTTAATCTTAAGACTAGTTTCTATTTAATGAAGATGTCTATGTTGCAAGATTTGAATTAATAATAAAATGTCTTTATCAAGTTTTCTACTTGCTTCTAACTTATATTAGTTTCATGTTGTTCACATTAGGATAGACAGTAGTTCATAATGTTTAAAGTTAGTGGTAGTTTGTTGATCTTTAGTTTACATCTATTTGTAGAAGTTAAGCTAGATTTACTTCCATTTAGCTTCCTTATTACTTTTGAAAGTCATTACAATACATTTACTCCAGTTCCTATTACATTTGATGTACGTAATTAAGAAGAGTGGAATTAGATGGTTTAGTCTAAAATAATTTACATTTACAAGTTCTCTCTATTAAACATCTAACATCCGTAGCTCTGATTCTGTTCATAGTTGTTATCTGGAAGTTTAATTTAGTAGTTTCTTACTTTTCTAGAAGTAATTTGTGTTTCAGTATTTATTTCCATCTTTCTTATTAATCAACCATAGAAGTTGAGTAGTATGATCTAGCACTATTCTGATCTGTGATTTCTATTGATGTATATGTAACTTCGGAATGTATTTCATCTATGTATTTAATATATATTTATTGTACCCTTATAAGAGATGTGTTATTCCTCCATAAGGAAGTTTCGTCATGTGGATTGACAAATGTCGCAAGTGTGTGTACTTGCCGATGGGTTATTAGACCACCATGTGTGGGGTCGGCCCTAAAATATATATTATATTGTGGATGTATCTAGATAGACAAATCGGCCCCATAAGGTCACTGGGCAAACATGTTGAGTATAAATAGAGATCGAGAGATCTCTATTTGGATCATTCGGAAAGACACACTTCTCTCACTCAGAAAGTGGCGCACTAGTGAGGAGGAGGATCATCTGCTCCAGGAGACTATCTCAAGTGTATTTTGGTTGTACTTTGGTTGAGCCATTGCTTTCTTTATCTCTGAGGAAGTTGTGGGGTTTTTCACCTTAGGGTTTTCCCCACGGAAACTCTGTGTCTCTTGTCTCTCATGCTTTTGATTCTTGTGATGCTTGTGATGCTTATTGTGATTGTTATGCATTGATATACTGTATATGTTATTCTCTCAGTAAAGATCCAAGAGTATTGTGAATTAATGCTCAAATTTTAACATGGTATCAGAGCTAACCTGAGAAGAAGACATTTTGCAGTGACGGAAACTTGAGTTTCTTGTTTATTGGGTTTCTCTCCACCGTTTTTGGAAAAGCAGTATAGTAGATTGAATCTACTCATCAAGGAGAATCTATCTGTCCAATCAAAATTCAATTCTGAGCATTTTCATATTTGGCTCTAAAAATTAGGGTTTCCACAAAAATATGAATCTCTGAAATCTGAAGCCATAGCTGGAAGCTCGTTGCAAAAATTGAAGTTTAGAGCTTTGGATCAAGATTTTTGGCTGGGTAGATCTCCGGGAAACTCAAACCCTAATTCAGGGCTCTCCCTAGTGAACCCAGGAGGACAAAAAGGCAAATCTGAAGGGTAAAACTTTGCTGATCTCAAATTTTGAATACACGAGGCTGATCAGCTCATCAAGGTGCATCTTTCTATCCTTTCGGAAAGTTGAAATTCACATTTTGAATTTTTAGGGTTTTTCTGACAAACCCTAATTCGAGACCAGATCCAGTTTTTAGCATTTCAAGTGGTAAGACCTAAATCTTTTCTATTTCATTTGAAGTACTCTTTAAGATGTCTCACCACACCAAGCTTGAGGATAAGCTTGAAGGGGCTGATAAATTCCGAGCTTGGAAGTATAGGATTGGGTTAATCTTGGAAGAGAATGAGTTGGACTCATATATAAAAGAAGACATCCATATCCCAGAGGATGAAGAGGCTAAGGTATTGCATAAGAAGAACTTGGTCAAGGCAAAGAGAATCATTGCCGATTCTATCAAAGACCATCTCATACCCCATGTGTCTTCTCTAAAGACACCCAAGGCTATGTTTGACTCTTTGACCAAGCTATTTGAAGGAAAGAACATAAATCGGAAGATGACCCTGCGAAATTAATGAAAGGGGTCAAGATGTCGAATGGAGAAACCATTCAATCCTATTTCTCCAAGGTCTCTCATATCAAGGAACAACTTGAAGCTGTAGATGAAATGGTGGAGAATGGTGAAATTGTTATGACTACTTTGAATGGCCTACCTAGGTCATGGGACTCTTTTATCTAGGGGATGTGTGCCAGAAAGAAGTTAATCTCCTTCAGCAGATTATGGGAGGAATGTTCTCAAGAAGAAGCAAGGCTTGTGGCAAGAGAAGAGAAGATGGGAAATGAAGATCAAGCTCTCACAGCTCACACTAAGAAGGGCAAGTTCAAGAGGGATCCATCCCATCACAAGAAGAAATCTTCTCATCATTTTCACAAAGACAAGAAAGATTTAAGGTGTTTCACTTGTAATGAGAAGGGTCACTTTGCTTCAGAATGTCCCAAGAACAAAAGGGACAAACACAACAACAACAACTCCAGTAAGAAGAAGAAGGGTAACAAAAGAAGGTACCATGCTCATGCTGCTGAAGATGATGAACCTCCAAAGAAGAAGGCTAGGGCAGAAAGTGATGATAGTAATGATGACTCATCAAGTGAAGAAAAGTATGTTCTAATATCTACTCTCACAGTTACTATCTCCCATGGTTGTAATGATTGGTTAATTGACAGTGGGGCTTCCAAACACATGACTGGGTTTAAAGAATCCTTTGTAAATCTATCTGAACATTAATCACCCCATAAAGTGAAACTTGGGGATGATTATCAATATCCCATCAAAGGAAGTGGTGAAGCCTCCTACAACCTAGATTCTGGAAAATCTTTGAAGATGAAAGAAGTCATTTATGTACCTGGGCTCAAGAAGAACTTACTCTCCATCTCTGCATTGGATACAAAAGGTATGATGGTTGCATTTGTGGATGGCCAAGTCCTAATGTGGACAAAGGGAAAGACCATAGATGATGCAGTTGTGATTGGAGAGCAAGAGGGAGGTTTGTATAAATTAAAAGGACAACCTGAACATGCCATGGTGCATGAATCCATGGATCCAAGTGAACTTTGGCATAGAAGACTTGCTCATATGCACTATAGGGAACTTCCAATTGCAAGCAAGGCTATAGAGGGTCTTCCTGAAATCAAGACCAAACATGAAGGTGTTTGCAAAGGATGTGCAAAAGGTAAGAATATTAAGAAGGCTTTCCCAAGCAGTGAAAGCAAGGCAAAAGATATCCTGGAAATCATCCACTCAGATGTATGTGGTCCTATGTCATCCAGTTCTCTAAGTGGGTATGTTTACTATGTCTCATTTATTGATGACTTCTCCAAGAAGACTTGGGTATACTTCTTGAAAAACAAAGATGAGGTGTTTGATAAGTTCAAGGAATTCAAAACCTTGATGGAGAATCAAACTGCCAAAAAGATCAAAACATTCAGATCCGACAATGGTGGAGAATTCACCTCAGGTGACTTCAAGAAGCTTTGCAGTTATTCAGGGATTAAGAGGGAGTTGACTGCTCCTTATAGTCCTCAACAGAATGGAGTTGTAGAAAGGAAGAACAGAACAATCATGGAAGCAGCAAGGGCAATGCTACATGACCAGGATCTACCTATGCATCTATGAGCAGAAGCAACTAGAACAACTGTATATGTACAGAATAGAACACCCCACAAGATATTGGACAACAAGACACCAAAAGAGGTCTTTTCTGGTAAGAAACCTGAAGTCAGCCATTTCAGAATATTTGGTTGTCCAGTATACACTCATGTCCCAAAGGAAAAGAGGACCAAACTAGATCCTTTAGGAAAGAAGGGTATCTTTGTGGGTTACAGTGAAAGCTCGAAGGCTTATAGAATATACTTTCCAGGGTTCAAGAAGATTGATGTCAACAGGGATGTAACATTTGATGAAAACTCAGCATTCATCAAATCAAGGAAGGCACCTATCGAAGTTTATGAAGAACCTAAAGAAACTAGATTTCAAGACACTACCATGACTGAAGCAATTCCAGAAGTTGTTCGTGAGTTTGAAGATCCGCAAGAACCTGTAGATCCACCCCGTGAGGATAACTCTCACAAAAGGAAACCTGCATGGGCTAGAGATCTCATTCAAGATGCAGAAATATTTGGCATTCCAGAAGAAGAACCAGATCACATACCAGCTATGTTGCTTTACTCTATGAAATTATGAACAAAGAAGCTTCCAGTTATGAAGAAGCAGCGGAAAAGAAAGAATGGAAGGATGCCATGGTTGAGGAATACCAATCAATAATGAAGAATGATGTTTGAGATGTTTTCCCAAGACCTAAAGAGAAGTCTGTTGTGACTTCCAAATGGATATGCAAAATCAAGCATGCTGCAGATGGCAGTGTAGAGAAATACAAAGCAAGATTCGTAGCTCGTGGCTTCTCTCAGAAAGAGGGAATAGATTATGAAGAAAATTTTGCACCTGTAGCCAGGTATACTTCCATCAGAACAGTACTTACCTTGGCTGTAGCAATGAAATGGAAAATACACCAGATGGATGTCAAGACTACTTTCTTGAATGGTGTAGTTGAAGAGGAAGTATACGTGGAGCAGCCACTCGGTTTTGAAATACACGACATGGAGTCATATGTGTGCAGATTGAAGAAAGCCTTGTATGGCTTGAAGTAAGCTCCCAAAACTTGGTATGGTAGGATGGACAGTTTCCTATCTAGCTTGGGCTTTACCAAGAGTAAAGCGGATTCCAACCTCTACTACAAGGTTGAGGAAGGGAATCCTGTGATTCTACTCCTGTATGTGGATGACTTATTTGAAATAGGAGATGACAGATTGATTGCAAATACTAAGAGGAAGCTTGCTGCTGAGTTCGATATGAAAGATTTGGGAATGATGCATTATCTCCTAGGTATGGAGGTGTGGCAGAATTCAGGTGGGATCTTCCTTGGTCAAGGGAAGTACACAGTAGATATTCTGAAGAGATTTGGGATGATGGATTGCAAGGCCATGGCCACACCCGTGGCATCGAATCTAAAGCTTCTATGTGATGCTTCATCTGAGTCGGTTGATGTCTCTATGTATCGTCATATGATTGGGTCCTTGATGTACCTAATGAAAATGAGATCAGATATTTGCTTTGCAGTGAACACATTGAGCTAGTTCCTGCAGATCCGAGGAGTGTTCATCTGGTTGATGTAAAGCATGTTCTGAGGTACCTGAAGGGTACAGTGGATTATGGGCTCAAGTATGAAGCGAATCAAAAGTTTAACCTGCAGGGTTATGTTTATTCAGATTGGGATGGCAGTGCTGCAGATAGGAAGAGCACATCTGGGTGTTGCTTCAGTATGGGATCAGGTGTGATCTCTTGGTTCAGCAGGAAGCAGTCCTGCATATCACTGAGTACAGCTAAGGCAGAGTATGTTGCAGCCTGTTCAGCTAGTTGTGAGGCAGTATGGCTACGGAAGCTACTATCTGAGTTATTTGATCTCCCATTGGATGCTACTGGTATATTCTGCGATAACCAGAGTTGTGTGAAGCTGTCTGAAAACCCAGTGTTTCATGACAGGTCAAAACACATAGAGATCAAATATCACTATATCAGGGATATGGTGTAGAGAGGAGCCGTGAAGCTCTTGTATGTTGCGACAGACAAGCAGATTGCAGATGTGTTGACGAAGCCACTAGCCAGGGTGAAGTTCGAGTACTTCAGGGAGAGGCTTGGTGTTCTTCAGATCGACGACACTTTGAGGAAGAAGTGATGGACACATTTGCTGAAGCCATCCCAAGCATGTTGGAAGGAGGATCCTTCACATGGCTGTGGATGTAAGCGCTAGATGATGAGTATCAGGATGATGCTCTAGTTACTGCTCTGTATATGCATCATGTTGGATGCTGGATATGATCAGTTGGATCATTTATATTTGTATGTATGTACGCATCGTGTTGATGCTGGATATGATCAGTTGGATCATTTATATTTGTATGTATGTACGCATCATGTTGATGCTGGATATGATCAGTTGGATCATTTATATTTGTATGTATGTATGCATCGTGTTGATGCTGGATATGATCAGTTGGATCATTTATATGTATGTACGCATCGTGTTCATGTTGGATATGATCAGTTGGATCATTTATATTTGTATGTATGTACGCATCGTGTTGATGCTGGATATGATCAGTTGGATCATTTATATGTATGTACGCATCATGTTTGATGCTGGATATGATTGGTTGGATCATTTGTATGTATTTGTATATGCATCATGTTGGATGCTTGGACCAATGTATCTGTATCAGGTGGATACATTGTATGATCAGGTAGATCATGTATATTGATATGTATCATGTATTTGTATTTGTATCAGGTGGATACACTGTATGATCAGGTGGATCATGTATGATGATATGTATCAGGTAGATACTTTGTGTGCATTAGGTGGATGCATTGTATGATTAGGTTGATCATGATGATGAGCTTCAGGATGTTGCTCCAGATGATATGTACCAGGATGGTACAAGTGATGATGATCAGTATGATCATGGGCATCACGATGATGATCCTTTGGATCATGAGTATCAGGTTGATACTTGGAGGTCAGAGATGATATGTGGCAGGTTGTGCAAATAACACGTAATCAGTCCTGGGAGATCTTGTCGTTCATGCTGCGGCACATAAATGTTCCTGGGGTACTCTTTCCGGTATTGCTATGTAGTATGTAATCAGTCCTCAGATATCCGATAGGTTGAGCTGTGTGCTCGTAATCAGTCCTGGGATGAGGTATTACTATGGAGACATGTAATCAGTCTTGGAGATCCGAGAGGTTGAGCTGTGTGCTCGTAATTAGTCTTGGGATGCTCTTTAGAGATCTTGTTGGTCGTGCTGCGGCACATAAATGTTCCTGGGATGCTCTTTAAAGGTTTTGTCTATCCACATGTAATCAGTCCTGGAGATCCGAGAGGTTGAGATGTATGCTCGTAATAAGTCCTGGGATGCTCTTTAGAGATCTTGTCGATCGTGCTACGGAACATAAATGTTCCAGGGATGCTCTTTAAAGGTATTGTGGAGGAGATGCATGTAATCAATCCTGGGAGATCTTGCCGGTCGTGCTTAGGCACATAAATGTTCCTGGGATACTCTTTCCGGTATTGCATCTGCACATAAAATTAGTCCTGAGAGGCCACCTCTATCAGACCATTCGCACAGATGATGAAGACCTGTAGGTGGTGGGCCTACATCTAGTATGAAAAAGGACTGGTTGTATATAACTTCCTATGATGAGTAGAGTCAGAGATTGGTTGAGATAGCAGCAGCAGTGACGATGATGATGACGATGATCCCGAGAAGAAGACTTGTCTAGCAGAACTGTGTCGAGAAATACCTTCCTAGTTAAGAGGGAGTGTTGATGTATATGTAACTTCGGAATGTATTTCATCTATGTATTTCATATATATTTATTGTACCCTTATAAGAGATGTGTTATTCCTCTATAAGGAAGTGTCGTCATGTGGATTGACAAGTGTCGCAAGTGTGTGTACTTGTCGATGGGTTGTTAGACCACCATGTGTGGGGTCGGCCCTAAAATATATATTATATTGTGGATGTATCTAGATAGACAAGTCGGCCCCATAAGGTCACTGGTAAAACAGATTAAGTATAAATAAAGATCGGGAGATCTCTATTTGGATCATTCAGAAAGACACACTTCTCTCACTTAGAAAGTGGCGCACTAGTGAGGAAGAGGATCATCTGCTCTAGGAGACTATCTCAAGTGTATTTTGGTTATACTTTGGTTGAGCCATTATGCCCTCTATCTCTGAGGAAGTTGTGGGGTTTTTCACCTTAGGGTTTTCCCCACGGAAACTTTGTGTCTCTTGTCTCTCATGCTTTTGATTCTTGTGATGCTTGTGATGCTTATTGTGATTGTTATGCATTGATATACTGTATATGTTATTCTCTCAGTAAAGATCCAAGAGTATTGTGAATTAATGCTCAAATTTTAACAATTTCTTAATTGTATTCTTAAATATTTAACTCGGTTTTTCATTTTGAAAGATCTTTCGATCTTTTTTCTTATCAAACATTTTTAGGTCTGACAAACCTGAAACTTTAGGACCTTTTCTACCTTGGCATATATTTTGCTTCAAATCTAAGTTTACTGATCCTGGTTGATAATTAATATTAGGTGTTTTTATTCGAGATAACTCACACACCCAACATTTTGGCGCCGTTGCCGGGGAGTTGAAGATAGGTAGAATTCAGTTGAAGATAGGTAGAAATTCTCTTCCAAAACTTAGTAATAACTTAGTAATAGGTTGGTGGCGGGAGAACAGTGAGACGAGAGGTAAGAACCTACGCATCTGTTATAACAGGTATCCCCAAAACCCAACATTTATAGGATGTAATTAAAATTCATTTTAGTTATAGTTTTATTTTCATGAATAGGTCTAGATATTCACAAGGTATATTTATTAAAACTAAAATTTCAACTGAAATCCCTACTAAAATTCCTACTAACCTATATAGGGGACGTGCCACCCCAACTACTAACTCAGCAGAAAGGTATCGGAGGACACCTAAAGGGGACAGTCCTACTTGGAAAGCAAAGGAAACCTTTTCTGGAAACTTTTTAGGGGAAATCATAGGGACATCAGAATAGTCTGTTCATAAAGAAATCCCACTAGAATAACCTCAAGCTCATATAGAGACTGAACTTAGACAAGAAGAAACTCAGAAGGATAAAGCTTCAGAACCTCTTAACCCTCCGTTAGTCCAAAAACCCAAAGACACTACTTTTTCAATAGTAGGTGGTCCAGATTTGGTAGATTTTGTCAATCCTGCACAAGTAGATACTCTTTTTGGGAGCTCTACAAACATTGTCATCTCACAAATTGACACAACAACAGTAGAACTTCTAGGACAGGATTCCTACGTCGCTGATTATTCTCCTCCTAAAAAGAAGAATACCCTACCTGAAAAAGAATGTTGGGATATCCCATATTCACCAAGAAAGGAGCCACCTAGATTTTCTCTATTTGGTAATAGAATCTTCATGGAGAAAGAAAATGAAGATCGTGTCCGACAAGATGAAGAAGATCGAGAAGTTAGAACTGAAGGTACCTTTGGGTTTCCCATCTTAGACACTGCGCAAGATGTTACAATGAAAAATATCCCTCCCTCCTCACTACCAACTTTCTATGGAAAGATAAGTGAGGATCCGAACACATTCTTATTCGAGTTTGACATCTTGTGTAGAAGTTACAATTACCTACAAGACGGCCAAAAACTGAAACTTTTTCCTACCACATTAAAAAATTCTTCTCTTCAATGGTTCATGGGATTAGGAGAATCTAGTATTAAATCTTGGGAAGACATGAAGAATGCATTTCTTCGGAAATATCAGGATTATTGCAAACCGAAAGACTCTCGTAATGATATCTTTAAAATCCAACAACTTGAAGACTAGAGCCTGGAGGACTATATCGAAAGGTTTATCTATGTGTTACACAAATCTAAATATAGTGATCTTTGGGAAGATGCAGTAAGAACACTCTTCCTTAAAGGAATCTCAGAAGAATTCTTAGAAAACCTTAATCTCATGGCAACATGAGACATCTCTCATAAGCCTTTTTCACAAATTTGTGAACTATGTAGGAATTACTTTAGGAGTAGAGGGAAAAGTGGAAGAAACTTTCGAGAATCTTATGTTAGAAATCCAAAAGGAAACACATCCGGTCCTGGTGGAGTTGCAAGGGTAGAGTTAGGGAACTTGTTAGAAAACTTCAAAACAAATATTTTAGGAGCTATGGGTTCTCAGCTAGATGCACTACAAGCTAAAAAGAGACAGGATGAAGAGCGTGCAACAATGCGTATTTTCTACCCTAGGTGTAGAACTAAACATCCTAAAAGAGAATGTCCATTAAACAATGTTTCAGTTTGTCACCTCTGTACAGAAGAGAATCCCATTGATAGTTTTCCATCGTTGCGTGGGTTGCAAGTTGTATACAAGAGTGGAAGTTTTGGTGAAGCATCTAGGAGGCCTTAGCAGCCTAGGGATCAACCTTTGGGTCAGGATCCATCATTTCAATTTCCACCTTACTACCATCCTTACCAACCTCCTTAACAATGGAACAGTTCAGGCTAGCAGAATTGGCCACCACAGTACCCTTCTCAAAATGCTCAACAACAGCAATGGCCTCATGAATGGAGAGGACAAGCTTTTGCTCAACCATCTCCTCCTATGACTAACTATCATTACCCACCTAATGTTCAACAACGTTTTCCTGGATATGCACCTCCTTCACTACCCCCTATCCCAAATCAACCTCATCATTTCCAGAATGTGAACCCTCCAAGACCCACAATATTACCCGCACAACCGATACCGAATCCTAATAGAAAACCAACCCAAGCTCTTAATAACATTGGGTTATTACCTCTTCCATCATATGCTATTTCGTCTGCACCAATACATGAAGTTCAATTGTGGTCTGGAAGAGTTTTGCAAGATCATCCTATGTCATCAGTTGTTATTCAAGAAGAAAATGAAGAAAAAAATGTACCTATGAATTTTTGAATGATGTCATTCTTGAAAATGTGGTTGTTCCTAAATCTTCAACACATAACCTTTCACATAAATAAATAATATCAGGAAATAAATCACCTCCATATCCGTAGCATCTAATAATAGAAAAACCTGTAACTTACCCAGAATATAACATCATTAATGAATTGAAAAATATTTGTATTAAGATTCCTTTATTACAAGCCATTAAAGATATACCAATCTTCGGTAAAGTGATAAAAGAACTCTGCATTAAGAGACCGGGAAAGAAACAAAAAGACCCTCCAACAATACATGTCATAGGTGAAATATCAGATTGTATAGCAGAACAGCCTAGAATCCCGAAGTATACAAATCTAGGAAATCATGTAGTAACTGTTCTCATTAACAAAACTGCTATAGGAAACACACTCATTGATCTAGGGGCTGCTATTAACCTAATGACTACTACAGTTTTAGAAGCTCTCCAATTAGGAGCATTCCTCCGCCCTACCCCAACAATGTTAGAACTAGCAGATCGTACTATGGTACAACCTGCTAGGATTTTAGATGATATTATGGTGTCAGTAGCCTCATGGGAATATCCCGTGGACTTCATGGTTATACAATCAAAAGATCCATCTAGAGGGCATCCTATCATTTTAGGAAGACCCTGGCTGGCTACTGCTAATGCATTCATAGGATGTAGGGATGGAGAGATGGTTATCTCTGATGGGTTGTCTACAAGAAGACTAGCTTTATACCCACCAGCACAGCCCGTAGCTGAGAGCTTATTTTGGTTAGATTGTCCTTTTGGAGAAGAAAACCCGGAAGAACTTTCCCTTGTTAGTGATCTTTCCTGGGAACTTCAAGAACAAAATATTGAAAACGTGTTGAATCAATTTATTTCCTCCACCACATGTATAGACTTTCCTCAGTATTTTTCCTAATTTGACCATATTTTTGGAGACGAATTTCAAGAAAACATGAGTCTCTCAACATTTACAAGTACACCTTGTGTCTTTACAATTGAAGAGCAGCTAGGATCTTATACTGTACCATGTGAGGTTAGTTCTGAAAAATTTCTACATATAAATGCAAGCTTAGATGAGAGTCAGGAAAAGCAATTGTTAAAAGTTCTCAAAAGTCAAACTGGAGCTTTCGCTTGGGAATACACTGATATGAAGGGTATACACCCAGATACGTGTATTCACCACATTTACACAGACACAAATATACCTCCCGTCAGACAAACCCAGAGAAGAATGAACCCATCTCTCAAAGATATAGTAAAAAGAAGAATTACAAAAACTTCTTAACGCTTGATTCATTTACCCAATTTCTAATAGTAAGTGGGTGTCTCCTCTACTAGTAGTTCCAAAGAAAGTCACAGGGAAGTGGAGTATCTGTGTTGATTTTCGAGGATTGAACAAGGCCACTCTTAAAGACTATTTCCCTCTACCTTTTATAGATCATGTGTTAGATACCCTATCGAGGAAACAATACTTTTCTTTCCTAAATGGATATAGTGGATACAATCAGATATTAATAGCACCTGAGGACCAAGATAAGACTACCTTTACTTGCTCTTGGGGGACATATGCCTATCGAGTGTTACCATTTGGCCTTTGTAATGCACCTGCTACTTTCCAACGTGCAGTTCTAGGTATCTTTGCTAACCTTATACATGATTGTGTAGAGGTCTACATGGGCGTTTTAACAGTCTATGGTAATACCTTCCAAGAAGCCCTTGATAACCTTGAGGCAATTCTTATTCGATGTCAGGACACAAACTTAGCCCTTAGTCATGAAAATGCAAGATGTTATTAACCAAGGGCATAGTTCTAGGACATCATGTCTCTCTTCAAGGTATCAAGGTGGATCCTGCCAAGATAGAGATAATTGTCAATCTTCCTCCCCCAAAGACTCCGAAGGAAGTTAGAAGCTTTTTTGGCCACGCAGGTTATTATAGGCGTTTTATAGAAAATTTCACCAAAATAGCTGCACCCATGTTCAAACTACTCATGAAGGACACAGAATTTCAATGGACTAAACCTTGTCAGCAGGCTTTTGAAACTTTAAAAGCAAAGTTATCAATAGCACCAATACTTAGGGGTCCTAACTAGTCCCTTCCTTTTCATATATCTACTGATGCATCTGACATAGCTATAGGGGCAGTCTTAGGTCAAAAAGAGGAAAAGTTATCTTATGCCATTTATTTCGCTAGTAAAAATTTGACTCCTGCAGAATCAAAATACACTGTTACCGAAAAAGATTTCCTCACAGTAGTCTATTCCATTAATAAGTTTCATCATTATATTACAGGATATGAAATTTTCATACATACCGATCATTCTGCTATCATATTTTTGATGAATAAACTAGTTACCAATGGCAGAGTGACTTGGTGGCTTCTTTTGTTACAAGAGCTTAATATCACCATTGTTGACCATCCTAGTCGAGAGAATGTAGTAGTAGACTTTCTCTCCCGAATTCAAATTGACAATGATGATAGTCTTGTTGATGATAGCTTCCCAGATGAACATTTATTCACTGTATCTGTTCGAACCCCATGGTTCGCAGACATAGCCAATTATTTGGCAACTAGAAAGCTACCAAACCATCTCTCTCCACCCGAAAAACGTAGAATCATAGTTCAAAGCTCTAACTATTCCTCGGTAGATAATGATCTC
This sequence comes from Larix kaempferi, assembly GCA_027924585.1. Lineage (NCBI taxonomy): Eukaryota > Viridiplantae > Streptophyta > Pinopsida > Pinales > Pinaceae > Larix > Larix kaempferi. The sequence continues at coordinate 2,277,428 of BSBM01000640.1, forward strand.
TTTCGTACTAGTCCTAACCTTATTATTAGAATATGTGTACGAGAGGATGAGATGGCAGAGATTCTTCATGCATGTCATGGTGGACCTTGCGGTGTACACTTTTCTGATAAAAGAACAACATATAAAGTTTTACATTTTGGATATTATTGGCCAAGCATCTTCAAGGATGCTGCCAAATATGTCAAGGGATGCGATAGTTGCCAAAGAATGGGTATACCTACGCCATCTGATGAAATGCCTTTGCAACCTCAAGTTATGATTGAGCCTTTTGAAAAATGGGCTCTAGATTTTGTTGGACCAATTTCCCTTATGTATCGTAAAAATAAGTACATTCTAGTCTGTATAGATTATGTCACCAAGTGGGTAAAAGCCAAAGCTTTATTCCGAGCTACAGATAAATCAGTGGTAGAATTTATATATGAAGAAATATTTACCCAATTTGGTGTACCTAGGGAAATTGTAACCGATCAAGGATCTCAATTCACTTCCAAGTTAATGAAAGACTTACTAATAAATATGGTATTAGACATTGCGAATCTTAACCATATCATCCTCAGGAGAATGGTTAGGTATAAAGCACGAACAAAGTATTAGAAGCTATCATGACCAAGACCATTCAGTTACAACACAAGGAATGGGCAGATAGGCTCCCAGAAACCTTGTGGGCTTATAGAATAACTTGGAGAAACACCACTGGCCACACACCTTATGAACTTGTTTATGGAAAACAGGTTCTCCTACCCATTGAATTTCAGGTTAAGACATTTCGTATGGCTGTTCAGTTAGGAATGAATTTAGAAGAAGCACAGAAACAACGAATCCTACAAATAAATGAATTAGACGAGATTAGACAGGATGCTATCCAACAAACAATCTTAATACAAAATCAACGTAAAAAATGGCATGACAGATATATTAAACAAAAACAATTTAAAACAGGAGACTGGACATTACTTTTTGATTCGAGATACAAAAATTTTAAAGGTAAATTGACTACTCGTTGGATGGGTCCTTATGAAATTGTTACAGCTTTCGATAATGGATCCGTTAAAATTAACACAATTGATGATTCTCAAACTTCCTTTGTTGTAAATGGCCATAGAATTAGACTTTATCACCAACCTATATCTAAACAAGAATTTGTACAGAATGCCTTACAACAGCAAGAGATGGAGCTGGTAGAAGAGGAAGTCATTCCTCCTCCTCCTAGTCCCTGAAATTTCTAAAGGATTGTCTTTATTTGTACATATGTAAATATATTGTGTTTTTGTTTTAATTATAATAATGAAGAGTTATTTCTGACAAGTTGATTGTATTTATACAGGGAATTCATCTGTATGATCAGCTCATGAAATTTTTGCCATTAAAAACATGAAAACTTTTCTCCTTTTTTTAGATTTCTTATGACATTTTTGTACATATGTTTTGTTTTGAATAAATCAAAATCATCTAACAATGGTTTTTCAACTTAATTACAAGGACCTTATCCGTCCATGCAATATTATTGAAAGGGAAGCACTTAAAAGAATTTTTTTTATCAATATATCATAATCCCTTCTTTTTTTCAATTATTGTTGAAATTGACATTTTTAGCAAAAGATAAAGTGTTCTTTATATTATTTCGTAACCATTTCATTTATGATTTTGAATATGGTATTTGATTCAGGCATGCACATTTTTTATTATTGTTTAGAACTGTTGCTTAAAAGACCTATCTTAATTGCTATGATCTCAAAACAAATATGCTATCTTACACATATGGATCATTGGCTTATCCTAGACTCATTATCAAAACTTGTCTCTTAAAGCATCTTTTAAAGGTAACTTAGAGGTGAATGTTATTTTTATTCTTGTGGGGAACATTACTGAATTCTTATGAAAAATATAGATATAGATCAAAGAATAGCTTTAGGTTATTATCTTTTGACATGATCTTTAACTTTGGCTATTAAAGTAAAATTTTCTCATAAAGGTTCGTTCTAATATGTCGAATCATGTGTTTAGAAGGCTTAGCACACTCTAGTACCAACCGGCTTCCTTACAAAAACAATATATACATATACATCATTATACGAAGCAAACCCGCCGGGGTACTGAACAGGCTTGCTGGCAGCGGGTCCATGCTAAGTAAAATCTTAAACAAGGAAGCTAGGTAAATGCAAGTAAACTCGTCGGGGTACTGAATAGGCTCGCTGGCAGCGGGACTATGCTTGCATGGTACCAAGATAAACCCGTCGGGGTACTGAACAGGCCTGCTGACAGCAGGTCAATATCGTGTAAAAGAGATCGGTTAATGCATTACTATGCACATGGTTCATATATAAGAAACCCGAGTATACAAACACATGTTTTGGCCAATCATCTATATTGTCATTAGAGAATAACTGTAATTTGAACTTGGACCTTGTCATCTAATTCAAACAATACCTAGGATGTTATTATCCTAGAAATGGGACCCATAATTATAAAAATGTCACAAGCTTTATGGGCACCTTATCTATATCTTGGGATGACAAGAAACCTTTAAAATGAGTCATGGATGGCTAGTTTTCATGTGGCATATTTCATATCAAATTATACTATTATTCTTCATATAGTTCTTTTAAGCACTGTTCTATTCTTTATGATAAATGTACATATCTGAATCATCTACATGTTTAGTTAATATTTCATTTTCTTGAGAAAAGTATTACAACATTTTTCAACTATTGATAAAATAATTGAATATCTAATGCTCTTTTTGTTGGCTTGAGGACAAGCCATACCTTTGGTTTGTGGGAGGATTAGAACTATTTTAAACTATTTTTTTATTATTCTAAAAAAGTTTATTTATCTCTGAAAGTGATAGGTGTTTGCAGGTTAATGCAAAAGCAGAAGGTGAATTGTTTTAATTAAAGACAAACAAAAAGGGGACATGACTTAAAAAGTTCCAGAAAGCAAAGTTTATAGCATTTTCTGTGCACTAACAACCTTAAAATTTCCTTGCAAAAATCAATTCTAGTTGGCTTCAGCAATAAAAGTTTGTATAGAAAAAAGTCTGTATGAAAGGCTGAATGACGGATCGAATGCCGATCCAAATGAAGTGACGAATGCAACAAATAATCAACGTTTTGAATAAAAGTGTTGAAGAAATTTTAGCTTGTATATATCAAATAGCATGCTAGATATTTTTGAAAATTCTGACTAATCAATGATGATAGGGATCAATCAAACGTCAAACCTTGCACTTGGTTTTATTTCCTTATTCATCTGATCTTGTTAAAATGAATAAATCTTGTGTCATTTTGAATCATTGTATGACCACTATGGTCTTACCTATCGTATATATCGCCAACATATGAATCGGATCCTTGTGATCTCCCACTTGTAAAATATCCCATTACGTGAATTTCGTTCAACCTGTCCAAATCTTGGCTTTGGACATGGTTGAGTATGCTATACCAAACATGCATCTACCGAATTCACGCACTTCAATTCTAGCACTTAACCCAAGATATTCAAAGTACAAGTGTGATCTTTCAAAACACGCTTTACCTATCACCACCCAGCCATCCAAAAATACCTCAATTTAACTGATGGCTGCGTGAACTACTGCTTCACTCTGTTCACCCTTCATTCCTCTCTCTGCGAGTTGCGTCCTCTGCAAATTCCTTGTATCCCTTGCATTTATCTGTTGTTTCCCCTATCCTCTATCAACAATGCCTAACCATTGCGAGCCAGGTAGCTACCAAGATCTTCTTCATATCCCTGAGTTTAAAAGATGCCATGAGTTATTCTCTCAAGTAGGATGGAATCCGTTTCTCCACCGCCTTGATGGTCATGACCATGAGATTTTGTTGCTGTTTGCCAAAGGTTTCGATGGAAAAACGGCCAAGGTTGGCCATCTTGTTTTCTTTGTAACAGAAGAGTCAATAGCATCAACTACAAAGCTCCCTAGAGAAGGTGCCCAATGGCACAAGCATTTGTTTCTTCCACGAGAAGCTCACCAGTTTGCTCTCAAGCCTGATTTTCAACACATTACTGGCACCAAAGGTTTTCATAGAGAATGGATCAAGCTAGAGTACTTGGATCTTTTAACCATTATCATTCACTTAGTCACCTGTGAGGGTAATTTCACTATTTATAAAGCTTGCCATGTTAGACTATTAGCTCATTTTGTCAATAACCAGACCTTAAATTTCCCATTATACTTTCTAAAGAGCTTGGAAAAGACGTCGAGTCAAGTTAGAAAGAATACCATTAACCCTTCTGGCAGCTTATATCACCATTGTCTCGTTAAGCTTTTAATCATTCATCAGCTAGAGGAGAGAGGTCAGACTTGGGACCATTTTGTTTTTGAGATCTTAAACCCTCATTTATCCACTGTCAAATCTCCCCCTTCTCAAGAACACCTTCATGCCCAAGAAGAACCAAACGCTAAACGTATACGATTTGATGAGAGTTCCTTAGATGATATGCACTCTATCCGTTCAATACATTCTCCTACTAAACCTATAGAGATGAATTATGACTAGTCCATTGATCAGCCTAACATTCAAACTATCAGTCAGCCCTCATGCTCAAATATTCAGTTGGATGATCATACCTTTGAGTCATCCCTCCTCACATTAGCTAATGCATCCGTTCATATGAGTGAATCCTGTGATGCTAGAAGCTCTCCTGCATGTAACAAAGATAAAAGCTCTGAAGAACAGACTATTAATGTTGAGACATCTCCAAAAGAGAAGAGTCCTTAATTGGACTTGGAGCATGATATAGAAAAACCTATTTCGAGTCAGCAAAAATGGGATCAGTTAACCCAAGAGATAACACAATTAACAAAACAAAGTCAAAGCTATGTGGAGACAATCTCGGAGCTCCTTGAAGAAAATAAGATGTTGCGTACACAGTTGAAAAGCACTGAATGCTCGGTTAACGCTAAAATAACATACAATGCTGTCCTTAGGGTAAAATGAAATTCCTTAAGGGGTCATTTCAAGAAGCTCCAGGCCAAGCATGCATCTCCATCATCAGAGTCAAATACCACTGCTATCGCAGCTCGACCTTCTTCCTAATCACTTTTTGTTTTGCTTAGTGGGACCTGGCATGACTCTGGTTTGGGGGAATGTTGGTGTCCAATTTTGTCACCATTTTTTATCATTTAGTTTACTCGAAGTGGTGTTATTTCTATCGTTTTTGCTATAGTAAGTTATTTTCTTAGCCATTCAGCTTATCAAATAGTCCAAGTATGCACAAATTCACATACCATGCAAATCTTGTTATATTTCGTATATTATGGTTTATTTACGATTAAAATGATGTTTTTGGTCATAATTAACACTTATGGTTTTAATTGACAGGCTAGGATTTGCAAATGACACATCATTCAGACCATGCATTACGTGCTCGGCCTAAAACGCGTTCAGCTCATCGTTCAACCCACGAAATCCGTGGTTGACACATCTCAGACCATTGAATGAAGAGAAGGACACATGGGTTCTGTTCAACACGCAATGGGCCTGGTTAATGAGCTATTGCTCTAGCAGATCCGTCCTTATGCTTGCCAAGCCTGAAAGCACATCTCACGTCCACGTGAAAACTTTACCGTTCGGTTCATCTGCGCATTCATCCTGGAATCACGCTCAGTATGCCGACTTAATTCCTGTGCCCATGTCAACAATCCATTGCACCTGCTCTCTTATTCGTTTGGATGGGAGTTACGCACACCTGTTCAAGCCTGCTCACATTCATTCCTGCCGTTGTTCTGGAAGGAGTCCGCCTGCCCACGATATAGTTCGCCAACACACTGCTCGTCCACATTTGATTTAGATCGACGTTGTAGCTGCTCTGTGAAGGAACCAACCCCGTCAAAGTCTGAAGGACGCTCCTTGTGTTGGCATGCATCAATTAAATCTACAGTTACAGTCATTTAAACACTTCTATTTTTAGAGAGGTCGACTCTGTCGACCCTCTCATCCATTGTAACTTATAAATAGTCGTCTGTGTGATTGAGACGAGTTAGTCCAAGTCTGAGTTTTAGTCTAAACTTTGGAATCTAGCTAGTTTGCAGTCGTAGATAGTGGAAGACAGAGTTCTGTAATTTTTCTCAAGTTAATGGAAGTAGCAGCTCATTGATGTTCTGCTAGTAGTCGTTTAAGTTGAGCTAGTTCACCCTCCGATTGCTGGGAAGGGCCCCTCATCAACTAGAGGTTTTATTTACATTTTTTGCATTTCTTTTCTTGCAATTAACTAGTTTATTTCCTGTGAGTAATCTAATTCGTTTTTCTGTGTGTATTATCTTCATTTTTTTGTAATTAATATTCTACTGTTAATACAACCTTCCTTCTTCTGAGTTAAAATGGTTGACCAATAGTTCAATAGTTTGATAATTTGTAGTTTGTTTTTAGTCCTTCTTCCATCATCATAGTTAGATATTGCTTCCAAATTCTTCCATAGTTAGCCTTCATTTCTTTCTCTTCCTCCGTTAGTTTTTCTTCCTGTTTGCTGTAGGTTAATTCTTCCTTCTTCTATTCCAACCTTCTCCCTTCTTCTATTCCAACCTTCTTCCTACTTCTTATAAAATCATTCTTCCTCTTAGGTAATTATTTGCATAGATAATTTCTTAGCCTCTAATAATCTCTCTACTACTTCCTCTACACAGTAGGATCATTTGCATAAGCCAGCTGGTAACTAAATCATCCAAAAACTCTTCTTTCCCTCACTTTAAAACGTTTTCTTCCATTCGGATCATCATTCGGATTGCCATTCAGACCGGCGTTCGGATCGTCATTCGGACTTGTGTGTTTTCTGTATTATTTCAGGCCTTTTTCCGAATCTAATTTCTTCTGCCTCTTAATCATCATTCTTCATGTTCCTCCTTAATAGTTTGAGATGTAATTTAATCTTGTTTTATGTTATTTGGAATTTTTAATTCAATTTCATCATCATTTCCTCCTTTCTTATTTCCTCCTTATCCCCTTCTTATCTTTCTTCCAACATTTAGTCATTTAACCAGTTTTGTTACTTAGTTACTGTTCAGAATGTATTAATCTTGTTCTTAAATAGTTTGTTTTCAAGTTATAGTTGATATTCCTTGAGTTGTTTTAGTTTGTTAATCTTAAGACTAGTTTCTATTTAATGAAGATGTTCATGTTGCAAGATCTGGATTAATAATAAAATATCTTTATCAAGTTTTCTACTTGCTTCTAACTTATATTAGTTTCATGTTGTTCACATATGGATAGACAATAGTTCATAATGTTTAAAGTTAGTGGTAGTTTGTTGATCTTTAGTTTACATCTGTTTGTAGAAGTTAAGCTAGATTTACTTCCATTTAGATTCCTTATTACTTTTGAAAGTCATTACGATACATTTACTCCAGTTCCTATTACATTTGATGTACGTAATCAAGAAGAGTGGAATTAGATGGTTTAGTCTAAAATAATTTACATTTACAAGTTCTCTCTATTGAACATCTAATATCCGTAGCTCTGATTCTGTTCATAGTTGTTATCTGGAAGTTTAATTTAGTAGTTTCTTACTTTTCTAGAAGTAATTTGTGTTTCAGTATTTGTTTCCATCTTTCTTATTAATTAACCACAGAAGTAGAGTAGTTTGATCTAGTACTATTCTGATCTGTGATTTCTTAGTTGTATTCTTAAATATTTAACTCGGTTTTTCATTTTGAAAAATCTTTCGATCTTTTTCCTTATCAAACATTTTTAGGTCTGACAAACCTGAAACTTTAGGACCTTTTCTACCTTGGCATATATTTTGCTTCAACTCTAAGTTTACTGATCCTGGTTGATAATTAATATTAGGTGTTTTTATTCGAGATAGCTCACACACCCAACATGTATTCTATTAAAAAATGAACTTCATCAAATTGTAGCATTGTATTACCAAATTCCTTCTCTCAAGTTCTGGATTCTGGAAGTAACTTGTGTTCCAGGTAGTTTTAATGTCTTTATCAAGAGCCACTTTACTATTTCCCTTGCAAGTTTTCTTTCGTATGGAAAATTCTCTCGAGTCTCTAGTTTCCTCAATGAGTCTCCATTGCCTACATAAACATGATTGTGTCGGTTCTATCTGTTGACTTCATTATAAAATTGCCAATGATCTCGAGCACATAAACAGGCTCTCTCGTAACCAGCTAGAAAACAAAGTATCGAGTCAAAATAAAGACCACATTATGGCCGAAATGAAACGACCTGAGAAAGTCAGCCAAAGATTCATTGCTCTTTCGTAAATTCTTCCTGAACTCAAGAAGGTAATTTTAATTTGTTGTTCTGAATCCATTTTTTTTCTATAAAAATGGAATTTGAATCATTGCCAAATATTATATCTCCAAATGGAATGTGGATGATTGTCTTAAAAACAAAATCTCCACATGTTAGATTACTTCCAAAATCATTGGTTGGTTTCACTTGTCTTCTCCTAAAATTGTAAAGATCTTGAGTTTGACTCTTGATCTGGGGATTAGGTTAAAATCTGTAACAAGACAGACTGATCTTGAGTTTGACTCTCTTGATCCGAGGATTAGGTTAAAATCTGTAACAAGACACACTGTTTAACGGTTGGTACACAAATTCATTTAAGCTTATCATAAAATCTTCATCCCAATGTCTTTTTAGATTACTTAAAATGAAGCTATTCTGTTTTTGAAGAAATTAACCTCTCATTGTATAAGTCAATCCAGACGGACAAAGCCTCAATACTTGGGGAAGCCATCAAGTATCTGCAACGGCTGCAAGATAGGATCAAGGAACTCGAGGAGTAGGGTCCAAAAATGTCTCCGCTTTCAGTTCTGTATGTGAAGAAGACAGAGCTCTCTACCGATGATCAGGAAACAGACAAATCAATTTCACATTCTTCCACTAATTCCTCTTCCGAGATCAAGAATTACACCTCCTCAGAGAAATCTATTACAGAAGGAGTAACGCTGACTCTCGATATTGAGATACGCGTGGTTAGCAAAAATCTTATCATCCATATTCATTGCGAGATGGAAAAGAGTTTGTTGTTGAAATCGTTTGCAGAGCTCGAAAAGCTTCAGCTGACGGTGGTAAACGCCAACATTCTCTAATTTTCAGGAAGTACCTTGGAATTGACATTTAATGCTAAGGTATTTGATGGGCCTCCCTCGCCCTCGTGGGATTTGAATGATTTCCAAAACGGATATCGTATTCCATGATAATTAACTAACTTATCTTTGCTTTAATGCTTTTTGTTGTTGTTATAGATGGAAGAAGGATGCGATTTGACAGTGAAGAACATAGACGAGGCTGTCCAAGCTTTGTTTAAGAAATGACTTGAGCTACATTTTCTCTGAGTGAATGTTAGGAACCCATGTCAACCCTTCTATTTACTTTGTTAAGTATATTGTTGTTGGACGCATATGCTTTGTAAGTCGTCCCGTAGTATTTGTTGATCCATAGTTTGCATTATTGTTGTTGGACGCATATGCTTTGTAAGTCGTCTCATAGTAATTGTTGATCCATAGTTTGTATTGGCCCTTGGTTTGTATTGGTGCATGGTATTGGCGCCTAGACTTAGTATATAAGTTTGGGTTGAGACCAATGAAGGTACTGTGAAGTTATTTGTATTGAGCTTGCTCAAAGGAGGTTGCCCCCTCGAAGTGGCCTGCGATCAATAAAGCGATTCTGAGTTCTGTTATTTCTGATATCTTGTGTATTTTCATTAATTAATTGTTGCAGGTTCTTCACATCTGGTATCAGAGCACTTTCTTGGACTCGTTGGGTGGAATTTCTGCCAATTTTTATTTTCACATCTGTTGCAAGTTCGGATCTAGGAATAATCCCTATCTGCTTAAATGTGGGAAGTTCTTGGGCATAAGCCCTAAAACTCATTGTGAGCAGTACCAAAGGAACCCCAAAGTAGTTGGCCCATTGAGAGGACCTGTTAGCGAAAATGGCAACGACCCCTACCTGATTGACTAGTTCCCACCCGTGAGGGAAACCAAGAGCTGTCGTTTGTGGCAAAGCAGTTATCAGTTTTACCTGAGCCGTGGAGTGAGCGGTACTGGCCCAATACACAAGTCATCAAACAACATTGGTGCCCGAGTGAAACCCTTGAACTGTTAGGCAACGGAACATACCTGGGTTCCATATCTATTTTCAACTGAACTGTTGCCGATCACTTCCGCGCCCTTTAAGATCCATCCCGAGTCGTTTCAAATCCATCTGTTGCAGATCCATTTCTGAAAAAAAATAAAAATAAAAAATTATATATATATATATATATATATATATATCCGTTATAAAATTCTGTTTTTTCTCAATATCTCCCTTGTTTTAACTCCATTTCCATTGAGAATTCCCAGACACCCCTGCAATCCCATTTTGCATATTTCATTCCTGAGGACCCTATCCCAAATTCTACTTCCCAAAGCCATAAATCTCACATTTGTCTATTTTTAGGGTTTGCCATAACTTCTTCATTTTTCACCCACTCGCCTCCAAATTTTTCCACCATGTTCATTCCGTATTTATGCTTCTTTGTCCCTCTTTGAAAAAAATTCTCATTCTTTCAACCCGCTTTTGAAATCCTCATTTTCTGCTTCCCTTTCCATTTGAAAGTGTCCAAAACCTAGTCAACCCCAATTACCCATCATATTTTTTCCCAAATCCAAATTTGCATTTACTAAATAAACTTGTGTTTGTGTTTTTCTAACCATTCCCCCCAAAAAAACAAAAAAACTCTTGGTTATGGTTGTCACCCGCGCAAGAGCAAAAACCATGGAGGAAGCACTTGCAACCATCCAAACCAAACTCCAGGATCTGGATGAAATTTTTTTCAGCCTCCATATTGAACATTCAGCCATGAACAACAAATGACAGTCTGAGTCTTCATCAGACAATGGGTTCACTTCTTCCAGCAATTTCCGTGGTCCGAAGCTTGATTTTCCTCGCTTCAATGGTACTGATCCGACTGGATGGATCTATCGTGCAGAACAATATTTCAGTCTGCATAACACTTTTGATGTCAACAAAGTTCCACTTGCATCATTTCATTTGGAACATGAAGCTCTTCAATGGTACCGTTGGTACATCAAGGCTCATGAAGAGCCAAAATGGCCAGATTTTTGCCAGCTCCTTTTGCAACGATTTGGTTTTATTGCTTTTGATGACTTCACAGGAGCCCTCACTAAACTTCGCCAAATTGGCACTGTGAGAGAGTATCATAAAAAATTTGAGAAATTAGCCAATCACATAGAAGGATTGTCTGATGAATTCTATAGGAGTTGTTTTATAAGTGGTCTTAAGGATGAAATACGCTCAGAGGTTAAAATGTTATGTGCCAACACAATGATGGAAGCCCCGGGGTTGGCTAAGTTGGAAGAAGACAAGATTGCAGCCCAACAGTGCTCCAAACCCACTTTTTTTCCCTTCCGAAATATGGGTTCTCAACGACCTCCCGTCCCACCAGCTCCTCGACCAACTCCTATCAAGCATTTTTCTGAAGCAGAGATGTAGGCATGCAGAGAAAAAGGGCTTTGTTATAATTGTGATGAGAAATTCACTCGGGGACATAAATGTGTTCAGCAAAAGCTCTATCTCTTGGATATGGATTCTCTGCCTGCCTCTAAAATTGGTAAAGAAGCTCCAGATACAATGGATGATCAGGTCGACATTTAGGATCCACCTATTGACCCCCCATCTCAGGACGACCAACCAGAGATATCTCTCCATGCTTTATCCAACGTCACCACCCTCCAAACAATGTGGGTTAGGGGTTACTTCAAGAAGCTTCCTCTTACAATACTCATTGATTCTGGTAGCACTCATAACTTCATTGACCCCGAGATCACCAAATAGGCTGATTGTTTTGTCCATCCTTGCTCCAACTTTGAAGTCATGGTTTCCAATGGGGGCATCTTACCTTGCAAGGGGAAGTGTAATAATGTGCGTATCTCTCTGGAAGATTATAACCTGCACTCTGGCATGTTTACCTTGTCCCTAGGCGGATGTGATGTGGTTTTGGGCATTCAATGGTTACTCACACTTGGCCCCATCTTATGGGATTTTACTGAACTTTGGATGCAGTTTCCAATCAATGGGAAACAACACAAATTTACATGCTTACAACCAGGGTCTCTCCGCATCATCAGTTCACATCGCCTGGAAAAGATCCTTAAGAAGAATTCACATGGTGTCATTGCTCAACTCCATTCTATTCAGATGCACCTATTAACGGTCCACTACTTCCTTGGATATATATGCAGGTGTCTTTACTGAACCAGTGGGCTTGTCGCCTTCAAGAGACCATTCCGGTAAGAATTTAGCTGCATCTACATCTCAACAGGAAATGCTGGCTATTTTGCATGCAGTACAGAAGTGGCAGCCATACCTATTAGGGAATTATTTCTGCATCATGACTGATCTCCAGAGTCTGGAAAAATTCTTGGAACAACAAGTCTCCTCCCTATCACACCTGAAATGGTTATCCAACTCATGGGTTATGCTTATGCAATCACTTACAAGTAGGTTAAGGACAATATGGTGGAAGATTCCCCTTATCGCACATTTGATGACCCGGTTTCTTTTACAACTATTTCTCTGCTTGTCCCAAATTAGTTGCAATCTGTTCAACAGGGCTATCTCTTCTATGAACTCCATGCTTCTTCATCGGTAGGGCACTCTAGGTTCCTCACAGCGTATGCTCGAGAAAAATATAAATTCTTTTGGGAGGGATTGAAAATGACAATTCAATAGATGGGGGTTGACTGTGATACTTTCCAGGTCAACAAGGGTGAAACGACACTCCTTTCGGGACTGCTTGAACATTTCCTCATCCCTACACAGATTTGGACAACTATTTCTATGGATTTCCTAGAAGCGCTCTGGTGGTACAATACCACATCTAAAAGGACACCACATGCAGCAGTCTATGGACATGAACCACCATTTCTTCTTCCATACACCCTCAGTAGCTCCCCAGTTCAGGAAATTGACTCGGTTCTTCGCAACCGCAATCAAATTCTTCTCATTCTGCAGGACAATCTTCACATGGCAATAATTCGACTGAAACAACAAGCCGATCAACACCATTCTGAGCGCACTTTTCATGCAGCTGATATGGTTCTTCTTCGACTACATCCTTCCAAGCAATCCTCCCTGAAACTCAAAAAGCATTAGTGGCCTAGAATGGAACCTGAGGATGCTACCGGGGAACCCCTCCTTCAGATTCTGCATCAATTTCCACCTCTCAAGCTTTGAGGATAAATCTTTTTCTAAGGGAGAGGGTATGTTAGGAACTCATGTCAACCCTTCTATTTACTTTGCTAAGTATATTGTTGTTGGACGCGTATGCTTTGTAAGTCATCCCGTAGTATTTGTTGATCCATAGTTTGCATTATTTTTGTTGGACGCATATGCTTTGTAAGTCGTCCTATAGTAATTGTTGATCCATAGTTTGTATTGGCACATGGTATTGACCCATGGTATTGGTGCCTAGACTTAGTATATAAGTTTGGGTTGAGACCAATGAAGGTACCGTGAAGTTATTTGTATTGAGCTTGCTCAAAGGAGGTTGCCCCCTCAAAGTGGCTTGCGATCAATAAAGCGATTCTGAGTTCTGTTATTTCTGCTATCTCGTGTATTCTCATTAATTAATTGTTGCAGGTTCTTCACAGTGAACCCAAATTCTCTCTTGATTCATTCATGTATATATCCCCACCTATTTCCATTTCCATGATGAATTTCTTGGAGCAGTAACTTTCTGTGCCTTTCGTCTATCCTATGCACACGAAAATATGGACTCATGGAGCATCGATATGGTAATTATGCTCATACCTTATTATTTCAATATTGAAAAGACACCAAATTGGGCAAACAAAACAAGAATCAAACACGAGAGTCGGGCGTTGGTGCTTATCATCGCATGTAGTTTTGTAGGCAAGAGATGCAACAAAACTAAAAAAACTACGGGGCTAGTTGAGGTACTTGGGTTTTCTCAGAGGGAACCGTTTTGTTAAACAAAATCAGAACGACTTAGAAGATATAATACTTATCTGTTTAGAACAGTGCTTGGAAAATCTATTTAGATAGAAGCATTTAATCCAGATTTAGAGCCAAAGATATTCTTTTTTCTATAGCTATCATCTTAGAGCAAGAGCTATTGGAAATGTCAGGGACATTGCTACTTCGTGGCTCTTGTTATTCTTAAAAACAATGGATTACATTTAAGAAAATATTTATGTATATATTAAAATCTTTATAAAGGAAAATGACTTTTTAACTTATATGACGTTAAAAATAAACTTTTTAAAATATTAGAAGGTTGATATATTCTAAGCTCATAGTAAAATATTAGTGTTAGGGAAAATACAACCTAAGGTATATTTTAATTTTATAAAAAATAGATGCATTAATGGTTGAGCCTATTTCATTTTAATAATTTCATTTTTTAATAATTTTAATAATTTTAAAAACTTTATATGAGCTTACTTTTATTTTAATATATTTTGTATTCAATATTTTAATTTTATAAAAAAAATGAATTAATGATTGAGTTCCATTTCATTTTAATAATTTTAAAAAATGTGTATATGAACTTTATTTTATTTATTATTTATTTTTAATTAGGGGAATCCACAATTGGGATGGGGCTTGTACTAGCATGACACGGGGTCCACGGGTCTAGGGGTCCAATCATGTCCTCTACCGTTATACCCCTAGGTGCACCCACATAGCCCACAAACATGGGGCACGAGTAAGCCAAGGTGAGTTGAACTCATGACCTCTGTTTAAAACATGTCCTTCATATCATGCGAATCACAGGTTGAGCTACACCCCCTGCAAGAAAAATGAAATTAATTTTAATATTTGTTTTATTCAATATTTTAATTTTATATAAATTATATGCATTAATGATTGAGTCCTATCTCATGTTAATAATTTGATTATATATATATATATAATGGTGGTGGTGGTGGTGGCTAACATGCATTGAGACCAAATTTGGTCTATCGGACCTGAAGAGAAAACAAAAGAAAGGAAATTTTTGGTTTGTTTTAAAATTTTATTCCTATGCTCAAAAAGATTAAAGAGAAGCGCTCCTAACTTACCATAGTTTTGAGAAGTTAGAAGGTTAGAAAGGTCAGTGTCGTGACAGATATTTTGTAATTGAGACCTAATGTGGGTGTACACATTGAATTCTAAGAGAAAGTGTTTTTTATCCTCAACGCTCATAGTCTTGCAGAGATGACAAATTGTTTCAACCCACGAAGTTTTAGGAGTTGTCCAATCCCCAATTTCACTATGGAGCTCATGAGAGTTCATTCTTATCTTGGCAATATTGATTTTCTTCTTTTTGTGAAATTTCTATCACAGTTTGAATCTAGTTAACAGAAAAACGCTCACAATGATTTTCACAAGAATGCATAGAAGAGAGAAAAATTGAGCAGAAACACTGGAGAAATTAAAAATACAATGGAATAATTTGTATTCATCTCATTATTGCCAATATGTTGGCAATCCAAATATAATACAAAGAGGAAAAATTGAAACCTTCTAGAGGCATTCGAATAGCTCACATGTTGCAGGCTTATATTTAGTAAAAACCCCCATCTAGGACAAAAGTTAACTTCCAACTCATAGCAAGAGATCACGAATTGGCTAAGTGGGCCTAGCTAGTCAATGTGTAATGTCCCCATTCAAATAAGTGCATAGTAAGACAATCCCATCAATCCTACTAGTTTCCTAGGTTGGATGGGCACATGTGGGATGGTAATAAGGAAACTAATAAATGATATTTAGACATTATAAGGGTTCAAGAATTTAATAAATATGATGAATAAATAAATTCAAGAGAAATTCTAGGTGGCAAGTGGTTTTGGAGACATATGGAGGTGATGGGACCCACACTAGCTTGATTTTTCAATGACACATGGCAGCTCTCTCTTGCCAATTCGAATTCATGGGAAGGTGAACACTCTTGGGTGAGTTGGTAAGTCATAACACATGGCATTGAGCATATTAGGTCGAAATGGGAAGGAATAGTAACCTCCATGGGAGAGGAAGAGTCAAATTGGAGACTAGTGGACACATGGGCTAGATTCCCTAGTTTTATGACAACAATAATGAAGCATCTATGACATTTTATGACAAAATTCAGACCTGACTTCTTACACCTGACCATTATGACATGTCAGCCCCAAAAATAGGCTCAAGAAGGCGCTCATGGAGTTGGAGGAATCTAAAGAGACTCAAATTCGAATTTGGGAGAAGATGGAAGGTTGGAACTAGGAGACAAGTGGCAAATGAGGAATATTTTCTAAATGAAAAATTATTGAATCTATTGAGAGGATTTCGACCCCTTGAAGGCTAATGTTGGTTATAAAATGTAGAAATCAAGTATGAGAATGGCTTTTGATGATTTGAGAAAAATTGCATTTGTGAAGAGAGAGCTAGTGGATGACTAGTTTCTTGCCTTAGCCAATTTCGAGGGTGAAAGATTCCCATCCAAGTTGGTGTTTGGAGAGGCCACTCAGGTCTTTCATGGTGCTTTAATGGAGTTTGTATTTGCAGGTAGCAGCTACAGGAAGTTTCATGGTTTGGTTTAGTGCAGCACTTTCTCTCCACCGTTTCCAGTTTTGAAGGCATATTCGTGCTCCTTGAGGGAGGGCGTTTTTGGTGAGCTATTGTACTCTTTGGGGGAGCTTCTAATGCCCCATTTCTTTTGTAATATGAAGTAAATACTCTGTTCTTCATCTCCAAAAAGTTTCAGGTCGAAATTCCAAGTAGAAATGTATAAATCTCATTTTTAATGGAAGAACAATGCCATTTCCCCACTACCTTGTTGTGAGCCAATGTATTGATGATGATTTCGAATGTATGGATGATTCTCTGATATATTTGTGATAAATATATTTCCATGGATGTCTTCTACAAGTTTCATGTACTGTACTTGAGCATTTGAAGCATTTTTACTCAGTTTAGTTGTATTGGGAGGTGAAATAGTGCCATTTCCCCAAGGGTCGAATTGGGGGTTTTTGCTGTTGAATGTGAGAGAGTTAGAACAGTATTAAAAATCAATTAATGGTGCATATGAGATCTTAATCACATACTTAACACATTATATACCTCTGTTCATAAATTTGTGGGAGTTTGGAGGCATTTGGAAGGCCATTTGCAGTGTTACCCGAGGGGGATTTGATGCACAAATTACTAGTCAAAATTACATATATTGATCAGAATACAAATCAAGTTTGCAGCAGTATTTGGAGGGCCATAAAACATCCCTGAACCTTATATTCAAGTCTAAATACCATTCATACAGTCCTACAGAAGATTTGGGAGCATTTGGGTTGATTTGGAGGTCAAAACAGTAAAACTAGTCAAAGGTCGAAATTGGAAAAAAAAGTGGAAAATTGGGCATTTTAATAAAATTTGAAAAAGGGATATTACAAGTGGTATCAGAGCATGGTCTTGGCACCTGATGGTATTAACAAGAAGCCAAACAAATAAAACACCACCCTTTGAATCAGTAGTTGAAGAAGTTTTGGTTGAAGAAGAGATAGTAGCAGAAAAAGAGTTCTTTTCTAAAACAATGGGTAGAGAGGAGGAGGAAAAATTAAGACATAAGGAGGAATTTATTGAAGCCTTAAAACCATGTTTTGAAGGACTTACCATGGTTATGCTAGATATGAATAAACAAATGATGAAAGGTTTCGAATTGTTGGGTAGCCAACTTTCAGGCAAAGGGATGATAGGAGATAATAGTGGTTCACACTCAGGGGAAAAGATGAAAGGGAATGAGCATATTTTCTCAAGTACAGGACCTCATAATAGACCTGATGAATTTCAAAGCACACAAAGGCATACTGCACCTAAATTTCTCACACCCAAAGAAGAACCCAATCTTGAATTGGATTACAAGAAACTAGTAAATGATTGGAATGATTTGAATGAAGAGTGTAAAAGAGGTGTACCACTCAGTGACTACATTGATGCTATGCAAAAGATTAAAATGAAGGGAGACAATAGGAGTCCATTCCAAAACAAAGAATTGAATAGTGCTATTGGAAAAATGTCACTTCCTACTTTTGATGGTTCTTCTCAAAATTCTGCTAACACTTGGGTGCAAAAATTGGATGTATATTTTCAGCTGAATCCTATGTTGGAAGAGGATGCATTAAAAATGGCCATTTTGCATTTGGAAGGAGATGCCAATGAATGGTGGTTTCATGGGCTGAAAACCTTGGGTCATAATCAGGTTAAAACATATGGAGAATTTGTTGACAGGGTACTAGAAAGATTTGAACAAAAAGATCCAGAATTGCCTTTCAAAGAACTAGCTCAATTGAAGCAAACTGGGTCTCCTACCGAATATATGTTGGACTTTCAAAAATTATCAGTCAAGGTGGCTGATGTATCTATGGGAAGATTAGTATTGCTATTCACTGAAGGTTTGGCTGAACCCTTAAGAGGTTTGGTCAAAGCCCACAAGCCAACTACATTAAAAGATGCAATGAGCTTGACTAGGGATCTCCAAAATGTGCTTCCTAGAACGAGATTTCCTCCTAAGCCTAGCTATAAATTTGAAAAGAAACCTTGGCAAAGGGATGGATATGATAAGAAACCTTGGCAAAGAGAGTCATTTGAGAGGAATAAAAAAGAGGGACTAAACAGGGATGAACTTAGAAAAAAGAAACTATGCTTCACATGCTTCCAACCATGGACACCGGGGCACAAATGTACCAAAGGAAAGGCTCAATACATAGAAGTATTTTCTGATAATGAGGGGTATGATGGGGGCATGGATGAAGATGGACATATTTCAGATCAAGAAGAGGCATATGAGACAGCAGTAGAAGAGGAAAGACAAGAAGAAAATCAGCCTTCACCGGACAAAGCAAGAATGGCAGTGCTTTCAGCAGTACCTCGCTATCATACTATCCGATGCAAAGGTGTGGTACAAGGACAAAGAACTTCAATTTTGGTAGATGGAGGAGCCACTCATAACTTCATTGATGCAGAGATGGTAGAGAAAAGAAAGATACCTATTGAACCATTTGATGGCTTCACAGTTGTCATTCCATGTCACAACACAATGCAATGCAAAACATGGGTTCCAAAGCTGCAAGTCACCGTAGGTAACTATACTTTTGTTGATAGTTTTTATGTGGTTGATGTTGCTGATACTAATGTGGTTTTGGGAGTGCAATGGTTGTATTCAATAGGAGAGCATACAGTAAATTATCAAATTCCCGAAATGAAATTCCAAGATTCAAAAGGAGTACAAAGAGTTGTGAGAGGGCAACACACTTATCCAAATCAAGTAGTGACTTGCAATAGCATGAGATCTATATTGAGGCATGGGGATATAGAATGGGCTGCTGAATGTCATATTACATCTCCCAAGCCAACTATAAATATTGTCAAACACCCAAAGGAGATAGAGAGACTTTTGCAAAAATATGAAAAGGTTTTTAGAGACCTTCCACATGGTAGGCCACCAGATAGGGGGGTTGAGCACAGTATTGTTTTGGAGGAGGGTACTTCACCCATTCAAATACCACCTTATAGACATCCTAAAAGGTTTAGAGATGAGATTGAAAAAGCTATCCAAGAACTCCTAGAGTTGGGGCTCATTAGACCAAGCTCTAGCCCTTATGCTTCTTCAGTAGTGCTAGTGAAGAAAAAAGATGGAACATTGAGAATGTGCATAGATTTCAGAGCCTTGAACAAAAAGACTATCAAGAATAGGTATCCTATTCCTAGGATTGATGAGCTCATGGATGAGCTACATGGGGCCAAATACTTCTCAAAAATTGACCTTAGATCAGGGTATCACCAAATTCGAATGAAAGATGAAGATGTGTAAAAGACCGCTTTTCGATGTCATTTTGGCCACTTTGAATTTCTTGTCATGCCTTTTGGGTTAACTAATGCTCCAGCCACCTTTCAAGCATGTATGAATAGGATATTTTGCAAGCAACTAAGAAGGTTTGTTTTGGTTTTCTTTGACGATATTCTCATTTACAGTAAAACATGGGAAGAGCATTTGCAACAGTTAGAGATTGTGTTGAAAATCTTGCAAGAAGAGTCCTTATTTGCTAAATTATCAAAATGTGAGTTTGGGATGAAAGAAATACTGTATCTTGGGCACATTATTGGGCAAGAAGGAGTGAAGGTACACATGGAAAAAATCAGGGCTATCTTGGAATGGCCATCACCAAAAAATAATACCGAATTGAGAGGCTTTATTGGCATATGCACCTACTACAGAAAATTTGTGAAAGGGTTCTCCAAGTTGACTTCTCCACTCACTGATTTGACTAAGAAGGATGCTTTCAAGTGGGATGAAGAGGCTGAAAAAGCATTCCAAAAAATGAAAGAGGTAATGAGTAGTTGTCCCATACTTGCACTTCCTGATTTTACTAAACCTTTTGTTGTGGAATGTGATGCTTCAGGTGGAGGAATAGGGGCTGTCCTAAAGCAAGGCCAACACCCCATAGCCTTTGAGAGCAGAAAGTTGCAGCCTCATGAAAAACTTTACTCCATCTATGATAAAGAAATGCTGGCCATTATGCATGCATTGGCCAAATTCAGACAATTCTTGGTGGGCAGCAAGTTTGTGGTGAAAACTGACCATAATAGTCTAAGACACTTTCTCACCCAAAAGGATCTAAATGAAAGGCAACAAAAGTGGGTAAGCAAGATTCAAGCTTATGATTTTGATATTGAATATGTCAAAGGAAAGAATAATATAGTTGCAGATGCTTTGTCAAGAAGGCCTTCCTTTTCTCTCATGGATATTGCCAAGGATTGGAAAAACATGCTACTAGTTGAATATGCCAAAGACAAATTTGCTTGTGATGTGTTGGATGGAATCAAAGGGGATGATAATTATAGGATTTTGAATGGGCTGATATATTATAAGGGAAGAATTTATTTAGTTCATAACTCCAAGCTCAAGTACCGAATTTTGCAAGAAGCACATGATTCCCCACTAGCGGGCCATCCGGGGATCTTCAAAACTTATAGACAGTTGAGGCAAAGATTTTTTTGGAAGGGGATGAAGGAAGATGTTCAGAAGTATGTGAATGAATGTAAAGCATGTCAACAAAGCAAATCAGAACTTACATGTCCAGCCGGCCTATTACAACCATTGCCCATTCCGGAGCAAAAATGGGACAGTATATCCATGGATTTCATCACCGGATTGCCTAAATCCTTAGGTAAGGATTGCATCTATGTGGTAGTTGATAGGTTGACAAAATTTGCTCATTTCTTTGCTGTTACATCATCTTTTAGTGCTGCACAAGTGGCTGATATTTTTTTCAAAGAAATCTTCAAATTGCATGGGCTCCCCAAGAGCATTGTCAGTGATAGAGATAGTAGATTCATGGGTGCTTTTTGGCAATAACTTTTTAGATTGGTAGGCACTCAATTGACTCCAAGTACCAGCTATCATCCACAAACTGATGGACAAACAGAGAGGGTAAACCAATGGTTGGAAGGATACCTAAGAAACTATGTGGGAGGGCAGCAAAAAGCATGGGCAAAATGGCTACACTTGGGTGAGTTTTGCTACAACACCACTTATCATATGTCAATAGGAATGTCTCCTTTCAAAGCATTATATGGTTATGATGCACTTACATTTGCTGATATTATATTTGGTGATAGTAGAGCCCCAAAGGCTAAAGATTGGGTGGAAGAGAGCCAAGAAATTTTAAAGCTCTTGAAAGACAATTTGCAGGTTGCTCAAAATCAACAAAAACAATATGCTGATAGACATAGAGAAGAGAGAACCTTTCAAGTCAATGATTTAGTATATTTAAGGTTGCAGCCCTATAAACAAACATCTCTAAAAAAGAATGGAGCAGAAAAATTAAAACCAAGGTACTATGGGCCATACAAGGTAGTGCGGAAGGTTGGAGAAGTAGCATATGAACTAGAACTTCCGGAAGGGAGTAAAATCCACAATGTATTTCATGTTTCTTGTCTTAAGAAAGCTCTTGGTCAGAAAATCATCACTTCAGAAATACTTCCTCCTTTGGATGATGAAGGTCAGCTCACACTTGTTCCGGAAAAGATTTTGAAGACACGGGAAAGAAGGTTGAGGAGTAGAATCATCAAAGAATATTTAGTGCAATGGAAGGACTTACCAAATGAAGATGCCACATGGGAAGAGGAGAAGATTTTGCAGCATCCAAATTTGAAATTGCTTGAGGACAAGCAATCTTGGGTGGGGAGGACTGTAACGTCCCCATTCAAATAAGTGCATAGTAAGACAATCCCATCAATCCTACTAGTTTCCTAGGTTGGATGGGCACATGTGGGATGGTAATAAGGAAACTAATAAATGATATTTAGACATTATAAGGGTTCAAGAATTTAATAAATATGATGAATAAATAAATTCAAGAGAAATTCTAGGTGGCAAGTGGTTTTGGAGACATATGGAGGTGATGGGACCCACACTAGCTTGATTTTTCAATGACACATGGCAGCTCTCTCTTGCCAATTCGAATTCATGGGAAGGTGAACACTCTTGGGTGAGTTGGTAAGTCATAACACATGGCATTGAGCATATTAGGTCGAAATGGGAAGGAATAGTAACCTCCATGGGAGAGGAAGAGTCAAATTGGAGACTAGTGGACACATGGGCTAGATTCCCTAGTTTTATGACAACAATAATGAAGCATCTATGACATTTTATGACAAAATTCAGACCTGACTTCTTACACCTGACCATTATGACATGTCAGCCCCAAAAATAGGCTCAAGAAGGCGCTCATGGAGTTGGAGGAATCTAAAGAGACTCAAATTTGAATTTGGGAGAAGATGGAAGGTTGGAACTAGGAGACAAGTGGCAAATGAGGAATATTTTCTAAATGAAAAATTATTGAATCTATTGAGAGGATTTCGACCCCTTGAAGGCTAATGTTGGTTATAAAATGTAGAAATCAAGTATGAGAATGGCTTTTGATGATTTGAGAAAAATTGCATTTGTGAAGAGAGAGCTAGTGGATGACTAGTTTCTTGCCTTAGCCAATTTCGAGGGTGAAAGATTCCCATCCAAGTTGGTGTTTGGAGAGGCCACTCAGGTCTTTCATGGTGCTTTAATGGAGTTTGTATTTGCAGGTAGCAGCTACAGGAAGTTTCATGGTTTGGTTTAGTGCAGCACTTTCTCTCCACCGTTTCCAGTTTTGAAGGCATATTCGTGCTCCTTGAGGGAGGGCGTTTTTGGTGAGCTATTGTACTCTTTGGGGGAGCTTCTAATGCCCCATTTATTTTGTAATATGAAGTAAATACTCTGTTCTTCATCTCCAAAAAGTTTCAGGTCGAAATTCCAAGTAGAAATGTATAAATCTCATTTTTAATGGAAGAACAATGCCATTTCCCCACTACCTTGTTGTGAGCCAATGTATTGATGATGATTTCGAATGTATGGATGATTCTCTGATATATTTGTGATAAATATATTGCCATGGATGTCTTCTACAAGTTTCATGTACTGTACTTGAGCATTTGAAGCATTTTTACTCAGTTTAGTTGTATTGGGAGGTGAAATAGTGCCATTTCCCCAAGGGTCGAATTGGGGGTTTTTGCTGTTGAATGTGAGAGAGTTAGAACAGTATTAAAAATCAATTAATGGTGCATATGAGACCTTAATCACATACTTAACACATTATATACCTCTGTTCATAAATTTGTGGGAGTTTGGAGGCATTTGGAAGGCCATTTGCAGTGTTACCCGAGGGGGATTTGATGCACAAATTACTAGTCAAAATTACATATATTGATCAGAATACAAATCAAGTTTGCAGCAGTATTTGGAGGGCCATAAAACATCCCTGAACCTTATATTCAAGTCTAAATACCATTCATACACTCCTACAGAAGATTTGGAAGCATTTGGGTTGATTTGGAGGTCAAAACAGTAAAACTAGTCAAAGGTCGAAATTGGGAAAAAAAGTGGAAAATTGGGCATTTTAATAAAATTTGAAAAAGGGATATTACACAATGAGTGATAAAAAATTAGCTAATGAGCAACTTTTCAGGAGAAAAAGATGGAAAGAGTTGAGGAAAAAGTTGGAAAATTTGCCCAAGTTACCCCAACACACCTAGCTCATGCTTATCCACGAGAAAAGCAGAAAAAGTTATTGTATATCTCATAAAAGCATAATAAAGTTGGATAAAAGAAAGATGGGAGCTCTAGCTCATAAAATCTACTTTAAAATATAAATGAGGGTGTTATTGTGGATAAGCATCACAAAGGTGGGCCAAGTATGCACTAGGTGAAAAACTAACATGTTCTAAACCACTAGGAAACATAACATAATGTATAAACCAAGGTCTAGATGGGTTAATTATTCTAACACCTTCCCTTAAGCCTGACTTATGTGAGTGAAATATAGGGCCCAACAACAAAGGCTATGGTCACCCTTTACATTTTATTTTGTCCAATCAACCAAGGTAAAAGAGGAAAACCACTTGGGAAAAACCTCCCCTCAAAATGGACATGAAATCTACCAAATTTTTTAATGATGTTCTCTAGAGATGGATATGTATGGAGGTATCTTCCTCCTTGGTAGAAGAGGATCATGCTCCAAAAACATGTGCTTGACTTCTTCACCAATGGAAGCAAGTGAATCTGGAACCTCCTTAGGCTTGCTCATTGAAGCAAACATGGTAAAGAACAACTCCAAAAATATGAAGGTCATCGTGGAACTTGAATTTCGAACCAAATGAGGTATAATCGGCTCCAAGAATGTGTAAATGGTCCCTTTAGATATCCTTTGAAGCAACAAGGATGAGATCAAAACCAAATGTACCATGATATGCTTGAGACTTGAACCCAAGAGAATGGCGGTGTCCTCCATCTTTAGTGAAACTCTGAGAACATGTGCCAATGACCAAGTAGAAGTACATAGGAAGCATGTGACCAAGGACTGTGAATGTATCATCTCTAGACTTTGATATAACCTCCAAAAAATTCAATAGATAACCATTCTTCACAGTTGTAGACTCATGTGAAAGAGAGGAATCAAATTCCTCTTCAGCTTCTAGAGCATAAACTGGCTTATCTTGCTCAAAATTCGAATTAGAAGACTCATAGGAGAACATGAGTGATGAATGGATGAATTCATCTTCAACAACTGTAGTTCCATTAGTTGAACCTTCTTCATGATTAACAACTACATGTGAAGGAGGGAGATCTTAGTTCTCAACTTCTAGAGCCACATAAGAATATCTCTCTTCAATTACTACTCCATGACAAACAAAGGAAGCATTCAAATCAAGGAGAATATCGTCACCATGAACTGTATGTGTTGAATCTTTTGTAACTTCTTCTTCTCCATGAACAACTTCATCTGAGAAGTTTAAGGCCAAGACACTAGTGACATCAGTGAGAAAATTTGAGGAGGTGTCTTTGATAAGCTTGCTCTTCATATGGATTATCTCTTCCTCATTATTTTTCTAAACAAATGCTCTAGAGCTCACTTGGGAGATCAATAGTATCAATGAGGTAGTGCATGTAAGAAGGAATTTCCAGACACATAATTCCAAATGCTCTATCACAGTCATTGGACCAATTTTGCTTCTCTTCATAGGATGCAGGCATACTAACAACTCCAATAGAGAGATCAAAGAGATACATTCTCTTTAGATGCTTAGGCATATTTGATTTCTAAACATAATATTTTGAAGAAGATAGAGGAGGAACTTCTTTCGAATCCATGTAGAACTTGTTATACCTGCAAAAAACACTCAGGAGGAAAATTCAGTAAGCTCAATCAAACTCTACTTTGACATTGTGCACATTCGAGAGTGCATTACACCCGGGTAGACCCCAATGGATAAACCAAAGGTCTGAAGAAAATTGCCCCAGGATTTCTTTGGCAACTCCACTGCTTCTTGTGCTACAATGGAAGTGTCTAATTGAGATTGAATTCAACTAGCTCTGATACCATGTGAATTTTTTTATCATAGCCTACATCTAGTTAACAGAAAAATCCTCACAATGATTTTCACAATAATGCATAGAAAAGAGAACAATTGAGCATAATCACTGGAGAAAATAATACAAAGAGGTAAAATTGAAACCTTTTAGAGGCATTCGAATGGCTCACATGTGGTAGGATTAGATTTAGGAAAAATCCCCATCTAGGACAAAAGTCAACCTCCAACTCATAGCAAGAGATCACGAATTGGCTAAGTGGACCTAACTAGTTAATGAGTGATAAAAAATTAGCTAATGAGCATATTTTCAAGAGAAAAAGATGGAAGGAGTTGAGGAAAAAGATGGAAAACTTGCCCAAGTTACCCTAGTGCACCTAGCTCATATTTATCCATGAGAAAAGAAGAAAAAGCTGTTGTATATCTCATAAAAGGATAATAAAGTTGGATAAAATCAAGATGGGCACTCTAGCTCATAAAATATTATTTAAAAGATAAATGAGGGTTCTATTGTGGATAAACATCAGAAAGGTGGTCCAAATAAGAACTAGGTGAACAAGTAACATGTTATAAATCATTAGGAAACATAAAATAGTGTATAAACCAAGGTATATATGGGTTAATTAATCTAAACATTTGAACTAGATAAATCAAGAGATAACATTGAACTTCTAGGTTAGGGTTGGTGACCTCCTTATAGTATCTCAATTTCATTTTAAACTCTAAATCCTTCTTGAACCACACTTTCTCTTTAAACTTACAAGTGATAATATTTTTGACGTTATCGATCTTTTGCAAAGAGACACTTTTCATCAACCCCCCAATGGTTTAACCATGCAATGGCATCTTTGTACCAACCCTGCTTGAGACACTGTAGGTTTTGGATGGAATTTAAAGCAATTTTAGGAAGTCTATAGTCTCTTATGTTGTTTACCTTATGCGTGTACATTAGGAACCTAGTCATAGCCATGCTCTCAATGGGGGAGAGCCCCACATATATATACATGATGTCTTTTATTATAAAAAACATTATATAAAGTATATGTCAATTATATAAAAAATATGAACTTTATTTCAGTATCTTTGACATCTTTTTCCAATTTTGATAAACTTATTAAACAATTAAATATTATATTTATAAAGGGGAGGCATGTAGTGTCATTTATAATCTCGATGAAAGAAGATATTTTGAGGGAGTAGTCTAAATATTCTATGTTTTTTACCTTTTCCGATATATTTTTCGGTTTGTTTTGTTTGGACTCCTCTAGTTGGAAATCTTTAAAAAATCTTAGTGTCACATATATTAGTTGTGGAAATTGAATAATATCAGTACCTAAGGGGTATTTGAGGGTGTTGAATTTATTTATGCATTCAAAAACACAATTTAAATGCTTCCAAATTTGTATTTTACTAAAAAAAAATACTAGATTCCAACCAAAAACCACCAAAAAGTTCAAAACTGTAATATCCTTATATGAAAATTTGTTCAATTTTGGCCAATTTCGAACCTTATACTAGTGAAACCCTAAACTGTCCCAAATGCTTTCGAAAAATGTCTAGGAGGGATTGAGGGGTCTTACTACATCCTAATAGATCTACTGGAAACTCATACAATTGCTAAATGCCTTTAGGACTTGCATTAATCAAGGAGGAATGAAAGGGAACAATACTAGCATTTTTCGATGTGTAATCCCCCACCAGTGACTAACTCTTTGGCTTCCCAAACCCTGTACAAAACTCCCTAATTTATGAATTTAGAGGCTTGAGATAGGTAAAGGACTTAATTGAAAACCAAAATGTAGCATTGATCATGATCTACAACTGGTTATTACACCCATCAAACAGAGAGTTGTAACACCTATACATTGCTGGGAAATTGCGAACAATGGACATGGAAAATTTTGTTGCATAAAATTTCAAATGCCCAAGGGTACTGAATAGTTTAGTTTGGTCATATACAGTACATCATAGGCTGCTCGAACATCTGCAAAAAATCAGAGAAAGTATGATACAAAACAGACGTAAAACTACTGCAAACAGTCCATAAGAAAGTAAAAGGGAAACTAGCCTGAATTAGTGGTTTGCTTGGAATTTGTACATGATAGACATAGGATTTATGGATATGGCTAATATATGCAACTCAAAAAAGTTCCATACACCATATATTATAACAATGGATTCACAAAACCATCCTCCACAAGTTTTATACAACTATGAGTGCGTTATCAACACTAAAACATGAACATTGAGAAGAATATGTGAGAAGAGAAATGAGAAGAATATCTATGAAAGGAAATCAAATTGTAGAGGGAATTGAACCTGCATTAAACACATCCTTTAATATTTGATAAGAGTTCTAAACGGCCTCTCCTCCAACCAACTTGGACATGAATCTTTCACCTTCGAAATTGGTTCAATAACAGGGAAGGTAAATACCCACCATGCATGGACAAGCTAAGATCTCCAAGAGTGCAAAAAAAATGATCCGAAAGCTGCTCTCCTTCCTCATACCCCTCTTTTATTAACTTCATGTGGAGTCATGAGGTCGAATTTCCCTCCAAGGCACTTACCCAATTCGAGTTGGTGATTGATTCCTTCATGAGACATGTGTCATCCTCATTCTTGCACTCCTCTTTCCCCAATTCGAATTGGGAATCCTGGCTGGCCATAACTCCCTCTATGCACCCTCTTGGTGGCTATTTTTATCCCTGATATGTATGAATTTGTCATATTTTTCATAGATTCCTTCATCACTGTTGTCATAGATACCATGGAATCTTGTCACAAGTGTCACAATTTGTCTATTATGATTCTTCCTCTTCATTGGGAGTTAATCTTCCACTCCAAGTTGAGCCTCCATGATTCTTGCCATGTGAAATGATGCCAAGTGTAGTGGGGAATCTTGCCACATGTGTGTCTCAAACCTCTTATGCACCCTCATGATCCAATGCCACCTCAGTCTCCTCTTTATTATTGTTTATTTGGCCCATTTAATGTGAATTTGTAGTTCTAAGGTAATTTTGGGTCTTGTAGCTCCCTTATTCAAAATTTTGATGCTTCCATCCCAACCTAGAGAACTAGTAGGTTAGTGGAATTTTTCCTCCATGGTAATTTATTTGGATGGGGACATTACAAACTTTGAATTGGGGATTTGGTATTCATGTGACCCACCTTGTCCATTTGGCTCTAATTTTGCGTTATTACTAACGTGGACATCATGCTTGGCAATTATTTAACCCTTAGCACAAATTTGACAAACTATCATGAACATGGACAAGTGGCTCAGACCATTATGATCCAATGCAAAATTTGGGGACATGACAAAAACATAGAATAAATAGAATACTTCTATTTTGAGTATGCTTGGGACTTGGTAATTCCAAACTAGGAAACAAGATTTTTAATATTTATGAAGGAAACATATTTCATCCATAATTAAAGAAAAATATATATATTTATAAAGGGGAGGCAAATGTTCTTGTCATTTATAATATCGATGAAAGAAGATATTTTGAGAATGCTTGGGACTTGGTAATTCCAAACTAGAAAACAAAATCCCTTGCAAGATAAAAGCCTCATCATCACCAAAAGAAACAATAGTTATTAAAGTTGTACTAATTGGAAACTCTAGGGCTATTGCCAAACCTATTCATTATTGGACACTTCTATATAGCATCCCCCTTGCCATATTATGCTAATGAATCATGAATTTAGCATCATACTTCTAGGATATCAATTTTTACCACATCCTTTGTTCTCTCAACTCAAAGGTAAACTGAAAGGAAAACAACAAGGTCTCACTTAATGAAGGCGCCTTTAGTATAAAAGTAGGGTAGGGTGGGAGAATTAACTAAATTTATTCCCTAACATGTCAATCTCATTAACCTTTTATCACTCTACATCTCCACACATCCCAATGTGCAATCGATGCCAGGAAATTACAAATTTAAGTATTGAAAGTGTCAAAAACAACCTTTCTAAAGTGCACAATAGGTTTCTAAAAGTGCCATTATCATATTGGAAAATTGCAAAAACGACTTTCAAAAGTGGCAATATCAAAGGAAAAAGTACACTTTTGGAACATGAAATTGGCACTTTTGTAACCATATTTTGCACTTTAAAAACCTTGATTTTGGGGTTTAGAAAGTTTTTTTTACCTATCTTCGAAGGGAATTGCATTGGAATAAATCCAAATTTAATGAAATGGGTGTTTTATGCAACATGATCGCCAATGAAAATATACGATGGATGTCCAACCTCATTGAGGAGAAACCATCTAATCAAGATTAACCAAACCTAAGTAGAAGCTAAAAGTTGTTTCAATGTTTCCCACTACATGTTTGGATTCCCCATTTTCCATATTTATTCCAGTGAATTTCGAATTCCCACATGTGATACCAAACTCCTCTTTTGTAACTACATTAACGATTCCCATTTCGATGCTAGTGTTATCATTTATGCATTCCCAAATTCTACGTATTGCATGTAACAAAAATCCATTGAAATCAAATATAGTTAATCATAAATTTACCTGCTAATCCTCTATCTACAAACAAAAAACTCAACATAGAATCCAATCAATATTTTTATTATACATTTCAATGTTTCTATTTGTAAATAACAAGATTAATATGTATACTTCTATGATATGCAACTTTTGAAACACATCACCACATACATGATACATCTATTTGTTAATTAACAACATAAATATGATAGCTGTCAAATAATACAAAATTGTTTTTACATTATCAAAGTTGTCAAAGTATACAAAATCTATTCAAAATAACTATTAATTGTTCTCTCATAAAATCAATTGTTTTCTCATTAATGTCATCCAAAGTTGAATTTTTTTAACTAATGCACCATATTTGAATGAGGCCCCAAATGATTCAACAAAGAACACACCATTGTTTTTATAGTTATTTTTATGAATTTTTGTATCTATGTAGCACTTCACTAATATATGCATACATTGAAAACTATAAATAGTATGACTACATTGTTGTTGGAATATTAAATCTTCCTACTTATGTTATTTAATTATATTGGAGCATTAATTAATCTTCTATGGTTAATTTCCTATGTAATAGACTAGGAAATTGCCTTGTGTGGACCACAAGGCAACATTGGGGGACCACATACTTCCAAAGTGTGAACCACAATATACCTAGACCACTTGGGTGCATTTTCAAAATATTCTAGATAATATATGGAAGGAAAGGCGCATTTATGAGTTTTGCTGCTTTTTACTGCTTTTTTCCCTAGGGGGAGAAGCTAGTCAACTAGGAAACTTGTTTTTTGCACCCCACATCCTCTATGATGTTTCTTCTTTCCAAAATTGGGATTTGGAATTTATTTTCATCATACATCACCTTCAAGTCACTAATTTAGAAATTCGTGAGCCTTTGGAGTGACTTGGGAGACACACTTGCCACCTAGGGGGGATGAGCATATTTTTAGTAAGTCTGGTGATGAGATGATCCAAATGGAATCTTTAGCCATTAGAATCTCTATTGTAATGTTATATATCAACATCCTATTATTTTCCAAAGGTTGGCTGATTTATTTTATTCATGACAAGTTAATACAGAATTGTATCTTTGTGAGTAAGTTTTGTGTCTTTGACTAGTTGTGTGAGATCTTCTATGAGTGAGTGTAATTTCTTGATCAAATCTTGGTGTGAACTAAATTTAACATGGTATCAGAGCTATCAAGCATTTCCTTTCTCCTTCTATTGTCTTGTAGGATCCAACCAATCTCAAGGAGGGCGCATTGATCAATCCACCAGGTGCATTCTATTCTCTACAGGGCGCATTTGAGCATCCAAAAGTATACCAAAATCAGTCCATAAGTTATTTCAGAGAAGACATGGATCATTCATAGTAGATCATCCTCACTCCCTTCAATTACTTTGACTGGAAGGCGCAAATGGAGATCTTACTGAGGAGCAAAGGGCTCTATAGGGTGACAATGGCAACTGAAGCTGAGCCAACCTCAGCAATAGAGAAATCTAAATGGAACAATCGAAGAGATGAAGCCTATGGGCTGTTGTGTCTCACTACATCCAGGGAACTTCTATTTCATCTTGATGTCCTCACTTATCCCATTGAAGTATGGCTGAAACTTCAAGAATTGTTCGAGAAACCGATGAATTAAGAGGCCACCAATTGGATAATGAGATAGTCTCACTGAGTCCACAAAATTTCGATATAACCTACAAGATTTTTTCTCCAAATTAAAATCACTTATGTTGCATCTGAAGAAATGTGGAATTGACAAAAGGGATGATCAATTAGTATTGGCCATGCTCTCCAAACTTGGCCTCGACTACTCAATCTTTGTCTCGACTTTCCATTCCACCCAGAAAGCAATTAAAAATTTGAAGATCCTGACACTTTCAAAATTCATGGAGTCTTTCACACAAGAACAAGACAAATTGGTATGGACGCCATTAAAAATCCATCCAAATACCATTGTCTGAATGTTGGAGATTCAAAGGGTTCGAAAGGGAAGAAGAAGGGAAATTTCAAGAATCCCACCGGTGAGAGGAA
Source organism: Larix kaempferi (assembly GCA_027924585.1). Taxonomy (NCBI): domain Eukaryota; kingdom Viridiplantae; phylum Streptophyta; class Pinopsida; order Pinales; family Pinaceae; genus Larix; species Larix kaempferi. The sequence goes on from BSBM01000640.1 coordinate 2,309,898, forward strand.
AGACAAGTAGAAAACTAATGAAGACTCCTCAAATTTCAAAAGGAATCCAAATAAAAAGAATGAGAGGACAAAGTGCAATTATTGCAGCAAGGGATTTCATCCTGAAAGCTCTTGCATGAAGAAAACCATTGACCAAATGGCTCAACTCTTGGAGAAAGCCAACATTCCTCTTCCAGAGAGCACAATGAGGAAGGATGGAGGACAAATTTCCGATGACAAAGAGAGAGTACATGCACTGATGGAAAGAACATCCAATCCTACCTCATTCATTATTGATTCCGATGCTTCGAGACACATGGTGTCTACAAGTAAGTTTTTTACTTCACTTGACTCTTTCAGTGGTCCAAATATTGTTTTGGGAGACAATTCTGAAACTTCTAGCAAAGGAAAAGGTACATAGATGTCGAGTTTGGTTCATTTAATAATGTATTATATGTACCTGGACTTGTTGCAAACCTATTATCAGTATATCAGATGACCCACATAGTTCTTCCCAAGAGAGTAACCTTTATCCCTAATGATGTTGAGATAGCTGAAATTTCAACAGGAAAAAATGTTGCATTTGGTATTGCTTATCACTGTTCTAGAATCTACAATTTTTCTCACTTTGTGCCAAATCCATCACCTTCTTCTCTTTTAACCCATGCCAATGAGTCAAGCAAGTTATGGCATGAAAGGTTTGGCCACTTGAATTATAAATATCTTTCCCAAATCCATGAGAAATAAATGGTTAAAGGGCTGCCCAATATCAGATTTTCCAAAGGTGCCTGTCAATCTTGCATCCTAGGAAAATACCCTGAGCATAAGTAGGGGAGATCTACCACTGAGAGAACCTCTGCACCACTGGAACTTATTCACACTGACATATCAGGTACATTCCCTCATGAGTCTTTGAACCATGCCAAGTACATCCTCACATTCATAGATGACTTTAGTAGGTACTGTTGGATTTATTTCATCAAGCTAAAATCTGAATTTTTTGGTCTATTCAAGCTATTCAAAGCCTCAGTTGAGAACCAGTTTGGTAGGCATATTGAAATTATTAGATCTGATAATGGTGGTGAATATGTGAAATCATAGTTTCAGCAATTTTGTGCCTCTTCAGGCATTCATATGCAACACACAGTTCCATATACACCTCAACAGAATGCGGTTGCTGAGAGGAAAAACATGTCTCTAAAGGAGATGGCCACATGTATGCTTGAGGCAAATTCAATGCCTCCCAAGCTATGGGATGAGGCAATAAATTGTGCCACATACATTAATAATAGATTTCCACACAAATCTCTCAAAGGTATCACTCCTTTCGGGGCTTGGACAGGGCACAAACCTGATATCTCTCATTTCAGGATTTTTGGCTCAAAGGCTTGGGCTAGGATTCCACTTGAGAAGAGGAGGGCTTTGCAACCCCAAAGCCAACCATGTTTATTTGTTGGATATTCAGAGGAATCTAAAGGGTATAATTTTCTGAACATGAGCACTCAAAAATCCTTCATAGAAAGGAGTGTTCAGTTTGAGGAGGTGCCCTCACAGAGCGCTGAAATTGGAGAACCATCTTCACCACCACCTAAAGAAGAAGTAAGTGATGTTCTTGAAATTTTTTATTCTGATATTTCTGATGATGAGGATCATTTTATTTCAGATGCTAACTCCCCTATAAGGCCTAAATGGGCTGCAAAAACTTTGCAAGCAATAGGTGAACTAGCAGGCAATCCTCAGGACCAAAGGAGGACAATATCACAATTTGAGACTGCTCTCAATGTGAATAACCACTACCTTTCTGAGAGATGTTATATGATGATAGATTTTGATCCTCAGACATATTAGGAAGCCTCACATGACCCAATATGGAAGGTTTCCATGGATGAGGAGTTTCAGTCATTGCAGAAGAATGAAACATGGGAGCTAGTCAAGCTCCCCGTAGGTAGAAAATTGGTAAGGTGCAAGTGGATCTACAAAAAAAAATGTACAGTTGATGGTACAAAAGTGAAATATAAGGATAGTCTGGTAGAAAAGTGCTTTTCACAAGTCCAAGGCCTTGACTATAATGAAACTTTTTTCCCTGTTGTACAGAAGGATTCGATAAGACTAGTTTTGGCAATTGCAACATCCAAGCGATGGGAAGTGCACCACATGGATGTGAAAAGTGCATTTCTCCATGGGGATCTTGAAGAGGAGATTTATATGCAGCATCTAGAAGGGTATACATCAGATCCTAACTTTGTGTGCAGGTTGAAGAAGTCCTTATATGGGCTTAAGCAAGCCCACAGGGCTTGGTATGCCAAAATGGACAATTTTCTCTTGTCACAATCTTATGTTCGGTGCAAATCTGATCCAAATGTTTATATGAAGATGATTGATGGTTCAATAATGATTATAGTGTTGTATGTTGATGATTTGCTGATCACAGGTAGCTCTACTGATCAAATAGCTTCATTGAAGACTGCTTTGCACCAAGCGTTTTCCATGAGTGACTTGAGAATTCTTAAGTAGTTTTTGGGGCTTGAGATTTATCAAACAGAAAATGGAACAAAGGTATATCAGTCCAAATATGCATCTAATCTGTTAAAGAAGTTCAACATGGCTTATTGCAAGCCTTCTAAGACTCCATTCCTTTCAGGAGTTAGAATAGAAGAAGCAGAATCTACACCTTTGGTTGACAACACCTTGTGTAGGCAGCTTGTTGGCAGCTTGCTTTATTTGATTCACACTCGGCCTGATCTTGCTTATGCTATGAGTGTGGCATATAGATACATGGAGGAGCCACATGAGATCCATTGGAAGGCTGCAAAAATAATTTTTCACTATGTGCAGGGCATGAAGAGTGATGGGATTCACTATGTTGCAGATTCTAGCCTAGATCTTTTGGGCTTCATTGATTCAGATTGGGTTGGTGATAGCCTTGACAGGAAATCCACATATGGATTTGTATTAATGCTTGGAGGTGGTCCATTTTGTTGGTCTAGCAAGAAACAGAGTGCCATAGCACTATCTTCAGCAAAGGCCGAGTACAGTGGACCAGTGAATGTTGCTACCGAGTGTGTATGGTTGCAGGGGATACTTTCAAAGTTTGAGATTGCTTTTAGTACTCCTACTGTCATCTTGTGTGACAACCAAAGTGCTATAAGAGTCTCAAGTGATCCATTATAGAGACGTAGGACCAAGCATATTGAGATACATATGCACTACATCAGAGGACTAGTGCATGACCAAATCATAGATTTGCAGTATTACCTAATAGGTGAGCAAATTGCAGACATCTTCACCAAAGCTTTTATTGAGAATACTTTTTGTTCGGATATCCACATCATCTTTTTCAGGATCTTGCATGCAATTAGGGTTTGCATGCAAATTATAGGGTTTGCATGCACCTTGCATGCATCCCAGTCACCAGGTTGATGCCTCCAGCACCTTAGCCACCTCTTTCTAGCACCCGGGAGCCACTTACTTCAGTTCTTTAGCCCTCCTAGTCTGAAAGGCGCCCACTTCTCACCCACTGCTAGAGAAGGGCGCACTTTCTCATCTACCACTGCAGTTCCACTTCAGTTACATTCAGTTAGCTCCGATTCTCCCTGATTTGAGGCTAGTTTCACTCCCGACTGACTGTTTCACTTCCGTTGGACCTCCAGATTGACTAGATGACTTGTTCTGACTTCAATTAGCCTCCCATGCGCCCCCCACTGAGCCTCCTTCCCTTAATCAGTGCTACACACTTCAGTTACACTTGTTACACTCAGTTAGACTCAGATTGACACCTGGATGACTGGTTCTTGTGCATTGATGAGCACCACCAATTGATGATGAGGACTCCTAGTTGGAGTCAAGCTACTCCATTCAGTGATTCGAATGGCCTACTTAGTCAATTCGAATTGCTCACTCACATTGTCAGATTGTATTGTAATTATTCACCCTTATTGGGATATTGAGCACTGTGCATGTTTTACACAGTTTTACACCATATTTTCTATGTTCATCTGTTGTGATTGATTTACTTGTTCATTAGATCTGCTGTGACTAATTTTACACTTTCAACTATCTTAGATCACTTCTTGCGATGGCTGAACATGTGGTGGAGTGAAGGATTGATCATCAATCTTTCAATTTTGATTTGTCCATTTTTTGAAGGAAGGTTTTTCCCATGAGGTTTTCCTTCTATCATTGTCTTGTGGACCGACAGTATTGTACAGGGTGACCAAGTCTTGTTATTGGGCCCTTAGTATTTCTATTTTCTGATATTTAGACCATAAAGTCATATTTATGAGGGGGTGTTGGAATAGTAAATCTTCCTACCTATGTCATTTAATTATATTGGAGCATTAATTAATCTTCTATGGTCAATTTCCTATGTAATAGACTAGAAAATTGCCTTGTGTGGACTACAAGGAAACATTGGGGGGACCACATACTTCCAAAGTGTGAACCACGAGATACCTAGACCACTTGGGTGCATTTCCAAAATATTATGGATAAGATATGGAAGGAAAAGCGCATTTCTGAGTTTTTGCTGCTTTTTACTGCTTTTTGCCCTAGGGGGAAAAGCTAGTCAACTAGGAAACTTGTTTTTTGCACCCCACATCCTCTATGATGTTTCTTCTTTCCAAAATTGGTATTTGGCATTTTTTTTCATCATACATTACCTTCAGGTCACTAATTTATAAAACCGTGAGCCTTTGGAGTGACTTGGGAGACACACTTGCCACCTAGGGAGGATCAGCATATTTTTAGTAAGTCCAATGATGAGATGATCCAAATGGAATATTTATCCATTCAAATATCTATTGTAATGTTATATAACAAAAACCTATTATTTTCCAAAGGTTGGCTGATGTATTTTATTCATGAGAAGTTAATACATAATTGTATCTTTGTGAGTAATTTTTGTCTTTGACTAGTTGTGTGAGATCTTCTATGAGTGAGTGTAATTTTTTGATCAGATCTTGGTGTGAACTAAATTTCACAATTGCTCCTGACCCCAAATACATACAAAGTCCTCATTCTTCACCCATTCAAATCTAGTAATGGATTTTTTAATTTTCATTTTTTCCAATGAAGAAAACCACAAAGAAGTGTCAAAATATTCTCTTGTAGCATTGATAATGTCATGATAGAACATTTGTGCATAGTAATTGTAGCAATTATGGACAAAATGAGGTTCTTTGAAATATGTTTCTATTTTAAAAAACATCATAACTCCAAAGAGAAATCCATCTCCTCTCAAGGACAATAATTTATTTTATGTTGATATTTGGGCTACATACAAAGACCATAACTAGATATATAAGAAGGACAATAATACTTTGTTCATCAATTTAAAAAGTTATTGATTAAAAACATGCAACTATAAATGAACTTATTAGATTCAGAAGAAATACAAACATCACCCAATAACCTAAAAGGATCATTTATTATTTAAAATATTTATAGGCTACATTTAATGTTTCTCGGTCTTGAATGGGGTAATGAAGGTTTTGATATCAATTGATTGATCTATTTTACTCAAATCCAACCAAATTCCATGTATCATATCACTCTCTTCCTTAGCGGAAGATATATTGTAGGGATTATGAAAAATACAATTTTTAGATGGATGTACTTGCACATCATCACCCTCCAAAACAAACATTGATGTATTAATCTTTGAATATCTACTAGTACAAAATGGGTGATAAGTGACTAAAAAAATGACTAAAAATGGGTGATAAATGACTAAATTTAGTCATGTGACCATTGGTCATAAATTAGGAGTCACTTATCACCCAACCAAATTGGTCATCTATCACTTGGTCATAAATTGATGGAATTGCTACATATATTGGTCATACATTTAGTCATTAATTGTCTCTATTTGGTTATTTATTTGGTCATTAATTATCATTGTTTTGTAATACATTTATTCATTTATTTAGTCATTGATTGTTGTTAATTGGTCATTTATTTAGTCATTGATTGTTGTTAAGTAGTCATTTATTTAGTCATTGATTGTTGTTAACTGGTCATTTATTTAGTCATTGATTGTTGTTAAGTGGTCATTTATTTAGTCATTGTTGTTATTAAGTGGTTATTTATTTAGTCATTTATTTGTTTGATCATTTATTTAGTCATTGATTGCTATCAAATGGTCATTTAATTAGTCGATGATTTATGTAGATAGGGCACAGAGGAATTGAACCACTAACCTCCTTCATGCAAGGCAGGTACTCTTTCATTGATCTAGCACCCTTATAGACTATATAAGAAACTTTCTATATAAGAACGTTTTGTCACAATATATAGTCAAAAACATATAACCAAACTTGCAACAAAAATGTGTAACAAAAAATGCATTCATAAAAATAAATATTCATGAAAAATTTGATTCAAGTACATATCACGTATAACTTCCAAACAACTATAGAATAATTTCCTTAACTATTGATAGTGTGAGAATTTATGCTTAACTTTATTTATGTATTGTAGCATCCCCATCCCTCTTTCCAACCAGTAGGAGGGGACATTACACAACTAGAGGCCTCAAAATTTCTCCCCATAGCCATAAATATGAATTCATACAACTAAATGCATGTGCAGACATAAAATAAAAACACACAGCGAAAATAAAATGATCCACACACACATAAAATTAAATTCCAAGCACAATTGTTACAGGCATATGAATAAAAATTATTACACATCAAATACATCAGAATACATCAAAATACTTATCTTTAAAAAAATAAGATCCAAGCAACAGGCTGTGTAAGAACGATTTTCCACCCAGCCATAGGCACTCTGTCCAGCATATACTATTTTTGCTAAGAGGCCACCCTCAAGCTGGGCTATGAGGCCACTAGGGCGAAAAGAAACACCTACAGGCTTCTATCTCTCAGCCCAAAACCCATTCTGCTCATAGTGCTTAGCCAAAAAGCTCAACTAGAGCTCTAGAGGGGTCTCATTATGCCATCACAGCCATGGCATTCCTTCCAACTACCCCATATAACACAAGGAAGGCTTTTCCCTTCAATGATCCATAGTTCCCTCGGGAAATCCAACACTTACAATGCTTACCAGTGTGTGCAATAAGAGTCCAACCTGTTATATGCTAATGGAGAACCTCCTGCAACATTAATCCATGGCTTCTCAAGCATCCAACAGTAGCAGTTCTCAATGGTAAGGGTTCCTAGATTTCCCAACCTCCATGCTCACCTATAACCATCTATTTTCCTCTCCAAAAAGGCATGTCTGTCTTCCAATTCAAATTTATGGGTTATATACAGTCTAGTAATAGGCATTAACAACAATGGAAAACTCTATGTAGTGTAGCAACATGCATGAGAGAATGATTGTGTGAGAATGGAATGATCAAAAGAGTGTTTACTTCAAGGATATGAGGTAAGGGTGAAAAGACAACTGACATTGGTTCTTTTTAAGGCTCGACGTTTCACAACCCCCATGCTTCAATAAGTACATGAAATGAATTTCTCCACCAACCTCACACATGCATTCAATGATTGGGTTTAATAGTCAAAAGAAGGTATTTGGATTATTTAAGGCACATGGCAGATTTTGGATGAGTTCTAAGGTTGACACATGGAAACATAGGATTTGGTTTCCCATAGTCCCCCTTCCTCTTCTCCTATAGTGGAATCATAGCCCCTCTAGTGGTCTTTACACATCCATCTTGGAACCATTTTTATTAATTTTCAACATAATATTTACATACAATTTTGAATTGGCATGATAAGCCAATCATATGGTCGAAATAATATATATACATAATACATGCCTAGCCATTCACTAATTGGGCCTTGGACTTGAGCTCCACACTAGGAATTCATACTAGCATATTTACATAATTTACATAATTTTGATTAAATACATTCCAAGTCAAAACTGGGGGTATAACATGTATCAAGTCTAACCCAAGGAATTTGACATAAAGGATATAAACTATGGAAAGAATGGTGTATGAATGAATTAGCTAGACATTTCAAGACCTTGGTAGCTCACTTAAGTAAGACCATCCCCTAAAGAAAGGACGGACTTGACATACTAGACCCACCCATTTTTAACTCCTACTACAAACTCACAAGGAACTATCATGGAAGAAGTCCAACACAAAACACATCATACAAGCCAAAATCAACAAAAGGGTTATGATCAAGAAAAACATTTCGCACATATGTATGGAACAAGATGAATAAGTAGAAGGGGAGGTATCACTTGTTACCAAGCATTGAACATGAAATCAATAGAAAACTATGACAAACTTGATAGCTTATTGGTGAAGTAAATTTCTCCTATTGACATTATTTCTCTTCATTCTACACTAGTACAAAATGAGAAATTAATTACTAAAATTCGACTATAAATGACTATTTTTGAGTCGGTGACTAATAGTATATGATTTCCACTATCTTATCTCTAGTCGTATTTCACTAGTCATTAATTGGTTGAATTATTAGTCATTGATAGTCACTGATTAAGTCATTGATTTAGTCATTGATACTCACTGACTTAGTCATTGATACTCTCTGATTTAGTCATTAATTGTCACAATTAATGACCAAATATACGTCTAAATAAACTACTAGATGATAACATATTAATGACTAAGCTAAATACGACTAAACGTCAGTCGCGCTATAAGATACTGGAAATTAGCTACTAATAGTCGTATATATGCGAATTTAGTCGTTTTCTTAGTCACTAATTTATGATAGGGTACAGAGGAATCGAACCACCAATCTCTTGCCTATAATTAGGCAGGTGCTCTACGATTGAACTAGAACCCTTTAAGAAGTTGTTACTGCTTGACAATGATGATATTCAAACAAATTTTGCATGGGAACAATATCTGAGTCACTTGAACAGGGACAAGTCATATGGTAATGCTGCCACAAGTAAAGAGGTAAACAATAATAGAATATGGTCGAAGGTTCAATCCATATGCAACAAAAATTTCAAATAAATAAATGATGGGCATGAGTATTTATAATTTTATATGCTTGCAACATGCAAACTTCTGGATACAATTCACTTGGGCATGAATATCTTGAGCATATTGATAGATATGCTCAAGATGCTTGCAATATTTTATAGCCTGGAAGCCTGGAGCATGACCAAAATTGTTATGAAGAAGGGTTAGTGATGAGAATGCATGCAACCCAGAAATTAAAATGTCCAGGTTCAGGAACTGAAAATGGCATAATCATTGGCACTGTTGCTCTATGGAGACAAGACATACAAGAAATTGTTTAGGAATAACAAGTAGAGTGTGGGATGTAGTTCTTTAATTCCCCTTTTCAAATGCAATCAATGAGGTTTATCAAATTTGATGTTAAAATATCTGAGTCACTAGAACAGATACAAGTCATACATTAATGCCCACACAAGTAAACAAGCAAACAATAATAGAATATAGATGAAGGTTCGATACATATGCAACAAAATTTTCAAATAAATAAATGATAGGCATGAGTATTTATATGCTTGCAAAATACAAACTTCTATACACAATTAACTTGGCCATAAAAATTTGCGAGTTCATCTATAGTGTTGATTTCAAAGCAATGAATGGACAAGGTATATAGTTACAACACTCTATCACGACCTGAAAAAACCAGTGTTTTCCTAATGTTATATCAGCTATGCCCAATAAAATAGACAATAGGAACGTGTCTCAAACCAATAAGATTACCAATAGTCACAACATGTAATTTGAATTATGTATCACCACTTAACTTTATCATAAAACAACAAGATCATAGAAAAAGTAGAATCTCAATCATATTCATTAGGATTTTTCGGCACAGGTTTACACCATTACACACAATTAAAATTAGGGAGTCAAACAAACATCGAACATCACAATTGTATAATATAGGCACTTGTTAAACGCTGAAAAACATCATAACAAAAAAAGTGCACTTGTTCTTTATCTCAGCAGCCATGGTCATGAAATCCTACTCCACATTTGTTGCATTCTTCGCACTTGTCTCCAAAAATGGAATGCTAATCTCATCAGCAAATGCCTTGAAGAACAAAATACACAAAGCATGTCAAGAAAAATGTAGACAAAAAAGTGACAAAAAAAACTAACCCTTGAGATTAATAAAAAAAAATAATCTACAAGCCAAGTCAACAAACTTAAGACCACAAACTGCCATAGTGTTGCAATTAACAAAAAACAGAGCACCAACAACTTCAAGGCACACTCATATTTAAATCCTCATCAAGTCAAAGACTATGATGCATATAGTGAAACACATAGCAGTGCACATGATGCCAAATCTACTCAGCATTTAACATTACCTTGGTTGTATCATAATCAACAGCTTTATTAGCAGTCAAATCACATTTGTTTCCAACAAGCAACTTGTTGACATTCTCACTCGCATAGTGATCGATCTCATTCAACCATTGTTTCACATTATTGAAACTCTCCTGATCAGTAACATCATAAACAACCTGCCAACAGAAGAAAAATATCATTATAAAGCCATAAATTTAAATAAATAATAGAGTATACCAAGGATACCAACAATCAACAGCTACTCAGCATTTAACATTACCTTGGTTGTATCATAATCAACAACTATATTAGCAGTCAAATCACATTTGTTTCCAACAAGCAACTTGTTGACTTTCTCACTCGCATAGCGATCAATCTCATTCAACCATTGCTTATATCTTATTAAATCTTGTCTGCAATATTTCATTTCATATATGTCAGTTGCTTTCCATCATCTATGTTCTATTGTCCCTGGTTGTTGCATCTATGGGTCATTGTTGAACTGATAAAGTTACAAACTTCCTTGATGAGTCCTTTACTAGGGGTTCTGTTAATTTCAATGCCTATAATTCTGTTTACATTTTGCATGCAATAGCCTATTGACAAATACCATGTATCTGGATGATAACCAGGAAATGCAACAATAGGCAGTTCCTTCAGCAACATAATCAAAGCATAATTTAGCATGATTTCCTACTAAAACTGAAGGTATGTTTTACTGGGAAACAATAATAACGATTTTGGTAAAATTAATAAAATGCTTCCACTCTAAGTAACAGGTCAACCAGGATTTTGAACAGTTTAAAGGAACTATAGTCATTAACTGATCATATGCACAGTTTAGATTTATTGAAGCTTCTGTTGTGTGTCAGATGTTCCAGCCGGAATTGGTGACTCTGCTGTTGAAAAGCACAGTAATTCAAAGCATGCTTCCTTCAAAATACAGGTTATGAAGGTGTATGATTGTATGGAGCTTGCACAGTTCAGGAATATTGTTGGCTTGGGTTTTGCAACCAAGCTTTGTGCAATGGGCACCTATCAACAAGTGATTGCAGTTTCAAATATTGAAAGCAAAAAACAATTATAAATCTGAATCTAACATGTGCATATAACAATAAACTTGAAAAGATTTAAGAAAAAGAAATAAAAATGAAAAATAACTTTTGTATTATGATACCTCAAATGGTGAGGATGTTGTGGTGTTGAGCAGCTCCAAGGTGAGTAGCTCCAAGCTCCAATGGTGTCTTCTCCAAGATTGCTACAATGGTCAAGAACTCATGAGAGATTTTGACAGCATGAGGATAGGATGATGGATGGATGGAAAGTGAGGAGCCCCTACCACCTTTTTATAGTTTTTGGTGGTGGGGAATACCATTATGGTTTTGAGAAAACCAATGGTATTTACCAACATGGTTTAGGTACCTTTTTCCTCATTTTTCCTTTTTTGAATATTTCTAATATTTTTATTCCCTTTTTAATATTTTGGGGAATTCTGGAGCCTTTTTTAGGGTTTTTTATGCTTTTTTGAGGAAAAATATTCATTTTGAGTGGAAAAATGGGTGTATTAAGGTCTTTTGGTGACCTTTTGATGGCTTTAGAGGCTCAAACGGTGAAAAAGTGGACAAATGGGTCATGTGAATAAGGAAATGAGCTAGTGAGCACTTTTTGGGTGTTAACAGATTGCCCCCTGATGTATGAGGGCAGGAGCTCATCGTATGGCCGATAGACATCATAGTTATTTTGTCTTTTTTCTGGGGTTTGGGGAAGAGAAGAGACCGTTTGGAGACTGGATCAATGGCCCTTGGAAGCTGCAAAAACAAAAAATATTACATGGCCTCAATATGAATGAGGAATAATCTTTGATAATGGACGAGGCGGGCATACCCATGCTCGTATCAAGACATAACAATTAGTCCCACGAAGGGGGACCTAAATAAGACATAAAAAATCTGTCGGTACATCATAATTGTCCAAAGGGGACACTATGTTGGGATGTACTCATGATCATAACATGATTGATCTCAATAACTGATACACTCGAATGAAGCGACAACCGTTCTGAATAAGGTCTCAGAAGGGTTAATGAACTGCTGAACCTAAAGGTGTCCAACATCTGTAGGGACTCAATTACTGTGAGTCATCTCTGAGAAGTACATGTAACTGTATACTCGAGGGAGTATAAAACTGGGGTACATCGGAATACTGTCGCCATGCGCAACCCGAATATCTATAGAAAAAATGTAACTAGTTGTTTCCATAGGTAGACTCTCAAATGTGGAAGAGTCAGGTGGTACCCGAGGTCTTCAACAAATAACTGAATGGACCAATACCCTGTGCGAGTCTCAACGATGCGATCAAGGTGTTGACGTCGAGCATGTGAGAAACAACCATTTGGAGAGGCACTGAGGACTCTTCTCGAAATGATTCGTAGGCACTCATCATAAATGGTGATGAGTCCAAGACACAGGGACCTCTAGGTCTATCCTCTGGAATAAATTTGGTTGTCGTCGACAGAGGGAGACCAGCAACTAACAAGGCAATGATGTTTCCTTGATAGGAGCGCGAGGTGTAGAATTGAAGTGTGGTAGTACTGAAGGTAGGACTGACATACTTGTGGGGATGGGAAGTAACTGGGGTCATATAGTGAGTAGACTCAAACTTCCTTTGTTCAGAGCATGATGACATGGTTGACCTGGCAGCGTAGGGAACTGACTTGTAGATGCGGGGATCATAGATTTTAAGGAATTAAGGGTATGTATTAAGTCTGGGGGGGGGACGAGCTGATGGGTGCTGTCGAGGGATTCTCAGGGTGACATACTGCAGAATACTCTGAACAAAGGCGACCAAAATGGGGGAAGCTGCCATATGAGTAGACGTGATCTGTTGTGGTGCCGAGAAGCACCATTGGGTCCTTCGTAGTAGTTTTAATGAGCTCCAAGAAGGGATAAAAGTGTGCTTTGAAATGGTACTGTCATGTGGATTTTGTGAGCCCAGGATTGTTCGTGCTCATGGGTGCTTTCATTTTTTAAGGAGTCTGAAAACGATAAGAAGACTCTGTAGTGGTTGTGAGTACCGTCCTGTTCGTTTTTACGAGCCCAAGATGGTGATTGCTCGTGGTCGCTTTCATGTTTAGAGAGTCTGAAAGCGGTAAGTGGACTCCATTGGTGTTCTTTTTCATAAGTTAGTCTCCAAGGCCCGAAAAAGCATAAAATGATGCAAATGGAGAACTCTTCTAGCCGATGTGACTAGAGTATTTCTTTTTCGTAATTAGTCTACAAGGTCCGGAAAATGGGTAAACTTATACCAGGTAGATTCCCTTTCAGATACGTTTAGCGAGCATGAAAGGAATCAAGGTTGGTCGGCGATCTTTTCATTGTTTTAGGAGTAAGAAAAGAGCTTAATAGAAACTCCCTAAGTGCCTTTTTCGTAAAAGGGATTGCTCGGCCCGAAAAAAGAGATAAAACTATACCGAACGAAAAGGGATTTATGAGAGCGAGAAAAGGTCTCAAGCATCGTCATGAGTGCGGAATACTGAATCCGGTGACATAAAGATTGTCAAAAAGGGGCAACGGCCAATGTGGCATGCAAACCGAGGTGATGAGTGGCATTTTGAAAAAATCCTGAAAATTATGGGGTGAGAGAAAGAAATGACCTCAAGCATCATCACAAGCACGGAAAACTGAATCTAGCGATATAAGATTTATTAAAAATGGAGAACGGCCGATGTGGCACGCAAACCGAGGCAACGAAGGAGAATGGGAAAAATGCCCAAAAAATCTGGGCGTGAGAGCGAGAAAGCATCATCACGGGCACGAAAATATGAATTGGGCAGTGCAAATGGTGTGAAAAACAGAGGTCATAAGGACTCCAGAATGGTCAAAGGAAATAACTAGGTTAAAAAATGGCTACAAATAAAGGTGAGCCCACCAAGCCAAGGATGCAGTGGTGGGGGAAATGATGACCCGCGGGGGAAGAATACTAGGTGTACCAAATCAAATCAAATATGCAAGTGATATGTGACCTCAAAAATGGATCACGCATGTGAAAAAGTGAGCAGGGTTAATGACCTTCTCCCATGCTATGTGCATGGGGTTTATGATTGTGGATCACATATGTGTTGGTTTGAACAATGGGATCATTGAAATAATGAGATAGATGTGATGGGGAAGGTTCAAAATGATTGATCATGCCCCCTATCCCAGGGTCGAGGTAATCTATTATGCCCCCTAAACTTAGAGGTGTCAATGTGGTGCAGATGTTTTCTCAGAGAGGGATCAATAGGGCATTGAGCAACTGTTGGCGGGGGAGTGTACCATGAGGCTGTGGGCTGTGGTGGCATATTGAAGTGATGATATGATGATGGGGGATTCCCCTTGTGGGGTGGATTCCCCCAGTATCTCCGACGAGAATCACGATGATGATGAGTAGGCAAGGTTTTGGGCCTTCCCCCATGTTGTGGACATGTGGTTTCCTCGTCGATTTGAAAGGGTTGAACATGTGTGTCAAAGGGATCAATGGAAGGGGTCGACTGGACAGAGGGGTATCTAGTGGAAATCGTGTAAATGGTGTTAATTTCTTCCGAGGAGGAAGATGGTGGGGGATGAATTTCCTCAATGAGAAGAGGGGATATCTCTAGGTCGACATTATTCAACTCATACAGTGCTGGTGTATAATCTGGGAGATCAGGGCAGTGGTGTGAATAATGGCCATAAATGCCGCATATCGCACAAGGGTGGTTAGTGCGGAGCGTTTTGTCGCGAGGGTGAGGAGGTGGCTCTAGTCTTACCACTGGAATCCCGGTGTCATCATCCAACATATTCATGTGTTCTTGGAGTGCAGGTAATTGCGGACATTGATGAGTGGCATGGCCTACATCGTCACACAACGAGCACTTAGGGGGAATGCGAATAGTTGGGGGGTTTTTAGCTACCTTGGGGGTCGCTGGGGGGGTGCGATTTGTGGGTCCAGTGGTGTAGGTTTGTGGACCTCTTCCCCCAGTGTTTCAAAGTGGTGGGGGAATATAATTGGATGTTGATGCGGTGGCCATTGTTGGAGGTGGTCGATTCTGGATGTTTTCTACACCAGGGGCTGGACGGTTAGAAGTATTGATAGGTTGCACCGATTGTAAAATGGAATTCAGTGTCGGAGGAGAGGTTGGGGCAGGTAGGTACCACACAGGTAGTCCTAATGTTAATCCTGGGAGATTAAGTGTAGCCATGACTGGTGTGCTGATGGCGCCTAAAGGGGGAAATAAGAATGGGATAGTATGAATTGGTGTGGCTTCTACATGAGTTGGCACTGAGGGTGGTTGCGGGAGTAAAGGGGGCTGTTGGTTTGGTACCTGTGTGTTCTGCGAGAGGGTGTAGAAATCATATATCTCGGTTATATTCAAAGGGGGTGGGATGGATTGGAATGTGGAATTCATAGGTGATTCCGAGTATAATCCAGATCTAACTGTGGAGACGAACGATGTAGGTGCATTCTGAACTGGTTGTTCAATCATAGGGAGAAAATTTTTAGGTGTTGTGGGGGCATATTGGTTTCGACGCGTTTGGAGATTCATGTCGGACGATGACATCATAAGGAGATGATGACTACATGAATCCATCGGTTGGTTTGTATGTGCAGCATATGTGATTTGCTGTTGTGGTGTTGTGGTTCCTTGAGGAGGATCCAACGGACGAGTGTTCGCCACTCCTTGTGTGGGAAAAGGATTCTGCAGCACCATGGGTTGTGGTTGAGGAGGTGGTGCTGGTTGTGCCGTGTGCCCTTGGCGTTGGGCGTCATCAGACCACAGTTGGCGTGCTCACCCCAAATGGGGGAAAGTGTGTGTATAATGGCCGTATACCCCGCATATGGAACATGGGTGGTTTGTTCATAAATTGGAGTTCTTACCCTGTTTAGGTGGTCGATCAGGATTTTGGTTGGTGGGGGTAGCGTTGTTGTTGTTTGGAGGATAAGTCTGAGTGATTGGAGGTTGTGGTGCAACAAGGACTACCTGTGGTGGGAAATAAGTCGCTGGGGCTTGTGAGTGAACAAGAGCATGTGTGGCCTGCTGATGGTAATACGTAGGGGGTGCAACTAGAGGTGGATAGGATGAAGGTGCGTGACCATAACACTGTGGTGGACATGGGGGTCCATGAGTGTGGTGGGGGTAGGCCATGGGAGCATATGAAGTTGTAACTCCGAAGTGAGATGTGGCCCGCGAAAAATCGGGGCCGTTATTATTGGGCATAATGGAAAATGGTTGGTTGTGGGACACAACTTGTCCAATGATGCCGTCGGTGGCGTGGGATGCCCCCGTAGCGTCAGTCCAGGAGGAATCACCGCGGGGAGCGTTAGGTAAAATGGTATACAGGTAGCCACACTGGGCGTAGATCAGATCAAACTGCTGGGATTTTAGAATGGCTTCTTCTTCCGACTGTGGTCGTTCAGAAGCTACATCCTTGGCTATGAGGGGTAGGAGTGATTTGAGAAACCAATCCAAAAATATACGGTCGTCCATTTTTATCTTGCAGAGGCTACGGCGCTTACGCCACTCATGGATATGGTCGGTGATGTGGGTAGCTGTGTTTTGTCTACAAGACAACAGTATTTCAACTCCTGCATCATAGCGTACAGGTAGCTAAAAAAACTGAAGGAAAGTGGAGGTGAGGGACGTAAATGTATGGTGGGTCCCATGTGGTTGTTCAATGTACCACTTGGCTGCAAATCCAGTGAACGTTCGTTGCAACAGTCTTAGTCTAATGGAGTCATCCACTATGGAGTTAGATGAACACCATAGGTGAAATGACATTATGTGGTTTTGGGGATCTTCCCCAGGTTTTCCTTCAAACTTCGGGATGTCCGAAGGAAGCTTTGTGGGCATGGAGGGCCAAGTGGGGTCATGTCTAATAGGATCATTAGTTAGTCTTGCCAAGTCTGAAAAATTCAAACTTGCCAGAAATGGTAGACTGACCGAGGGGTGTGATGTAGTGGCTGGGACATAACTATTAATGGTAGCATTATGTAGTGGTCCAGTGGCCCCTAAGGGTATGCTAGGTATGTGTGCTCCAACCGATGTGGTGTGGGAAAGGCCAGCGCTCCCAAGTGCAACATGGGTTGCGGAGGGGTTAGGAATAGTGCTAGGAATTCCTAGGATCTGGGTTGTGGTAATGAGAGGGGGTGTGACCCCTATGTTGGGCATACCCATAACAGGTGGTGGCCCTATGTTGGGCATACCTAAAAGAGGAATGGCCCCTATATTAAGTATGCCTAATGGGGTTGTTGTTACCATGGGTGGCACAGTAGTAGTAGGGTTTGTCGATGTATGTCCAATAGTACTGGTGAAAAGGGGATCGTATGGTGATCCAGCCATGGGGTTGGTTGGTGATATTTCAGTAGGGTTTTCGGATTCAGCCTCAGAATCAGATGTGAAATGAGGCGTGTCAGAATCGGATGACTGTGTGTTTGGCCGATGACGTGTCGAGTTAAGGGATAAGGCTCTACGTCTATGACGTGTAGAGCCAAGTGTACTGAACTGAGGGGGTTGACCCTAAAGATGACGAGATCGTCTTAAATTCTCAATGGTGAGAAATATTTAAAAATTTCAGTGTAAGGTGGTGATGTAAAAAACTCGACACCCTAATGCAACAATGAGTGCAAGAGGGGAGTGAAAAAATAAAGGCTCTCAGACCAACAACCAGCCTCAAAAAGCACTTATTATAGCAGTTGTGCTATAATAAGTGGAGGGATGCAACAAAATTGGTCAGAATACCAAAAGTCAAACAGTTCCTAAAAAAAGGGGTGTTACTAGACCAAAGGTGGGTAATGTATCATGAAAACACCTAACTAGAAGTATTGTGAGTCAACAAACGATATCCTCTGCAAGGTGATGAAATCCAAGTCAGACAATATAGAGTGTTGAATCAACGACTAAATATCCCCCTACCGGGAGGGATACCGGGTAAACAATCCTAAAGAGTGACAACTAGGATACCCCGTTCATGATACGTTCGGTTGGGTGAATCTGCAGTTTGGTTCTATCGCCGTTGTACACCCTCTTGAGTGTACACCGAGAACTTCGAAAGGTATCCTTCGGATACTAAATGGATTACAGTATTCCACTCAGACTTCCGGAACCAGTTTGGCTACTTCAACCCTCCTAAGGGAGAGGCCTTCCCGATAAATTGGTTGATAACCGTGTCAAAATTATAAGGGATTTTGGTACCGTAGAGGACAACTACTATGTCTCAAATGTAATAATTAAGGGGTGTTATTGGAACACCTATCCCCTCAATTCTACCTAACTACAAAATTCTTTTAAGTGCTCCCCAAGTGGGGTTAAAAGTTTGTTGAGTTTAAGGTAAATTTTAAGGCTCAGTTTAAATTATGTGGCAGAGTGGGTGCAAGTGTGGTATTTAAACTGAAATTGATTTGCCTCGCTTAAGTGATTGATTACAAATGAAAGAAAAGACGCTTCCAGTTTTGCAAAAAATAAAGGCGTTTTTGAAATGTAAATGCTTGAAAAAACTATTCAAAAATAATGGATCTTTGAAATAATTTAAAGGGAAGCAAATAACATAAATATTTCAAGAAATAAATGGATCTCTTAAAAGTTGCTTGGGCAAAGTATTGAACAAATAAACAGTAAAATCTTGATCTAAATAAAATGCAGAAAATATTTCTTTCAATTAATGAAATTTTTTAAAAAGACTTTTAATGGAGCATATATAAATAGTAAAAGATTTAATATGGCTGTAAAAATGCTGAAAAATTAATGCTGAAAAATTAATGCTGAAAAATATGGGCCAAAATGGGTGAACTGAAGTGATAAATAACACTAAAATAAAAGATTAGATAAATTTCTATGAAAAATTTCTTAAATCTAATAGGGTATTTGGATTCCTTGATCGAAAACACCCACTTTGAAAAAAACAATCGTTCCAAACGGAGTTCGGGAGAGGGAGATATGGTCATTTGAAAGTTGAGCCGCGCTGCTAGAAAATTACATCGTGGGTTGCGAGTTTCGGGCTAAAAGTCGCGATGCACATCGCGGGTTTCGAGCACACAGTCACGATGTGCAGCGCGGAAAAAATGCCGAAAAGCCGCGATGTGCAACGCGGAAAAGGGTCGCAAAGCCGCGATGTGCAGCGCGGAAAAAGGCCGCGAAGCCGTGGCGCACAGCGCGGAAAAAGGCCACGAGGTCGTGATGAGCCGCGCAACTGTCAGACGAAAAGCCGCGAGGCGAAAGCCGAAAAACGGACGCTAAAAAACGAACCTGAAAATGAAAATTTCAGGCTATTAATGGCAATATAAAGGGCCAAGATCTAGAGTAGCAATGGATCTGCTGTCTAAGATGGCAGATCTATGAATTAAAATGATTAAAACTAACAAAAACTAAGATCTAAAGCAAAAAACGGAGATCTAAGAATTCGAAGCCAGCGGGTCGCCAAAAACTATTGGCTTGGGTTTTGCAACCAAGCTTTGTGCAATGGGCACCTATCAACAAATGATAGCAGTTTCAAATATTGAAAGCAAAAAACAATTATAAATCTGAATCTAACACGTGCATATAACAATAAACTTGAAAAGATTTAAGAAAAAGAAATAAAAATGAAAAATAACTTTTGTATTATGATACCTCAAATGGTGAGGATGTTGTGGTGTTGAGCAGCTCCAAGGTGAGTAGCTCCAAGCTCCAATGGTCTATTCTCCAAGATTGCTACAATGGTCAAGAACTCATGAGAGATTTTGACAGCATGAGGATAGGATGATGGATGGATGGAAAGTGAGGAGACCCTACCACTTTTTTATAATTTTTGGTGGTGGGGAATACCATTATGGTTTTGAGAAAACCAATGGTATTGACCAACATGGTTTAGGTACCTTTTCCCTCATTTTTCCTTTTTTGAATATTTCTAATATTTTTATTCCCTTTTTAATATTTTTGGGAATTCTAGACCCTTTTTTAGGGTTTTTTTTATGTTTTTTTGAGGAAAAATATTCATTTTGAATGGAAAAATGGGTGTATTAAAGTCTTTTGGTGACCTTTTGATGGCTTTAGAGGCTCAAACGGTGAAAAAGTGGACAAATGGGTCATGTGAATAAGGAAATGAGCTAGTGAGGACTTTTTGGGTGTTAACAAATACTAAAGCATATTTTAGCAATGCTTCTTTGAAGGGATGCTCAATTAAGGAAGAGCTGGATGTGTTAATGGAAAGAGATATTGCTGGTTCAAGTTTGGTAGGAGATCAAGCAAAAAATTGTAACGATCGGATACCAGAAGAGTCTAGTAGGAAGTAAGCAAGTGCTCATGCTTAAATTATAAATTGTCTTATTATAGAGTTTTGTATCGTCCTCAATCAGTGTTGTTCTATATTTTAATGTGAAATGTAATCCTTTGGTATTTTGACAAGAAGTAATTCACCTTGAACATTGAATTTTCAAACAAGAAATTCGTAAACTTAGAGGTTAGGAACAAGAAATGTGGGGTCAGATCCTATCTAAGTGCAAACTACTGATAATAAGTTTAATATGATGATTTTCAAGAGAAATGAAATAAATAATGGATAAGAATTGTGTCTTAAGGTCAAGTATAGAAATCAGTACTGAAACTGGTACAAAAAAACAAAAATTTAGTCTAAAAGACTTTTGTGAACTGAAATGAAAAGCAGAAGTAATAAAATTCAAAGTAAATTCTATTTGATAAATAAAACACACACACACACTTACATTAAACCAGTTAAATCTATGAGATAATATCATGCTGGAAACATAAACTGTTCTAAATATGAACCCCGTGACTAACATTTTAGTAATGAAAATAGAATACTATCTAATTAATTTGGATTAAAAAAATGTTTTGAAATTGTAAACTACTTAACATCAAACTATAAATATATACCAAAATCATGTAAACCTCTAAGCTTATCAAAAAAATTCTTTAACTTGCAATATCTAATATTAATTCTAGAAACTTGAAAGTTTATTTGGTGACCCATGGTATTGACCCTAGGTGAGAGGAGAAACACAAGTCACACAGAGTGAGAGAGAGACATCTCACTCACTAATAGTATAAAGGACAACCTAGGTGAGAGGAGAGACACAAGTCACACAGAGTGAGAGAGAGAGACATCTCATTGATTAGTTGACGAAGGACTATCAGCTAAGTGTGCAGGTGCAGGGGGAAGACTCGCAAAGGTCAAAGGAACGAAGCAACGGGCAGCCAAGTGCTAGTAACCAGCAAGATCGAAGGACTGATCTTAAGGTTACGAAAAGTAGCATTCTGTCAATGTATTCCTCAATGGACCATTTTCCCAGGATGGGAGCCAAGGATTTTATTAATAAATCAAATTGTTTGCTAGTTTTTTCCTTTGGGGTTTTCCAAAGTAAATCAATGTGTCAAATGTGTGATTTTGTGTGTCTTATTTCCGCTGCGTGATTTGTTGTAGATCTAGCGTATTTTTCAATAATAATTGCATAAATTATTCAGACTGATTAATCGGGTTTAGATTGTTATCCGGACAATCCACTCGAGTGGACGCGAGCAGGATCTCCCTAGCTCAAAGTGAGTCTAGAACAAATAGAACAGACTACTAATGCATTTCCTAGATCTACTTAAGGATCGAGTATTAGATGTCTTACCTTTCACTTCGCAATCATTTCTCCTGAATGCTGCTCCACGTCTCACGGTCGTCAGATCCAAGCTGCAAGACCTGTCAAGACAAAAAACAAGAGAAACAAGTAAAAGATATCTATACAATAAAAGATCTACGTAAACAGTTAAGCAGGTAAGCTACTCAATATCATTACACACATGAACAATATTGGTGGAAAGCATTTGCATTACTGTAAAAAGAGGGGAGTACATAATAGAGATATAGAACTACAACCAAGGCTTAACGTTGCAGCCCTCTTTGACAAAGCCAATTGCCATATCCTTCCAAGGAAGTATGAGTTCTCCAATAGGTGAGTGAAGATGTTCCAAGGGTGATTTCACCAGCATCTAGATACCATAGACTTCCTCTCTTTGGGATGGGAGTGAGCTTCATTCATATAGGACTAAGTGGATAGGGTATGGATAGAATAGGTTGAGAGATGGTAGGAGAGGCTTAAGGGATCTCTCCAAAGTATTAGGAACCGAGTGCCAGCTCCTCCAAGAGGTCAGGGATAGGGTCCCAATTCAGCAAGCTTCGAGAAGGACCTCGAAGAAGCTATTTTTTCCATCTAACTGACTTCGTCGCACCCTGTAATAGGGCAAGGTGCGACGTCGCATGTTGCTCATATGCAACCTGCGACAACCCTTCAAAACCTAGCACAATTGGGTACAAATCCTCTCTGGTTGATCACTTAGTCAAGATATCTTTAGGGGTGTATACACTGAATCTTATGATGAGTATATTTTGGGGGTAACAGAATGCCCCCCAAAGCATGAAGCTGTTGAAGATAGACATGTGAAGTGCTTTGATAGAAGTAATGGCAATAGACTTGTCAGACGAAGGACACTGCTACAGTACAACTGACTCTGAACTGACAATCTCATATAAAGTGTAACATGGCTGCCAACCAATACAGTGCAGATCCATGGTAGTAATGACCGATTGAACACAATCATGGATACTAGACACAAGCGTAGATCCATGATGAGATGATAACACAGCCACAACAAAAAAAAATGTGGATCCATGTGAAATAACTCAATACAAACTCCATCGCAACCTGGGTAAAACATGACTCCCCAGGGTCTTCAAGCTGAACCCGCAATGATACAAATCTATCCATGTGATTACAAATGTCTTGATGTCGAACATGGTAGAAACCACTTGATTACTGACCATTGATGTAAACCGTTAACAAGTGCGAGGGAGATCGCCATTGATGTCAATGATTCCCAAGGTATCACAGTACATATCATCAAGCGTGAATAAATGAGTTGAAGTCGAAGGCAAGATGAAATCTTTCAATCAAGAGTCAATGATGTAAAGTCATGATGAAAGTGAGGTAACCTGCCATTGAGGCATGCAGGGCCAATGTACTTGATTGGTTTCTAGATTCAATCCTCGGATGATGTGTTAAAGTCGACAAGGATGAATTCGTCGACGGAGGGCCATGATGAATTCCCCCATCAATCGATACGAAACACGACAAAAATGTATAGAGTAGATCGGACGGTATAGTAACATGCAAAATTGACTCAGAGTAGACAAACGTAATGGCGGGTGTACTGACTACAGATGATAAATGATAGACATATTCTTGAACATGGGCATGGCATGACTTGGCAGTATTGACACAACGAGTGCGACACAAATTCTTAAAGCGACTGATGATGGAAGCTTTTCTTTGAATGACTCAAAGGAGTAACAAAACTCAGGAAATAAGTGGAACTCGAGGGCAAACGGATGATCCAAGTGTTGTATGCAATTGCAGATGAGTGCCATGTTCAAGAATGATTACATACTACCACTAACAAGGTATGTAACACAAACGCTTTCATTTTTCCCCATCATGAATGATGAGTGCCTCATGTGTTTTTTTACGAGCTTGATGAGAGTAACCAGATGCTCGATATAGCTCATCTCATAGATTAGTCCAATCCCAAATGTTTTCCGAACCTGGGATAGGAGGGGTTCAACCCATGACGGGCCCTTCAATGTGAGAATTTAATGAGTCCATAGAAGGTAAACTCGGTTGTCATTTCATGTTTAGAGAGTCTGAAAATAACTAAAGAAGACTCCAACGGTCCTTTTTCGTAAAGTTAGCCTCATCGCCCGGAAAAGGGTAAAACAATGCAAGAGAGGACTCTTCCAGTCATGATTGGCTGGAGTATACCTTTTTCGTAATTAGTGCCTCCTGGTCCGAAAAAGGGGTAAACTATCACCATAAGGACGATCATTCAAATGCTTTTACAAGCGTGAAAGCATCAAGTTCGCTTGGCAATCTTTTCCTATTTAGGGAGTCTGAAAAGAGCTTAAAAAGGACTCCATGAACAACTTTGTCATGGTTGATGACCAAGTACGACAAAGGAAAAAGTAAACTCGGCACAGTTCCTTTTCCGTAAATAGTCTAGTAATGACGGATAAAGTGATAAACCTATATTCGTTAGACACACCTTTTTACTTAAAATTTTAGCGAGCACGATAATGGTATCAAAAGCACTCGGAATCTTTTTCATGTTTGAACCAGAGCACGAAAAAGTAAAAACTAAGCTCAAACCACTTTTCATGTTTCAACCAGAGCACGAAAAAAGTGAAAAGTAAGCTCAAATACTATCTTATTGTTTTAACGAGCTTGAAGATAGGTTGGAAAAATGCTCATGATGTCTGCTTCATTTTTTAACGAGCTTGTAACAGAAAATGAACTATGCTCGGGATAATTTTCATGGTTTAATGAGCTCGAAACCTAAAAAAGGAAAGTATGCTCGAAAATGTTCCCAATGGTGAACTTTTTCCCAACATGGCATCCAGAGGTTGGTGGGTGCCCCCAGCATGATTGCTAGAAGTAAGTGACTTAGCTCCAACGTGGTGTGGAGAGGCGATCGAGTTGACTTCAACGTAACTTTCAGAGGTTGAAGACATGCCCCCAAGCTTCATTTCATTCGCCTAAGGCATAGGCGGGTGAAAAAAAGATTCATGTACTAAGTCTATGAGGAGACTCGACTCAAAGGGAAAAGATATGTTTCATTTTTTTAACGAGCTTGACACAAGATTAGAACTCTGCTTGTGCGAACCTATTTCATTTTTTAACGAGCTTGACATAGAAAGGGAACTATTCTCATAGGTTTAGGTCCATTGACGGGTTCCTTCCAAACATGATGCCCAGAGGTTGGTAAATGCCCCCAGCATGATTGCTAGCGGCTTAACATGGTGGTGTTCCCTCCGCATGATAGCTGATGGTACGACATGTGGTATGCCCCCCAAGCTTCATTTCATCTAAAAATGATGCTTGCTAACCCAACTACCAACCTAGCTACTAATATGAAAAAGTTCACCAAGGGGGGGAAAACGAGAATCAGATGAAATGAAGGTTCAAGTTCTAACTCTAGCGAGAGACTCGAATTGATGGGAGGGAGATCTATTTCATTTTTACACAAGCTTGAAATAGACAATAACTATGCTTGAGGGGGGCCATCTTATTTTTTTAACAAGCTTGAAATGGAATAAAACTATGCTCGAGTGGATGGTTTCATTTTTATGCAAGCTTGAAACCAAAGGTAAACTATGCTTGAAGGGGTATATTTCATTTTTTAACGAGCTTAAAATAGAATAAAACTATGCTCTAGTGGATTGGTTTCATTTTTATGCAAGCCTGTAACCAAAGGGAAACTATGCTAAGGTGGTTGGTTTCATTTTTTAACGAGCTTGAAACATAACATAAACCATGCTCGTACCCCCCTTCCTTAGGGGGAAGAAACCACTAAAACATGCGGAACATTCAGGGAAGTCTGATGACTAGGAGTCATATGATGAGTGGGTGTCATGAAGGAAAGTTGATCAATGGTCACAATATTCCCATGATGAGGAAAATACATCACTCGAAAGAGCATGGACACTACAGATTTCATAGCATAGACATAATCATGTCCAAGGAACAGATTGAAATCTAAAGGACCTTGGACAACCATGACATCAACATAAACCGTTTTACCTCTCAACGTGATAGGTAACTGCGGGAGAATCCCTCAAGGTCCGGTAGGCCTTCGTTAAAGGCCAAAATTTGGTCAGTTATTGGCACAAGCTGAGGGGAACCTATAGCTTGCCAAGCAGCTGAGGATAAAATACTAACAGAAGCTCCCTCATCAACTATCGTATGAAAGATTTCTTTATCGAAAACTCCTACAGATATTTGAAAAGGAATACTCGAAGGAAGACGATATTATGTTAGACCATTCCAATCAAAGGAAATGACCTCAGTACTTGGGGGGGGTCCTATAGGAATGGACAGGGTTTCCCCTTGCCTAGGACATTCTGAACTGACTAGGAAAACATCAGCAGTTTCCAATTCACTCTCACTTGGAAGATAAGAATGAGACAAAGATTGTGTCATGGTGACTACTTTAGTCCGTACTTTCTCCAATGAAAGAGTGGGATCGAGTGGAGATGAGATCTACTCGATCACTTCACTCTCCGAAGGAAGAGTGGTATCGATTACAGATGAAACCGAATTGATCACTTGGTCAACCAGCGGGGGGTCGAGGGGCAACTTACTATCACTTGTTGGAAGCACCTGTTGAGAACTAGTAATATCTTCCAACCACCGTGAAGCTTCATCCATGCTTGGATAAAGGAAAGTACGATGCATACCCTTGCATATAAAACAGGGGTACAGGACTTTACTCTTCCGACCCTTCACCATCGGGTCACTGGTCGAGGGAGTGTCATCAACATGATGGTCAGAGGTTGACAATACAAGCGGTTTGGGGTTTTTAGACCACACTTTTGACACACGGGAAAGACCGGGACAATTTTTGAGAAGGTGATCACCCTTGCAAATTTTGCAAGGGAACTTTGGCTTACAAGGTGTTCTCATAGAATGAGTGCCATCAGAGGCAAACGGTTGACACTTGGTCTCTTTCTTATCTTTCTTCTTCTTAATCTTCCTTTTCTTCTTCTTCTTCTCACCTACCTTCTTACTAACATCAGAGTTTTCAGTAGGAGAAGAAGAAGAGATGGAAGCTGATTCAACTTTTGACGAAGAAGGAGAATGGTCACCATGAGATTGATGCTCATGTGATGAAGGACCTAGGTTGGACACGATTGGTGCACTTGGTGTAACTGGATTGGAAAATAACCATACCGGTAATCCTATTGTCAATCCAGGAAGACTCAATGTAGCCATAAAGGGAGGACCAACAGTTCCACAAGGGGGAATAACAAATGGCATACCCTGGAAAGGGGCCTCTGGGTTGGTAGTCCCGGAAGAATCTTCCATATCTGAACTTCCTAAGAGTCTCTAAAGTACCACACAAATCAAACACTACTCAAGTCTAAAAACAACAAGCAGACTGTGTGAATAGGAGTGGATTCAAAGTCTGGAAGCTCACAGAATTATCAAGGCATCACAAACCGCTATATACTGCAGGGTCCAACAATATGACGCGATAAGGAGGATTGGGACTGTACCCTTGCCTGCATACCCGATTACCTGGATAGTACGTGCGTGCTAATTTCCCCAAGTGCTGTTCTCGGTGTATTGCTTTTCCAAGATGGCCAAATGGTTAACTCAAATGGTTTCAGGATTCCTATGAGTGTCTCTTGATATACGCAAGGTACGTGGGAGCTCAAATCCATAGTGGTGCTGTCTAATGCACAACCGTTCGGCAACAGACCTTCCGATATACTATTGAGTACATGATACACCCTTCGATATATGCCAAGTATGGATTATGGTACTTGGTGGGTACGTGAAGGAGCTCAATATACCGATAAGTACGTGGAAGACTACAATACCCCCGGGATACAGTGCTGGAAAATAACGACAACTGCCACGCTTAACGACGTCGGAACACGTCTCTAACTTACACACAAGTTGCTAAATATTTTACTTAGTTCTACCGTTAATTTTATCTTGGACGGTTAGGTGAATGCATGAGGTGAGTACATAATCGGAAGCATAATGCAAGCCCTACCTACATGCACAAAATATTATTTTCTTTCAATGAATTCTAGCTATGGGAAGGAGAAATCTTTTTCTTTCAGTCGAGATTGCCAAAACAACACAATGCAACACAATCCCAATTCAAACAAAACTTGACTATGAAACTATTCTTTTCCTTTTTCCAACGAAACACAAAAAATCACAACACTACTATCCAAATCAAAACATTTTTCCTTTTCTTTTTCTTTCAAAGCAAAACGATACTAGGTAATGAAAAAAGAGGATTCTTAAATGGAATATGCAAGTTTTTCAATTTCACTTTCAATGGTCTAAAAGCAACAAAAATTAAAAATGCATCTATCTTTCCTTAGCATGGAATCAATTTTGCAAAAATCGAACCGTACTTTGAATCTTTCAAGAAAATGAGAGATTCATAATTCGAGAAAAACACAATAGATCGTACATTCATTCAATTTTTCCAAAACACAAATGAAAACGTTCCAATGCACAACAATTTTCTTCAATAATGCTTAATAAATGATGGGAAATAAGCACTTTTTAACTTTTAAATGGATGTATTAAAGAATAAACTTGATAGCAATTGAGCCTTCAGATATAAATGACTGAAAAGAAAACACTACTTGCAGCACTCAATACACTCAGAAAACTTGAGAAAAGACAAGCACTCAATCAAGCAGAAGGATACACTTAACTCAAAATCAAGCAGCAGCAAGCAAAGCTCAAACAATGATGAAAACGAGGTCTGGAAGTTGATCTAATGTAATGATCAGATCAGGGATGGAAGGAAGGGAATGCAAGGGTGAGAGGATGAAGGTGGAGGAGACAAGAGTATCCACCACTGCCGACCTTCAAACTTGTCCAAAACGGAACCCAAAATCAATCCAAACAAAACCAAACACTCAAAACACAAATCATAGGTGGGATCCCTGGCTAGATCTTGCAGCACAGAGGGAGTTCATACAACAAACCAAAGTCCAGACTGTCAAATGGAGAGGGGATGGTTGCATGCCAAATTTTGACAAATCAGCGCACACTGTGCTTGAACACAGTGCGATGTCATGGTTTACCTACACGGGAAGTGCGACGATGTCGCAGTTTACCAATGCAAGGAATGCAATGATTAACTAACAGGTAAAGAACAAAGGCCAGAGATGACATAGTGTCACTCTGTTCCCACTACCTAGGTGCGACAGACAAAGTCTAAATTCAAAAATGAATCATATCTCTCAGCAATGAACCATGAAATGGTTTGGGAATGAGTTGTATAAACTCAGAGGAAGCAGATTAGAGTCTTCAATATGAAGATCCGACAGTGAAATCAACTTCAAGAAGTAAATGGCAAAAATAAAAAGGCTTGTGTCAATCAATTCAACTGAAAATGACTCTCAGATTGACAACTACTGACCAGATTCTATGTTTCCCCAGTATGGTCGCCAGATTTGTTATCGGGACAATCCACTCGAGCAGACGCGAGCAGGATCTCCCTAGATCAAAGTGAGTCTAGAACAAATAGAACAGACTACTAATGCATTTCCTAGATCTACTTAATGATCGAGTATTAGATGTCTTACCTTTCACTTTGCAATCCTTTCTCCTGAATGCTGCTCCACGTCTCACGGTCGTCAGATCCAAGCTACAAGACCTGTCAAGACAAGAAACAAGAGAAACAAGTAAAAGACATCTATACAATAAGAGATCTAAGTAAACAGTTAAGCAGGTAAACTACTCAATATCATTACACACATGAACAATATTGGTGGAAAGCATTTGCATTACTGTAAAAAGAGGAGAGTACATAATAGAGATATAGAATTACAACCAAGGCTTAACGCTGCAGCCCTTCTCCGACCAAGCTGATTGCCATATCCTTCCAAGGAAGTATGAGTTCTCCAATAGGTGAGTGAAGATGTTCCAAGGGTGATTTCACCAGCATGTAGATACCATAGACTTCCTCTCTTTGGGATGGGAGTGAGCTTCATTCATATAGGACTAAGTGGATAGGGTATGGATATGATAGATTGAGAGATGGTAGGAGAGGCTTAAGGGATCTCTCCAAAGTATTAGGAACCGAGTGCCAGCTCCTCTAAGAGGTCAGGGATAGGGTCCCAAGTCAGCAAGCTTCGAGAAGGACCTCGAAGAAACTATTTTTGCTATCTAACTGACTTCGTCACACCCTGTAACAGGGCAAGGTGCGACGTCACATGTTGCTCATGTGCAACCTGCGACGACCTTTCAAAACCTATCACAACTGGGTACAAATCCTCTCTGGTTGATCACTTAGTCAAGATATCTCCAGGGGTGTATACACTGAATCTTATGATGAGTGGATTTTGGGTGTAACATAGATCTAAGAAAATCAACAATCCGCAACTCAATTTCCATGCAAGTCAATGTAATGGACATTTTATCTTCCTCCATCACTTTTACGATTAGGAAATAAACGACATAACTCTTTTAACCAAGGACTACCACTTCCATTTTTTATGATTAAAAGAAATATAGACAACACCCTGTTGTTCTGATTGGAAATGGAATTGTATTTTTTTTATATATTATGATGCACTCGCTAGAAGGGAATTAGTCAAATGCATGGTTGGGGTTCTCCATTATCCTTAGAGAGATGATCTGTCCTACAACTATGAGCATAAGAAAGTATTATTCATGACATCAAATAATGATATTTATGCTCCATTTAGAAAGAAAAACCTGGGAGGAGCGGTGGAATTTAAACTGCACAAGAAAGACAATTGCAGACCACCTTCAACATCTGCCTTGTCATTAATGTTACATGTTTCATGATTGTCCATATGTCTAAGCTGCACAATCAATTATGCTACTCATGTGTTTTATGTTGTCTTCTGTTCCCTTATGCTTGGGTGTGTGTGGTTACCAGTTCATTAAAGTTTTCTAAAATAGCCACATAATATCATTAAATTATGTGTTCCCATATTATTCTTAAAAACCGGCTTTTGGAATAAAGCAGAAAATATAATAACCGTGACATTCAGTTCTACCTTTATCTGGATTGAACAATTGCAATTATAACAATCCACACTCAAACAAGCGTAAAATTTCTGAAATTAAAAATACTAAAGTTCTTACCACACTGCTTGCATCTCTTCCTCCACAAAGCAAGAGCAGACCATCTGAACGAGCACTCGCAGTTGCATACCTATGCAAGTAACCAATATATCAGCGACAGCAGATTCATGGAAAACCTTACAAACTTATCAAAACAAGCATAATAACTTCATCTCCAACATTATAGGTAAATATAAGCCACGACTCATAACATAGACAAACTAGGTCATCTATGAAGCTTCAAGCAAAACTAGTAAATATGATGTCGTGTCATCTAAACTATAGTGCAATCCAACCTTTTTTACAATGTATGACAAGTTTGCCTCATAGTTACAAAGTACATGTAAAAAAAATTATGCTAAATGAACATCATCTTGGCATATCTAAAGATATATTATTTTAGGTACGTGCATGTACTAGTAAGCCATATTAAATATGTGTTTGTCATAAATGTTGACCAGGCTGTGGTTTCTGAAAACAAAAACACCAAAAAATAAGTTTGATAAGGAACTAGATGCTCAAGTTTCATAAGCAAATATTGGACAAGCACTGATATATGGGATTCATTGTGTTTAGAATTTGAAATCAATCCTTTTAGTTGTATTTATTTCAGGTTTGGGGCATACTTCCTTTATCCATTATTATTCAATAGTGCACAAGTTACTGCAATTTTCCACATTGTTTCATATTAAAACATTTGGGTCATATTTTCTCATTTTTTTGGATCCTATATTTCCCATATCTTGTAACTATGAACTTCAACTCTGGAAACCATGGGCACACTATCATTACAAATCCAAGTATTGGAATGAAGATGACTTAAATTTGAAGCCATGTAAACTCAGTATGAGGATAGTTAAAACCAGATTTGACCAGATTCCTTCAAATAGAAAGGCAAGCAACCAAAGTTGCAAGCATTTTCAAAGGCTGGCTCTTTGATATTCTCTGGCATGGAAAAGACTTATAGTTATAACCAAGAGGACAACATGCAGGAAAGTTGAAAATTGGTGCATATAATATACAAGATCTCAAAATCTGTACATGCACAAGTTTTCATGGGATATAAAATAACCTCTAAAACTCACACAGTATAAATGTGGTCCAATGCATCTCCACTTGCTTCATACACTTGTTAAAAATGACTAATAATCAGTCAGCTATTTGTGCAACAAATTTTCTACATGGACATCAACCATGATATAAATAAACATCCCAGCACTTTATGGTAAGTTGACTGCTAGAACAAATTTCCCTGCCACTTTGAAAAAGTATTTTAGATAAGATAATTTTATTAATCTCCAACAAGTCACTATGAAGTTTGTTAATGGGACTCAAAAGTACAACTACAGCGAATGTGAACGCACAATGGGAGTGAGCACCTCTTATCCTTACCATTTTCATCAACTATCCTAACCAGAGATGCCTGGCCTATACTTGTAGGAGGCCTTCCGACTTCACTCCCTCATCCTCCAGCCATGATCACATCCTAGACCAGCCTCACCTTAGCATATTACTTCCTTCTTATCAGTGCTCCCATCTTCTAGGGGCTCCAAGATACAAACTGATGGCGGTATTGTTTCCGACCCCAGGGCCCAAATTAGTTCAGATACGGAGGACCATCTCCACCTCCATCAGACCTCAGTAGCATGGCCAGTATCGGCCCCATATCAGTGGTCAAATGATTTCATCCAAGTCACAGTGACAAGACACCCACTCTAGGCAGTGATGCATTACCCAGTCTATCTCCTCCCTCCAACTCTTCCTCCAAACAGTTCTATTTTAAATTTCATCCATTCAACCTGAGATGATAGGAGAGATGGTTGCAGCGAACAATGACAGACTTACACCTCTTGTATCACAGGTCCTAGCCCCATTTCTTTCTACATCTCTTTCCTAGATTGGCTCTCATCTTTGGAGCTCACTTTATGGTTTTTAGGTTAGAATTATACTTTTCTTTCTGCATCTTGCTTTTTATAGGAGCCACCTTAGTGCTACCACTTTGTATTGACATCTTGGTACCAAACAGTCCCATTGACCTACTTTTGTGGTCATTCATTGGACATTTATAAAATTATCTTATCTTGTCTTATCTAATAAAAGCAGAGGAAGAGCTAACTATTTAGTCGATAGAAACACAAGGAGGTGTCAGTCAATGTAACAGTCCAACACAGACAAATACAACTAGTTGTGCAACAAATCTGCTACACAAACATCAGCTATGATGGCGTCAAGAATATTGTTCATGATTCCAAATTGACTGCTAAAGCATCCCATGCTTCTTTGTATATCATATGTTGAAATAGAATGGATCTGAGTAGCCAAAAACTGGGACACTACATAAGTTTCTGCAAGCCTCCCCATATTTTAGGAAACAAGGTAACAATAATATTGTGTGTGGGTCAACTGGGTCTAGCATGGGTGGTTGAGAGGAGTGTTATCCTCCATTTACACTGGCTACCAACCTTGGAATGTGGGGAGGGAGGTTCTCGGGGGGTTTCCTTGGGAAGTGTATTTCATGGAAAAAAAACAATATTGTGTGTATATTTGACTCTTTGAAATATTGTTTAACAAATAAACTAATAACAGGGATAAATCTCAAAGATGATATCTGAAAATGCTTCTTGGTTGTTGCTGCCCATGGCTGCTATCACAAAGTGTTGTCATCCATGCTTGTGTTGATGCTCTTTACTGAGAACATAGAAAACGGGAAAGGATTTGTAGAGTTTAGACTCACATTCTTCTGTGTTTTCTTTTTTGTTAGACTTTTCTTCTCCCTCTTAGACTTTTTTTAATCCAATTTAAAATTTTATGTCAGGTTTTGATGTCTTTCCTGAAGCAGGGTAATTTCCAAGAAACAACTAGCAAATTGACCAAAATAATCAAATTGGAAACATTTCTGTAAATTTCACCCCATTTGCAAGGCATTTATGAAACCAGGGGGGCTGTCATTTCCTACTACTTAAGCATTGAGTTATAACTTATGCTCTAGGAAGTGACAAAAAGTCTCCTGAGTCCTTTCCATTGAGCAATTTCAAAATAGTAATTTCATTCTTCACTATTCCTATCAGTGGTGTTGATATTGCACTTGATGCTCGATGACTTGAGAATCCTTGGCACCTTCAATATGAATGTGGATAGGAAATTTATGCCCTTCAAGTTTGTGATATCCAATACAGACAGTACAACATAAAGCTGTTGCCCCCATACATACTATCATTTCCACCAATTGCTAAGAGAAATCTCTGGCCTACAAGAGCCATCACATGACCATAACGAGGTCCAGGACCATGTCCTTGAACAACCACCCTGCAAACATCACATGTTTCAGCAACATCGTTTTTAATTCTTTGCAAGATCCATACATGTGAGAAATGTGTCCTTGTTAGATGAATAACCTGTGCCAACGTGGTCGTTGTTGTGTCAGGTCAAGAACATGTAGATCCTTTGTTGACAGCCCAGCAGGACCAATACCACCCTATAAAGAATCACAGTAAGCAAGAAATAACAGCATGAGCATGTACTTGTAGAATTTCTAACATAGTTAATGTGGATATGACAACAAAATGAAAGGTACCTAGATGACAACCATGGTACCTACAGCAGTTGCAACATGTGCAGCTCGAGGGGATGGTGGATATCCTATAGGAGTAAGCCTGCAAATAGTGCTATCAATTAATCAATCCAAATTTGAAATTACCTCACATATCTACAAACTCTTAACCAGAGGAATCCGAGATACAATCAACAAATTGAAGTAAAATAGTTGTAAGCTATCTTACAGTAATCTGAATTTCCACTGCTTCATACTTTCAAATGTAGTCGAATTGCTAAGTAAAAAACCATTAATATTAACAGCATGCAGACAACTTTCTTTATTAGATACCTATGAGTCTATGACAAGAGATTTTTTGACACTCAATAATGTGTCGTTGATTGATATATCAGTTATTGAAACCATTGCAATGAAATTGTGGGACATTAAGATCCAAGATCATGTTAAAAACCAATCTCCAGAAATTTCAAAAAATTAAATAATAAGTAGTGCAAAATTTTCACTTGGACCCCATAGATTTGTTAACCCCATAGGAAACATCCACTTGGACCAGTCACCACACCTGGTCTTCTCAGCCTGTCACAAAAAGATCAAAAATGTAAATAATAAAGAAATGCATGATTATGACAATTTCTAACAAGAAATTACATTATGACGCTCACATTCATTTCAACTACACTTGAATTTTGCATTGCACTAAGTGCGAAGTTCATGTCATATGTTAGTATGAAAACCTGCAAGATATATTATAAAATCTTTTATTACATACAAGATTTATTACCCCTTACCAGACACCAGATAATCTCCCTTATGAGGACCAGAAAGGATATTGGGATGTCAATTGCACTGTAGTGAGCTTTAAAAGACATTGAACAATTATCCAATGTATCAGCCATCTAAATGTTGCAATCAATGAAATGGCCACCCTGCCCATCCATATGCCAACACAAAAGGGGATCTTTACATAAATTTTCAACACTATAGAAAAAGAGAACATCATAAAGAATGCACAACACAGTGGGTATAAGAACAAACTAATTGCACAAATTTTTATAATTATTAATAACTAAACATACCAATTGGTACATGCTAAATGGTTAGATATATATATCATTGCTAATATATCGTCCAGAACCCAAAAAAGTAGCAAACATAACATTTATAATTTGTTAATGGTTTGTTGGAGTGTATATTCTGGTAGAGATCTGTATCGATGAGCTCATGTATAATATAAACATCACTAGGATTTTATGGTGAGAAAATCATGTCTTTAATGGCAATGATCTATACCACGATAAAATAAATTGCGAGGAACATCATTCAGAAGAGATATTAAGCAAAATAATCCAAGCTTCTACCATGAATACAATTTTGGGTAAGTTCTTTGAAATATCACCCTAGTTGATAAAGGATAATCTTATTCATTTACATAAAATGTGAAATTGATATACCATGAGTAAGAATGGAAATCATTTAGAATCAAACAAATCACAGGCCATATATATATTTAAGATGCTACATATTTGAGAAACCTTGGAAATGATGAGAGACATGGTACACCTTCCACTCACCCCCTCCATATTGAATGGTTCAAGGACATATATATCGAAAACACTAATTCCAAATACACCAAAACATGTCCCAAGTTTAGAAAAGTGGCATATGAACAATTGTTGTGCATTTGTATGCTTGAGAGTTCATGAAATTTTGCAATACTAATTAGTGGAGACAGGATGTTACGCATCATGTATAATACAATAGCATTGAAGACTACATAGAGGGAGGTTAGTTCTAGACTCTCATGGCAGAATTTATTTGGGCAGGATCAAGTCAGTGAATGAGTGTTATAGGGAGAGTGACACTAGTTTGCATATCTCACACCATCAAACAAGAAAATTCAGGTTGAAAGGTAGCTTAAATATTGTTGATTCCAATAAATTTCCAAGGCCAATAGCTTTCTTCATGAAAGCGGTCCTATAGCATGGAATTTAGAGATAATAAAAGAGGTTTGGGGAACTTTATTTAGAAACACATCAATGAAAAAGAAGGATGATGCGTCAAGTGGTATTCTCATATTTTGAAACTGTTATTGTAGACCTGTACTCTTGCAAAGGGTAAATTTTGATATTCATGTTTACAACGGCATTTTGAGGATCCTCATGCAAAACAATCTGAGGAGTTTGTTGACTTTGTATCATCATCATATGTGGACAAACAAGTTGTAAATAGAATAAATGTAGCTATAGGAAAATCAGTGTTCTAGAATACATATTTATGGGATTCATTTTAGGGCCTGCATGGAGAAAGACTACAGATAATTTAAAGGATTAACATGGATGAAAAACTATAAACATGATAAACCCATTTTAGTTAAGTCTATTTTGAAAATTTGAATCCTCCTTTCCCACTTGCCAAACAACTCAGGACACAATTTGATAGAGGAGACTCCCTACATGGGCTGCAATGCTACCGACAAATAACGATTTGATTGAAGAAACAAGCACTCAGCCAGAGCTGCCCATTTTTTTAAGATAATTATATTAATATACACCATGCATATTTTGATCCATAGTCTAAAAAGCTACAAATTTGAAGGGTGAAAGAAAGAAGCTTTGGTAGAATAATAGTACATTATTGTATGTTAAGGAATTGGGAACAGAGGAAGCTCATAGACTGCATGATGCTACATGGGGCATGCTCAAACATTTTTTTTGACGATAAATTAAAATCAAATCTAAAATGAAAAAATAGCAAAGCTGAACTAGAATCTACATTGATTCCTAAACCATTATTTACTCAACCATTGGCCATTAGGGCAAGAGAAAAACATACAGATGATAGTCCGAGACTGATTTCTAGTGAAAGGAAGGCCCCATGGTTGTTGCAAGGCGTTACAGAGATAGTGGAAATCAATATTGAAGAACAAATAATTTTTTTAATGGACCTATGGGAACTTACAAGAAAATATTCTATCCTTGCCACAAAAATTATTTCGTTAACTGAGTCTTTAAATCAGCTCCAGGTTGACTAAGATTGTTTTCATGCGTTATGTTGAAACTTTCATCAAGAATTTATTTGATATGAATGGACACAAGTGAGAGAAGGAGAATCTTCCTTTGAATGCGATATTGAGACAGGTAAGAGTTGGATGGAATGCTAAAATTGATGTCTTGTAACAATTGATTGCCACTTGCAATATACTAGGATAAAGAAGAAACAAGGTTTTCTTCAATTCTGTTGATTCAATAAAGGAATTGAATGGACCCTAGAGTGTTCATGAAGAGAAATTTCTTACTAAAGAGGAGTATGAGTTTCAATTAATTATTTCCAAGACTTCATTAGCTAAGGGATTCAATGGACTTACAAGATTTTCTGAAAAGAAAAGAAGAAGATGGCCTAGTGATTTTGATGTTTCAAATTCTTGGGTTGATTCATTTACAAGAGTACCATATAGAGTTAAGTGATGTCTAAAGTGAAATATTTTTGCTGAGGTCAAAGATGTCACTGTGGTACTCATAAGAGATTACATCAAGACTTGGGTTGACAAGGCAGTGGAGCAGATATCTAAAACTTCAAGAATTCAATAATAAGAAGGAAATTAAGATTTGATAAGCTTTCCAATGACAGAAGAAGATATAAAATGGATGAATTAAAGAGAGAGGGGGTTCACTTCCTAGATCCGATTCCTTTTCCAAAAAATTCCAATTT
Organism: Larix kaempferi; assembly: GCA_027924585.1. Lineage (NCBI taxonomy): Eukaryota > Viridiplantae > Streptophyta > Pinopsida > Pinales > Pinaceae > Larix > Larix kaempferi. The sequence goes on from BSBM01000640.1 coordinate 2,348,108, forward strand.
GTCTACTTTGACTTTCCTTTTCACTTTTCCTTCCATGTTGTTCTTTGCAATTAATTTTTTTGGGTGTGCTCTATAATATGAAAACCTAGGACTAATTAGTTACTTCTTTATTTTCTTCCAGGCATTTCATATATTATTTCTAGTCTATGGGAGCCCCATAGGCATAGAAGCTAGTTTGAGAGCAAACACAATCATTTCGTTTAGGTATTTTGACATTTCAATTTTGTTTATGTTGTTTCAACATTAAACTAACATTGCAAATGAGAGAGAGGATCGAGGCTGATACATAAAGGAAAAAATCCTTATGAAAGTTAGGGGGATAAAAAGGGATGTGGTGGTTAGAGCATGTTTCAATGCATCAAACGACTATTGGGTTAGATCATCCCATATGAAAGGAAAAACTTGATGTATAAGTTCTATGATGGCCTGAAGTTTGAACTTTGAAAGGATCAACAAGAATCCATTGCTTCAAGATGATGATTCAAGGATCCATCCATCTATGATGCCGAAGACACACTTGAGAAAGTTCAAGCAAATTTTATACAGCCAACATTGAAAACATGATGGTTGTGGTCTACTAGATGTTATAGTTGTGATTTTGATCTAGGTGTAAGATTGTATAGGTAAGCCAAACTGATGTTGGGTAAGCCATGGAAGGGGACATTCTAATTTTGGAAAGTCTATAACATATTTTTTGGCACTGTTAAGCCATATGAAGCTAATGCTAAATTATATTATGTTGTTTATCATGAGCCTAACTTTTCCCTTTAGTGAGAGAAAGGGGGTATCCAAGTCTAACCTAAATATTGAATGATGTATTTTACCTTTAGAGAAATATGCATGAATTAGGAATTGTTTCCATACCTAGGGTATAAAAAATATTGGAGTTTCACAAATTATATAAAAGGTAGGGGAATAAAATGCAATGGATATAGAAATATATAGAGATGACGAACCAGTTCAAATATATTAAGTGCATATGACCTCCAAAGAACATACATCTCACAGAATCCTCTATGAATGACCTCACAATGCGACAACAATCAGGCACTGTGGCAAAAAACAGTGCAATATAAGGGAAAGCAGACATGGTATCTGATGTCTGTAAATGGAATGCCAACACGTTCATATTGTACTCATACTCTTTTTCCATCACCATCTTTTTGTATTTGTCATTAGCAAGGAAATAATTGATATTTTTTCTGCTTCATTGAGAATAATTTCATGGTATTTGTCTTTGTTCTTGTCCAAAACTTCAAGCAGAGGGCCCACCTGGTAGCCATATCTTCTCAAATTCACACCAAGTAGACTTACATAATCCTTGATAAGTAGAATATGGCTTGCAACCTGCATACGCAAAAACTAATCCTCTAAAATAGAGCTCATCTTTGCTACAGCTGTATCCCACATCATTTCCACCTAGGTAGTGGATATTAATCCTCTAGCCATCTCAAAACAGGTTCACGACTATGAAAATCCCAGGAATCTAATCAAAGAAAACCTAATGTGATTCTAGAAAAGGCTGCACTTATGAGATTTGCAAATCTGAATTGAGCTGCAGCTGGTGATTTTTATAGTAGCAATCCTGGAAGTGAACTTGGATCCCAAGACAGGTTGAATATGGTGTTTCCTTATAAACTGGAGTGATGTTAAATTTCAAAACAACATCAACACATTATGTGTCCTTAGTTTCTAAAGCATATACACATTCCCTCACACATGACCTGCTCTGTTCCTCTGCCTGCTTTTACCAGCCTCAAAGCTCCTCTTCTCTCTGTCGAGCAATTCAAGCTTGTCTGATTTCCAACTGACCAATTTCTTTAGCAGTACTCCTAATATTCACAAGCCATTCACTGAATTCCTTGTTAATTCCTTTCTCAATGTGGGATTTGATTTCAAGGATCTTCTTTTCTATCATTTGTTGAAGCGCATTCGCTGGAATTCTATGCAAGTAATATCTTGAACAATCAAGTATAAATTTTTCAATGCAGTGTAGTAACTATCATTCCTAACATGTTGGTTACATTTCACGCATAATTCCATGTTCTTATTTACTGCATAAGCTTCTAGGAGCTCTTCAACTTTAGCCAATAAAGGATTACCCACTTGTTGGAGCTGATAATTCTTGTTGGCCAGCCCATTCTTTAACTCATCTTCATCTACTAAAACCCCATAGAGCTAATCCACTGCATGGATGAATTCCTCATTACGTACCTTGCATAATTCCTCTATTTCAATATCCTTTTTCTTGTCAAATTTTTTGAGTTGTTGTAATAGGGATTCCAGTTTCAAATGCTTGCCTAATGATTGAACCCAAATCCTACCTTAAGCTAGCTCCTCCCCTTTATCCCCCCATTCTCTACCATGCCTCTCCTCTTGATTTTAGTCTTCATTTTAACATATGTACATAATCTTAAACCTCGAAAAGTTCAACTGGTCATCGATTCTGGTTCAAAAAATTCAATATTTTTCCATTAAAATCCCCAATCACTCACCCACATATCTAAATGGGTCAATTTATCATCAATTCTAGTTCATAAAATTCACTAGTTCCCCACTCCCTCGACATCACTCCCCCTTATATTCTTCCTTTTCAAGTTTCCAAGGAGCACAATGTGGACCATTCTAGTGGTACCCTCTACTCTCATTTCTATGAGCTTATTGAGAAGCTCAGAATCAACTTTCACTTGGGATTTGTATTTGGCCTGTATTTGATCTGCAATGTCATTAAGTTTGGAAGGACTTCCTCCAACCAATACGGATTTGATCTTGTAGCTAGCTAATTGAATGTAAAATGACCTCGCAAATCCCATATGCGGGGTCTGTCACTATCGCCCAGGATCCATACTTGCTAAAATTATTCCCTAGGTCTAAGATTCTTCCCTGGTATAAGAAAGTTCACCCCTATCCATTTCAAGAATCCACTCGAAGTGATGAGAACGGTAAGTAGGTCAATGGCTCTAACAAGGAGGAGAACCATTCTCTTTGAGCCTTCTTGTTCGTTCAGGAGAAACACCAATGGATTTGATGCTTCCATATCAATATCGATCCCCTCACTCTCTGTTATGCGCTAAATCTGAGGATTTATGAGAAATTCACACATCAAACCAACCCCATAACTGAAGGAAACAAAACAATTAATTAATTATCAATGATTTAATCTAACACTATACCTTGAAAGCTGGGGAATATGCTATTTTATATCATTAAATAATAGAATTTTTAGGCTTCTACCTTGCATCTAATGCAGTTGCAAAACCCAATTCACAAAAAATGGTAAAACACAAACTCAATTTAGCCTCAGACCCAATATGTGAACCCAATTCAAATTTGAAGGCTGCAGTCTAACAACAAGAAGAAAAGTGGGCGAGAAAATTTAGATACTCAGAATGTGAAATTGGGGAAAAAGTGAAAAATGCATAACACATGAAAAACAAATCTCGTTCTCATCACAATACCATTCGCATGCTTTTAAACAGATTTTAGAGCAGCAATGAACTAGTTTTAAGCTAGAAATTGAAGATTTTACTGCATCGATCCATTTGACTGAAGTTCCTGGAATAATGAATTTCTGCGCGTTCTCACAGGCATTTTACCACGATCATACCAGATGTGAGTCCCTGAATAGCAATAGCTCCAAAGGCATGGCTGCATCTCCACTAGAGGTCCACTGTTCGATTTCTCCTGCAATCTATCGTTTATCTACCATGTTTTCATGGGCACAAATATCTGCTAGGGGAAGGGGAAGAAAGGTCACGGAAGAGAGGTCGCGATGAATATTGCAAACCAATGAATGGCCAACGCAGTTTGACTTAAAAACTATTTAGCATATTCCTATCAAGGGACAAAAAACCCTCAATCTAACTCAATGCACATAAAACAAACTATATTTAATAATAATAATAAAATGGTTAAATCTAATTCAATTGTGCCAATTTTTTCTGCCAAAATTGAAACTCTGAATTTAATTGTGCTAAATTTTTCCTCCAAAATTGAAACTCCTCTAAATGGAATGAATTACTTTTATTATGTTTTGCTTACTCTTTTCTATATATATTTTTTCTCTTTTATATATGTATTAGTATCATATATATATATATATTCATAGTAGGTGATTATCAAATTAATAAGGGCGGTGGATAATATTGTAGTAGTCCAATGTGACATCGAACATGTGGCATAATGCATGTGATCTAGGTGTTGCAACCTGGTACTCGGTAATATCATAGATGATAAATGTTAAGATTGAATATGCTAAGACAGAAAATAGCAGCATTACATTCCATTTCACAATAATAGCATATACAGGATCATTGAAGAAACAACAAGCATAACATAAACACAAGAGACACAGATTTATCCTGGGAAACCCTCATGGCGTAGAAAACCCAGCAAAGCTTCCTCAATATAGATGACCATCAATATACAAAGATGCAAACCAAAGACATGATCTCCTCCTCCTCCATAGCAAACCTCTCCTCCACAAGTGCGCCTCTCTCAAGTGAGTGAGTGTGTAAAATGAGGAATACACCTCCTCTATTTATACACTACTCCGACTTATCTTTTACACAGAACATGTAGGCTCGTATTTAACCAATGGGTTAAATACCCCACTATAACTGACTGGGCCGACCCCTCTAGGGTGGTCTAATAACCCTTTGACCCACATAACACATACAAGGCCGACCCCCACTAGGGAAGTCTAATAACCCAAGTTACCACATTCCGACGGAGGAATAAACATCTCCGAATATACAATAAGATCTTCAAGGAGGAATGAAACATCTCCAGAATAATAAAGTACAAATATAATATTCTTTGAAGTTACAATATCTCAACAATAAATACTCTGGTGAGGGTTTGTTATATATTGAAGAGCCACTCAAGTGAAGTATTAGATCCTACACCAGCATAGATCCATCTTAAAGGGGATCTACAAAGCGTCGAGAGGGATCAAATCCCTCTCGGAGTGCGAACTCCTTTTTAAAGTGCAAATGTTAAGGAAGCGTTTTAATTTATCTAAGTTGTGTAGTTTTATATGTATGTCATTATAAATGTTTAAATAGTCGACATGTTATTTTTTATAATAAAAAATAAATTAAAATGGACACATGTCAAATTTAAGATGAGCATGGAAGGAGTTACACATCTTCCCCTACTGGGCTGTAGAATGTTCCTCTTCGGCGCAATGAGTTGGTACAATCCTACAACATCATAAAGCGATATATTAATTATGATGTATTTGGATGTTTTGTACTTTATGAGGTGAACTAGGTCCAAGGATGTGAGTCGTAGGCTCAACCAAGCAATTACATATATTAATTCATGCATGCGGTTATGCTTTCACAGTCTACCATTAATCATATGTTGTTATTGTGATTATGTCTTAGGCATAGAGTCTATGCCAGGGATACAGTAGTGAATATGGCTCCTTTGGGGGCTCTGAATCCATCCGCAGTGTCAAAATTTAGTAAATTGTATAAATCCATTGTCAAAATTGTAATTTTCCATTGTCGGGGTAACAACTAAAAAAGACTAGCATAAACAACTAATTCATATTCTTAGTCATTGTTAGCTAGTCATATTTGTATTATTGTGACTAAATTAGTCATTTATGTTAGTCATTTTTATTTTAGTCACTTATTATCTAGTCACATATTTTATCACGTGACTAAATTAGTCATTTATCTTAGTCATTTTTAGTTGCCTCACTTAAAATTGCTCAATTCTGGTCATTTATCCCTTGAAAACATTGTGGTGACTAAATTTTTAGTCTCTTAGTCACTTATCTCTCATTTTGTACTAGTGCTAGGTCAATTATGATATAGCCAAATTCCATGACTAAATAGTAAATATTTTGTTCTTACATGGCATTGGTGTTGTGGTTTACATGCATCATATACGGAAATTTGTGCTTCATAGACAATAAGTATACACAACTGGTTAGAATGAAAATGAACTTGCATGTCACCAGAAGCTGTCTTTCCAACTGGCATTTGGATAGTGTGATTGCAGACACTAGAATGTTCTAAGTATTGGAAAAGGGAAGACTTGTAATTCTCTTTTGATGTCCTTTGAATTTAGTTTTAACCTGCCACCAATTATGTAGTTATTGACAAAATCTATTATGAACCAAACGTATTGCATCTACATTTTTAAACCAATGAAACATGATGCCGCCTCCATTAGTGAGTAGATGTGCCATTATCAAGAAATCAAGAAAATGAATCCATGTTAGTAATTTTTTATTTGTTGACACTCTAGTTGTAAACTATCCCCGCATGGAAAAACTTGAGGTTTCAAATTTATCTATCTTCAATAAAAATGAAACCCATGATGTCCTTCAAAATTAAATTTTATTACATATCTCATCTACTCGACTTTATATATGTGGATAGTTGAATCTTCCATCCCAATAGCTATGACGTTATTATCTTGTGGATGGAATGCCAAGAATATTGTTGATGTTGAAGGCGGGGGCATGAAAGACATAACCTGATCATTTCAAAAGAAAGTGAGATCAATGCATAGGCAAGTTCAATTGTTTTCAAAACATAAGAATTGATACGAACATAGCTTGTTATAGTCTCATTAAATGAAATGAGAGTTTCAACGTCTAAATAAACTCTTGAAGGAGTCTTCCATTTACCTTAAATGTCATCATGTTGAATAAAGATGCTTTTCCACCCGATGTTGACATGATATACGAGCCATTCTTTGGTAGAGTTATGTAAGGAACAACCTCCTCTGGATTTATGTTAGTTATATCTTTATTCATAAGGATACCATTGCTTGGTTTCCATCGCTTTGGATGAACACTTGCAGGTTCTTGGATATAAACGAAAATTAGTTCATAAATCTCTTGAATAACAACATTGTTAACCATAAATATCAGGCATAGAAAACATCAAATTGTATTTCATTGACTAGACAACTTGCCACTGGGATTCTACTCATTGCCATTCCTTTTACATAATTTATGCACTGCATTAGATCCAAGAGCTAGTAATCCAATTCTAGAATTTGTATATAGAATCTGTGAAACCTACAAAAATGGAATTTGACTATGCAATTGAACAAATATACCTTAATGTGGCTTTTCTCATGATCAATAGGGAAATGAAAGTATTATGTTGAGATAATGAAAATAGGAAAAGGAAACTATCCTTGTTGCGTGTATCTCATTTCTTGGCTCAATTGATCGTTGATTGTTAAGTTTTGTGACATTGTGGTATGCGAGTTGTGGTAAACAATCCGTACTTTAGGCATTCTGCAGTAATGCAAGAAACTTGAGTTAAGAAAAATCATATACAGTCAATAGGCCACATCAATGCATTCAATTATAAAAACTTTAAAAATTCATATACTATATCATGCTCCTATTTATTTTGAAATCCATCTTTCTAAATTTTCCTAAACATAAGCTATCTAATATTTTACTTGAGCAATATAAATATTCATTTCCAACTTTAGTTTTATATATCCAAATATCTTTATATTTCACATATATGGACTACACTTTATATATATGGACTACACTTTATAGTAACATGTTTTAATGACTTATTATACAAACATCACATTTTGACAATGTATAAAGATCATCCTATTATATGTATGCTTTTATTTTTAGTGTTTGGGTTGAAAAGGGCATTGAATTGCATTTACTTGAACATGTATACTATATTTAGCTTTATTTTATATTTGAATCTTTATGATAACTTTTGTTCTCGCCCACAAACGTTTTCATTCTAAAGGGGAGCATGAAACTTATGTTTTTTTATTTATTCAATTTATTGAGAAATGATAAAATATATATAAAATGATGTTTGTTCAAATAGTGGGTTTGGAATAAATAACACCAAGTGGGGAAGCTTACTATTTATGTATGTAACAATGATATATTTTCCAAATGCATTATTTTCAAATTTTGTTGACGATGATGATGACAATTATTAACATTTATTGAGACGATATTTGGTATATTATATCTTAAAAAAAGCAAGGAATCACTTAGTTTGCTTTAAAATTGTATTTATGTGCTCAAAAAGATTTAAGAAAAGCTAGTTGGTAAATTATTTCTTGGGAATAGGTACTGGAGTGGTCTCATAACTATTGGTGTTTTTTGTTAGGTTTCTCTTCATATGGGGAATTCATTTATGCTTGCTAAGATCATTGAGTAATTTAGGAATGACCCAAATTATATCCTATTGATAGTTAACACCATAAAATTTGTGGCATCCAAAATCCAATGTTATGTTTGTGTCATGTATCTATCTATAACATCAAGTTAATGCTAATGCTCCTATATGTTGCTATATGACTTTTAAATTTTTGTTATTTTCTATATCACTTCTACTATGGAACCTCCTACCTCTGAATAAACTCATGTCTATTTGCATGCAGATCGTGAATGGTTTTCAAATAAATTTGGCGCCAAGGGACATACTGCATAATAAACTAGCTATATTATCAAAGAGAATTACCTTCTTCTTTGAAAGACTACTTCGATGAGATTTTGTTGACTCGCTAAACTCTTAGAGTTAAAGTTTATGCACACAACATGATTTGTAAAAATGGATGCCATATTTGGGTGATTTCAATAAACTTCAAAAGCAAGTGTAGTTTGTGCAAATAATACATTATGTGTCAATAGGGATGCCAGATTTGACTTTTTCAATAAAAAATCCAGTAGCAACACACTCATTATGGATAGAGTTTAGAAAATATTCATTTGAATAAGGAAGCAAAATTTTTGTAAAGCAACAATTGTTCTAGTGATTGCTAATTGAGTTCTACCATGGATCTGTTTGTGATGAAGATTTCATCTATCAGGTCATTGTCTACTATTTTCTTCCAACTTTTCTCATTGAAAATGAAATCTCCCTGCTCAATCAAGAGAATCTGTGTTAAGTGATTAGTTTCTGAGGTGATTTTTAATTTTCTCATGGAGTTGATGCATAGAGATGGCATGCCATTAGATTCAAGGTATTTTGTGAGTAGTTGCAGCTCTCAGATATCTTACTACAAGGAAATCTAGTTTTTGTATTTTTTTTCCTTCATAAAAAAGGAAAAGTGTATTGTAGTTGTAATATCCTTGATGAGGTTGGAGATGAAATTATCCAAAATTAAAAACTCATAATAAAATTCTTCACAAATAGAAACTAGTTAACCAAACTAGTTGGAAGAGAGCTGGTTTAGGGCACAATAAAATGACTCCAGGGTTATGAATTTGGGATATTTAGGATATGCCAAATGTATGGGTGAATTTCCAGCAACAAAAATATCTGGTTCAGGGCCAACTTATGAGTCCTGTGCACAAAGTACTGGGGCCATTTACATTTCAGCAACAACTATGGCTGATGTCTACTTTGAGGCTTCCTGGGCACTCCAGCAGATGCATACCAGGCACAATGCTTACACCTGAATGTAACCAAATGGAATATATCATATGTTAATATCCTAATTAGATGTTGGAAAATTTCTTATGATAATTTGGGAGGTTCTGGTTGATTTTGGAAACCAAAGAGGCAAGGGCGCTATCTTGGACTTCACAACTAATAGTTTTTCACGATCTTCCAAACAGACTGAAATGATCACGAATTTTCAATATTATGGTGGTATTATATTTATTAATGTCTCAGGGACCCAACAAAACTGATAAAATCGAATTTGGGCATACATATATTCATTAATTGATCAAACTGCAAAACTAGTCAAATTCGGGTTCCCAATGAGCTAGTCTCGTTAATTGTGGACTCAAACAACCAGAGAGGGTTACGAATATCTGTTTTTTAGATAGTTATGCATTATATAGGAATTTAAAAAACTAAAACAACCTTTAGAAACAGAAATAGTTACTCTGAGCTCTGTATAATGCATAAAATGGAAAACTAGTCAATTGAAAGTGTGTATTGAACTAGTCTTGAAAGATAGGGCTCAAAATTCCAAAGGATGATCTATAATTACTCTTACGATATTCAATGTGGATATGATATTTAATTTACAGTAGAATAAAATAATAGTTGAGTTCATTAAGCTAATCATTAAATGGCATGGCCTCAGACATCTTAGATAATCTCTATACTTGAATTTTTACAATGATAGAAGAAGGAGAGTACATAAAAAAGTAACAAGGGAAGGTGTGGTCACTGTATAATATATGTAGGATGAATCTGAGCTGCTGGATTCTCATGGGCTTCATACTGGCCTTCTGTATATTCTTGCAATCTCTCCAACTGATTACTCTTTCATTGTGAAATTCTATCGAACCACCTCAAGACATATGGATCTTTGCATCAACTTCTGAAAGATGTATCTTCACATGAAAAGACATCAATGAATGCGAAGATGACACTTCCGGCACAGTTGTCGATGATTTGGTCAATAAACGGGGTGGGGCAATTGTCCCTGGGACAAACCTTATTCAAATCCCTGTAATCAACACAAACCCTTATGGTTCCATGTTTTTTCGTAACGGGGACGACATTAGAGACCCAATCTATTAAGGGAACATGATAAATGAACCCATCCTTCAACAAATTTTCTATCTTTGCCTTAATAGCCGCAGTTTTCCGAGGATTCATAGGACGAATTTTTTTCCGGATAGGTTTTGCGTCGAGATATGTCTGAATCTCATGCATGACAATAACAGGATCAATCCCCGACATTTCCTTGTATCTCCATGCAAAGACGTTGCAGAATTGTTTAAACAAGGCCCTGAAAATGGTGACTTCTTATGGAGAACAATTTTGGCCTATGTGAATGTGTTCCATGACTCCAGTTTTTACCGAGATGTTGATCGGAAAGGTAGGTGTGATGTTTTCCAGGTTTCCCTCAGTTATCGTATCATATGTAATTATATGAGATTGAGGGTAAGGAAACACATCCGGTGAAACAATTGTTTCAATGGCGTTCTCTACTAAATCTAACGCCAAAAGGAAGGACGATCGATGATGAATATGTTCCCATGGGGGTTGATCCACACTCATAATATCCATGATTGGCTCTTCAGAATGAAAAGTATTGATTAGAGGATCGTGTAGGGATGAGGTTCGATGTAATGGCAGAGAACCTGAGGTAGATTCCAATGAAGAGTGGACATCTCGTAGATCGGGTGTTGATTGGATGGCATCACAAATAGATTCCACGTGGCTGAGAGGCATCACATCTCCAATCCAATCCAAATGATCAGGATCAGGCACAACCCATTGGCCAGTTGAGTGATGAGATGATGGGATCGTAGACGAAATCATGTTCACCGTGGCAACATGGGTAGGGGTATCCAGTGTTGGCAAGATTCCCATGAGGGATGAATCTTTAAGGAGTACTACCCTTACACTCTCATATATTTGCATAGAGTGTCCTAAGAGAGGGACATTGTCCATGGGATGAGTAGTGGTGTAAGGTGTATAGAAATCTAACTGGTTGATAATGACGATTCTCCCATGGTGGGGAAATTGTACAATGCAGAAGACAGATGACGCAACCACGGTCATGGAATAGAACCAGTTTCGACCAAGTAATAATTTATAATCCAATGGGGCAATGACGACTTCCACATTAATGGAAACGGTCTTACCTCCCAATTCCAAAGCCAAATATTGTAACATCCCGTGGGGTTTAAATCCACGTCCATCAAATGATTTCAATGTGGTGTGGGAACGGTTCAACTCGGGAGAGCCAATGGCTCGCTAGCAGGATAACGACATAAACGAGGTAGAGGCTCTTCGTCTAAGACAATACGATGGATTATTTTCCCATAAATGTTAGTAACAATTTGAAATGTGAGTTGGTGGGAAAGCCTCGACTTGAAATAATCTAGCTTGAACATGATGGTGTTGGAGGAATCATGATATACAACTCCTATTGTGGATAACATGGTCTTACGCTAATTGGGACAGTTTTTTAAGACTTCTAGCGTTGACATAGCACAAGGAGATTTTGCTAGATCCTCTACAATATTGTAGTTTTGAGCAGCTCGAGCATTGGGATTGAAAATGGATTTTCAAATCGTACTCCTGGGTGGATGCAATACTAAATCTGGTAAAGGTTTCTCTATGAAGAGAGGACCTTGAGGTGAAGGAATTCTATACGTAGATGCAGAGGATTTTTCAGTATTACCTCTGTTAGATTGCTTTTAAAAAGTAGAGTCATATGTACATGAACTAGTGGAAAAGTTGATTGTTTCACTTCGCATCATGAGAACATGAGCGGCTCTGGACGGTTCTCCTTGAGAAGGAGTTGGTTTTTGTGCAACCATTTGTTGTTGTTGTGTGGGGAAGGATTAGTTAAAAATGAGGGTGTGGGGTTTCCCTTAAGAACAAATTTCACTTCCTCCCGATGTGGTCATTCTTTGGTGAAGTGATCATCACCATACAGTAAATAAGGATATTTAACCTTTCGCTTTTGTTTGTTGTCTTAGGGATTATTTTTCGGCTCCTTCTAGTTAGAATACTTTTTAGATTTTCCTTTGTTCTTCTTTTTTCCACTTGATTTTTGAGGTGAAGCATATTGAACTCAATTCACTTCTTCATTGGAATCAGGGTTGGGTGAGCGATTGGTGTTGTTTCCATCCTGGGGAAAGGGTGGAGTCGAACTATGAGGGTTCTTTGATCACCATATTATGTAGCAGGATGGGTATGAATGAAACCAATAATTCCATCAGCATGATATCCCATAGGTGGTTTTGTTGTATCATGTGTAGGGCGGAGGGCGTTGGGAATGCTATCATATAAGGTCTCAAATTGGGCATAGACAAGGTCTAAATACTGAGCACAATATATGGCTTGTTATTTCGTAATGGCCCCACCCATAGCTAAGTATTTAGCTATGAAGGGTAGTAGTGATTTCATGAACCAATCGACAAGTAGTTGGTCTGGAATGGGAGCTTTAATGAGACATATTCTCCTCCTCCACTCATGAATATGATCGGAGATGTGGGTGTAAGTATTTTGATGGAGAAAAGTCAAAATATCCATGTCGGTTTCATAGCGGATCGGTAGTTGAAAGTGAGTCAAAAAGGACATAGCTAAAGATCAAATATCAACAAAGGAATGTGGTGGGACCTCAATGTACCACTTTGTGGCAATACTAGTAAGGGTTCGTTGAAATAAACTCAAACGGATGGAATCATCAATTAAGGAATTGGAAGAACACCACAAATGATAATTCATTATGTGGTTCTTAGGGTCCTCACCAGGTTTTTCGTCAAAATTCGGATTTTCTTATGGTAACTTCATAGGAATAATTGGCCAATTTATACCATGTTAAATGGGATCATTAGTCAAGTGCGACAGATCTGGTAGATCAAGTGCAGCTAGGAATGGTAACTGTCGGTTCGGCTGTGGATACTAGTAATACTGATAAGGAATCTGTGTACTAGTAGAACCATGGATTTATTGGTCATAAGGTCCTCCCATAGGGGGTTGGCCATATGGAGGTGGGCCTCCTGGGTTGGGAGGTGGACATGAAGGGGGTCCTCCTCCGGAATAAGGTGGCCCTCCGCCAGAATATGGGGGTCTTCCATGTGGATTTGGTGGTAGTGGGATAGGTGGTGGGGGAGGAGGTGGGATAGGTGGTGGAGGTGGTGGGGGAGTTCCACCTGCTAGGGGTCCAAGCAGTGGAAAATTATGTTTCCCCCATGGAGTTTTCATATTTTTGGGATAGGGTAATCCAGGAAAAAGGTTTCCTAAATATTGTTTTCCTATAGAGGCATTATGATTGCCCGGATAGATCTGGCCCCATGGGGGTTGAGTCCAAGTACATGGTTTCCCCATATGATGTGTCCACATAGGTTGTCTCATGGTTGGGAGAGAACTTCCAACCACACTATAGTTCATATGTGAATAATGTCCTTCGCTCATGTTGTGTCCCCTAACTAGATGATGCCCCCCAGTTAGATTTGGTCCACTGACTAGGGGTTTCCCCCAGTTGAAATTTTTCCACTTATAGGAGTGTTCCCAGTAAGCGTATGTTGACCACTAGTCGTAGGTTGACCCATACTCAATTTTTGACTACTAACTAGAGGATAAATTCCACTCGAATTTTGAGGTGTAGGTGGTAATGATGTTCCAGTTATGAAGTTAACAGAAGTTGAAGGTTGCCCTCTGTTTGTTGGGGTGAAATGAGGTGTTGAACCAGTCACCTGAATTTGAGGTGTACTCATCGGGAATGATGGTTGACTTGGTTCATAAGTTGTCAAGTTAGGTGTAGATATTCCTGGTGAAGAAAAAGATAAAGAATGTATGGGGGAATGTTGTTCAAAAATTGGTACTTTCGGATTGGTCCTAGGGGGGGGGGACGTTGTCGTCTAATTTGGTTACTGAACGTTTGTAAATGTTCAAAAGTATTGTAAATAGGTGTGAGAAAGACGTCATTGGGAATCCATGGAGGAATCCGATGAGGTGGAGTTTCCACCATCGGAAGTGAACCAAAATCCAAAACATGTTGACCTAAAGAAGTGTCCCAAAAGGATGCAGTTGGACCAAAAGCTGTTGATATTGGGTCATCCTGGGTCCGACTAAAAATCTAGTCCGTGGATCTGGGATTTCCTTCCATCGAATGATGAAAATTTGTGTCGTGTGAAGTAGGTTGTTCCACAATCAAAGGTCCCATAGGATCAGTGATAAGTGGGTTTGCGGGAGGTGAATAATTCATTCCTGGTTCTAAGGTAGAAGTGCCTTCTTCATGTGACACAGATGTGGTAGGTTGATCCATAGTTTTTCCCAAGTTCTCCCCCTGATTAAGGGGATATTCATGTGGCAATTTTAAAAACCTATTCGATCTTCTTAAAGGTTGATTAGCTAGGATGGTTGAAGTAAAAATTCTCCTAAAAGTCTCCTCAAGAAAAGAAAACACACTCCAAGACTGGCTCAAGCTAAAGTTGTAAGAAAATTGTGATAGATGGGATTCAATAGTCAAAAACCGCATGGGATTATCAAGGCGTCGCAACTCAAGATGGTTCCAACAATTATGCTCGGACCAATATTTCAGAGCACTAACTAGGGAGGATTAGGACCGTACCCATGACCGTATAACTCGACTACCTGGAAATATGTGCGTAGTAGCTCCCTCAGTGTTTTTATCGGTGTATTTCCACACCAAGACGACCAATGGTTAGCTCAGATGGTTTTAGGAATCCTAGTGGGGTCTCCCGATATACTGAAGGTACGTGGGAGCTCCAATCTATAGTGGTGTTGTCTAATGCACAACCTCACGACCAGAGCCTTCTGATATACTGTTGAGTACGTGAAGTACCTTTTTATATACCCGAAGGTATGTGAAAGCTCGTTCGATGTATCGACTGGTATGTGAAAGAAATACAAGCCCTCTAGATGCAGTGCAAGCAGATAACGACAGTTGCCACGTTTAAAGACACCAGAACACATATATAACCTAGAACATGAATTTCTACGTAAATTTTAACCTAGGCTACCGCTTGATCTTAAGTTGTACGGTTAGGTGAACCATGGAATGAAGAGTTGGAATTTAAAAAGATGCAAATATCACCTATATGAAAATGAAATTCTTTTCTTTTTCTCTTCGATGAAAACTAGCTATAGTAAGGAGAAAACTTTTTTTTTTTCGATAATGAAATGAACAAGTACCTCTATACTTTCGAAATCAACCAAAAAGACTCAAAAGCACTCTTTTCAACAATCCAACAAAAATGAGTAACACACCAAATCGAAATGTTTTTTTTCTCTTTTCAACCTGAGTGAATCTACAAAAAATGAAAAGATGAATTTCCATTTTTTGAATGCAATAACTCCTAATTTCGAAATATGAATCAAAAAGTGGGAAGAAAATAAAAAATGGAAGAATTTTCACTATCTTTGAAATGCTTTGAGAAATTTTAAATGCACTTAAAATTTTCAAGGAAATGATGAATGACTTTTCAGAACCAAGAAAATGCAAATCAATAATAATCTTTTAAACTTTTCAAAGATCTCTTAATACTCATTCCAAAGCATAAAAACTCTTTACAACAATTCCAAGAAACAAGCTTGAAATGAAGATAATCAAAACTTTGTTTTCTAGCTAATACACCCAATAGATCTGAGAATTATACCACTTTCCAAACCTATATTCAAAAAATCAGAGAACGTATGCTACTGCAAACTTTAATTGATTGGAAACTCTCAAAAAAATACAATCACCCAAAATCTAAAAAATACACAAGAACACACAAAAATGAGCAAAAATCTTAGAAGTCAGATCGTATGGCCTGATAAGGAGTCACAAGACTGAGTGTGCTCATGGGGGATTGAAATTTCCCACAACGAGTAGTACACCTGCTTGACTAGTTAGGACTCGAATCAATACTTAAACTTCAGAAAATAAGACAAGGATGAAGTATGTTGTGCCAGCTAGGAGGTTCTACAGTAGTGAAATACAATCACACGGAACTCAAAAATAAAGCCAAAAACCAACTTTGGGAGTTTTTACACAGTGTACCAAATAATGATGGGCAACGCGCCCTACAAGGGTACACCATAGCATTGGAAGACCCAACGACGTGCTATGTTCATTGGGAAACCGCGTCAGCGACGCAGGATGTAAACTAGCAGATAGTGTCAGCGACGCAGGCTACTAACAGGTGAAACACGTCAAAATTATAGTCACGCGGGCAATGAACTGCCCATGTGTGTCGAGCAGGATCTAAGAAACAAAAATAATAAAAAAATCTCCAAGAATAAAAAGATAGAAGGCTCAATAAAGATCCTGAACAATTTGGATGGCCCAGAGACTCTCTGATGGTCAGATCCAAGAAGAAGAGGCAACTTAGAGGCTAGAGGATAATTTGGAAAGAAATCAAAGAAACAAAAAATGAAATGAAATCAAAACTAAGGACTACTCTCCCCAGTATGGTCGCCAATTTTGTTTACGGACAATCTATAAGGGTGGACTCAAACGGATCTCCCTAGTCTGAATGGTTCAAATCTAGAAAAAAACAAGTACATAACACAAATACCTTTCCTAGATTGATTTAAATGCAAGATAAGTGAAAGAGATTACTTACCTTATAAATGAAAATCTTTTCTCCTTGCTGATCCAAGTCCTAATATTCAGATATCCAGCTGCAAAACCAGTCAATAACATGTGAAAATAGACAAGTGATAAAAGCACATGACTACGAATCAATCTAGATCAATAGTCAAAGAGGTTAATCCTAAACATTATCAATACAACAAGTTTATGGAAATAATTTTCATTAGATGTAATAATAAGAAGTACAAGAGAGAGGTGTTACAACTGATGCTTTGATGTCATAACCTCCTTCCAATAATCCTAGCCTCAAGATCAAATGTTTAGCCTCCTAATGGATGAAGAGGATCTCCTAGAAAAATTCCACCAGCATATAGGTACTCTATCCTTCCTCTCTTAACAATGGAGAGGGGGTTCACATATATAGGGATAAAGGAATAGGAGAGGTTGAGTATTTATGGGAGAGGCTTAAGGGATCATCCCATTAGGTAACGAGATCAAATGCCACCTTCCCGGATATGTAGGGATAAGTCTCCACGCCATCCAAGCTTCGAGAAGTCGCTCTAAGCTTCTCTTTATCCATTTTAACCAACATCGATGTACCTTGCATAAGGACAACTCGTTCCAATGGGAGGCCGACACACCTTGTGAAAGAGCATCATGCGCCACCGACGCGCTTTGCTAAGGTGCAGAGTGCGTCACCTTGAGGCTGACGCACCTTTCCATAGATCAGGGCACGTCGGGGTGAAAACACAAAGTTAAATGGATGGAAAACAGCTTCTCTTTTGGTGTCTTAGCCCAGGTACTTTACGGATCAAGGCATATAGAGGACACATAACTGATGATGATGATATTTTGGCGTAACGGTTAGAATTAGGCATGTTACAGCTTCACATTGCTACTATGGGTGATATTAACTCACACTAGAGAATACTCCTCCCTGAATATCGTTTTGCTAACAAGATTATGAAATTCCTCATATTCCAAGTTATGTAGGAATTTCACTACTTATGCTACAAAGGAAAGGGATTATACGGTCATAAGATGAAAAGAGTGTAAGTGTTATAAATCTATGATATACTTTAGGTTTTCCAACAATAGTACTTTTCCAGTACCTTAAATGCTAGCTAAGGAGGATAGACTACACCCTTAGTCACAGTACCAATTCCCTTGTATGTGAAAGTGATCTCTGAAAATTCTATGCTTGGTGTATTTTAGAAATAAAAAAGCATAATAGGTTTATGCAAGGAGGATTTTAGGTGCACCTAGTTGGATTATTATATACCCTCATGGTATGTGGAAGATCGATTTCATATACAAATTATTATTGATGCAACACTACTCTACAAGTACTAACAAAGGTATACAAGGGCATCTTTCTAGGTGACTCTACATGTACATTTCTTGCATGTATGGTTTCTAGATACAATTTCAATATTCAATTATAGATCATCATGTTTAAAGATATTAGAATTTGTCTCTAGCTAAAAAAAAATCTCTAAAAAATGCGAATCCGATGACACAAAAAAGAGTTTCAACACCACCTATAGTATACTTAATCAACAAAAACAATAAATTACAAGCAATATCAAAGAAATGTAACTTATAGAAAGTAAAATAGGAGAAACAAGAATATTAAACATGCATAATGTAAACCCTTTTATTGACAATCCAAAATGAGAGTAATGCCCACAACCCTCTTCGAGGGGGTAACCTTCAAATGAATAGTAT
This sequence comes from Larix kaempferi, assembly GCA_027924585.1. Taxonomy (NCBI): domain Eukaryota; kingdom Viridiplantae; phylum Streptophyta; class Pinopsida; order Pinales; family Pinaceae; genus Larix; species Larix kaempferi. The sequence goes on from BSBM01000640.1 coordinate 2,366,828, forward strand.
TCCAAAATAATGGAAAACTGACAAAACATTACATCTCCTTCTACCACTATAAATAGTTTCTAAATAGAAAAATCCTAAGTATGTGAGGTCCCATAATTAATGAGTACCAACAATCTATTGGGTTTTATTTAATAAAGGAAACCCTGCAATATTGAGTAATCATGCACTAACTATCAAATGAGCCTTATTAACATTTATAAAATTGACTAACTCATATGTAACTCATTAAAACCTAACAATGCCAACCTTAAATGGAAAACTCAAAATGTCTATCAACCTAAATAATTATTTATGTATGTATAATCCAATAGGTTATGCATAATAGTTTGGCTCAAATTACCTTAGGTGAGTTGCAATATTCTATATATATATATATCTATTTGTGCATATTTATTCTATTGGAATAACTTGAGTGGTTAAGTTCTTCTACTTTCATGTAAGAGGTCTTGAGGTAAAGGCTACTTGATGTCCTTAAAAACACACACAAATAACATTTTCTAAATTATTTCAATGTATATATAGAATACTTTCACAATAATTGTTGAATATATAAACTAGAATACATATTAGCAAAATTTATTTTGTTTTCTTCTTTATTATGTCCGTGACATTTATTTTCGTGTAGGTCAATTAGTCAAGTTCGCAGGGTTCGCGGAGTAAATTTTTGTTGGGTTTTGTATAGTTTTCTGCATAGTTTGGTTTTTAAGTATATTAAAAAAAAAATTAAAAATTATTTTTCTGGCCATTCATTGGTGCCATGCCGCTGACGTTGGCATGGGGCATTGTGCCCTAGGCCCCAGCGACGGCTCTCGTCAGCAAAGTTTTAATGCAGGTTTGTACGTACCCCGTGCTCCATCAATATTGATTGGTCTGTTCAGAAAGCTAGTCATTAGGAAGGGTTGTATAACAGGAGAGTACATGTTGGCCTTATTTCTTACCAATAGATATAGTGAATAGTGTAAACTAATCTGACACCGCGTCTACTTCTTACCAATAGATATAGGGAATAGTATAAAATAATCTAACACCGCGTCTTTTCACCATCCACGTATCCTCATATCAATATGAATAGCGTAATGTAAATGACATGAGAGCAGGCAGAGATTCATTCAGGTCGACAACAATTGTTTAGCATACTGGTAGGGATGTCAGGCGCGTGCAGAAAGCCTAGGGAATAACATGCAGACATATCGATAGACAAGCAAAGGGAGAATACTCCAGATTTCAATAATAAACTGGAACCCAAATAAAGGAATGAAACATTGACAGTAACTGAATAGAGAAGGCACTCTGAAGAAATCAATTTTTCACTTGTTGGATAAAATCAATGATTGAGAAAATATTGTATCTCCTATAAAAACTCTATAAGAATCAATGACCATCAATAATGGGTGTAATCTCATTAGTTATGGTGTCCATATTTCACTAATACCAGATCGACTATAACACATAGCATTAGGTATTATTGCAAGAATATTATACAAATGGATAGTAGACTGTGTGGTTTTGGGAAAAGCGACAGCATGAATAATTTGTGATAGACCATGTATGCCCGACATTCTTGGGTGACTGTATCCTCCCGCACAACCACGCTTCAACAGTAAACCAATGGTTTAACGATGGCATATTTTGACATACATACCTTAAACCGCAAGATCATATCGTTCACATGATTTCCAGGATAACCAGATGAGTTTCCTGATTTTCGATAACCTTAACAAACCAACACCACAAAATCACGCACAGGAAGGCTGAAATTATGAGCCTAATGAACTTTGTAGCGACCCTCATCAAGCCACTTAGGGAGAAAACTCTCACTCGGACTCGAACCATGGTGTCAATTTTCAACACATAGCAAGGCATGATATATCGTGTTGACCCAAGAATGCATAGTATTGGATATCCAACCTTGAAATCTATAGAGGAAGGGTTGTATAACAGGAGAGTACATGTTGGTAACTTGGTGCCTATTTTTTAAATGTACTTAGTGCAGGGCAACCCACAATCTATTCCGACGACTAAAATTTCCCGGTATCCCCAATAATCCCTAAACCATGGTATTTGATAACAATGGACCATCCCATGAATACCAATGCGCTAAATCTTTCACATAAAAATATAGTCATATTTACCATAGGTTACTAGCTCTCTTTGTCGTTGAAAGTTTGGGGAAGTATTGCAGGGTTTGTCAAACCATGTTGATAGAATGATCCAAATTCCAATCCTGAGAATCCTTGTCTCAAATCCAAAGCCAAAAAAGAATGACCAGTTTTGCAAACCTTACAAAGTGCAGGTAACCCACATTAACTTAATTCAATCCAACACCCCCCCCCCCCCAAAAAAAAATCTTTTTCTTGTTATATCTCAAGAAAGGAAACCAAATAGTGAGACTTCAAGATTCGTCTACAGATTGTTATATCGCCCAGGACATGTTCCTTTTCAATAAAATAATGGAAAATTTTCCTCGTTAATTCTTCCAAGGCCAATTACCTTTCGATCAATTTTCTCCATCAATTCTTTTGCAGCCAATACACTCTCAAAATTCTTTCCTTTCCATAAAACTATGGAAAATTTTGCCGCCAGTTCTGTGTGGAAAAAATTGTGTCAATACGGCCACTTTTCTCCCAGTCAATACGACCACTTTTCTCTCTATCAAATTCTGTCTATATCAAATCACTGCGTTTCACCATTTTCAATTCACTCTCTGCATCTTTATTGACTTATGTAAGTCCGTGTAGTGCGCCATTGAATTCAAGTCAGCGCGTTTCACCATTTTTAATTCACTGAGACTTGCATAATTCGACGATTAAAATTATTGAAGTTACAGAAATGACTCTATATAAGAGCAACCGAATTAATATTTACGCACTGAACAAGCTTACAAGGTCGTTTGAGTGAAAACTTGCAAAGCCAAGAACAACAGTGACAAGCTTGCAAGGCCGCCGTTTGAGTGAAAACTTGAGAGGAATGGATCATAAATTACTTCTTGTGATGATGCTTGTTTCCATGGACGCGTCCTTTGTAGCCACAATAACTATTGGATTCGATTATGTTCAACCTCATTCTCATTCTCAAGAGTGCAATCTGCTTCATCCAACCCCAGCTTCAATGGATAAAAGGGACGTGCAGGCTCTTTTGTCGTTTAGAAAGTATATCCAGATTGATCCATTCGGAGTGCTGTCTAACTGGAAAACTGAGAACTCATAGGAGGTATGTTCGTGGTATGGTATTTCGTGCAGACGACACAATCGAAGAGTTGTTTCCATCATCCTTCCCGGATTAAATATCCGAGGTACCCTTTCGCCATCTATTGGCAACCTTTCTCTGTTACATACTTTGAATCTTGATGGTAATAATTTGACTGGGGAAATTCCACCCAAATTTGGCCATCTTAAAGTGCTGCAAATACTTTTCATTGAGTCTAATTATAAGCTCATGGGATCTATTCCAAAATCATTGTCAGGTACCATCTAAGTATGACCCTTTCATTTAACAATTTCACAGGTACCATACCATCAGACTTTGGTCTTCTAGTCGAGTTGGAGATTCTGTTACTTTCAAATAACAACTTCACAGGTACCCAGGCTGGTAGGCTACAAGATTGCTGAGATACAAGCCCTTATGATGATGGGCAAGGCGGCAGTTCAGATCTGGATTGACATTCCAACAGGCTTTTTAGCTTTTTTTGTTCTTATATGTAGTACTATGACTATGCTCTTAGTTTTTGCTTTTAGCCAACGTTGAATTAGGCTTATATCCCTGGTTGTAGTTCTAATCTGTGTATAGATCAACTCAAGCTACATGACAAAGTACCTTTAGTGACACACATAGGGATAGAGAGCTTTCCATCATTTAGCCGTTTAGTCAGTTGCGCAAGGGTCTGAAGATAGTTTTGTAGAATCATCCTATGATGTATCATGAATTCTGATTGATTCTATCTGTGTGTGCATATATACTCAGGGGACCTGAAGAAGCTATTGTCCCAGGAGACTGGTTTGGAGCCTCAGGAACAGAGGCTTTTATTCAGAGGAAAGGAAAAGGAGAATGATGAGTGCCTGCATATAGCAGGTGTCAAAGACATGCAAATGTAATTTTGCTAGAGGACCCTGCCAGTAAGGAGAAGAAATTGGAGGAAATGAAGAGGAATCAGAGCATTACAAAAGCTTGTCAAGCAATTGCTGCAGTGAAGGGTGAAGTGGTCAAGCTTTCGGTACAGGCAAGTATATGGTATGGCCTTATTAGTTTTGAATTTTTTTTTTTTTTTTAAATCCCTGCTATCTATTCAGAAGGGGCAGATTCATTCTGGATTTCAAATATTATTGAGAACATGTTAAAAAAATTGTTGCAAGATGTTGGAGGTTGAATAGGAGATCTTCTTCTTCAGGTTTCTGCAATATATGCAACTGTGAATGGTGGAACCAAGGTTGCAGACAATAATTTTATTGTAGTAACAGAGATGCTAATGATCGAGCTGCTTAAGTTGCACAATATTGAGGCAGAAGGAGAAGTTAAGGTGCATAGAAGAGTAGAGGTAAGCATTGCCAGGTTTCGTATATATTCTGGAAATTATGTACACTTTTTGAGTTTATCCGCACCAGTCAATCAATGTATGGCATGCACATATTTCTTATATATTCTGGAATTTAGAAGGCTTAGACCCCAGGTCCATCATTCTACTAAATCTTCCTGATTGCCTTTGCTTGTGAGGGCTTGTGGACCAGACAAAAGGCATGGTTAAAATAATGTCAATTTGACATTAATAATAACATATTAATATTAGATTTTACAATTTATGTCTATGGATTGTTGGGCTTCTTGTTTTGATTTTATTAATTTTATTAATAATTATTAATGTTAAATTTTACAATCTATGGATATGTATTGTTGGGTTTTATGGATTGTTTGGCTTCTGAATGCATTTTCTTTTGATAAATAAGTCAATAAATTCATCACTCAAGAGTTAGTTGTTTGTTCACTTAGTATCACCATGCTCTATTTTCAACCCTTTTAAACAAGAGGCATACGGAACATAGAACATCATTTCCCTGATGACATATTTTTTTGTTATAGAAACTCTCAACCTCCATTATCACAAAACAATACTATTTGAGTCTTAGAGAATTTGAAAATATGTTGTATTGAATACTTTCCAAGTTATGTTACTTTATGTTAATCATTTTTGACTCAAACTTAAATGAACTAATTTAGATAGATAATGTGCATATCTCTATTATGAAAGCATTAGGCTTATAGTTAATTAAAATGTTATTTTTTATTATTTTTGTACATTTATAAATTCAAAAGTTTAAATAGAGATAATTATTTTTTTACATATCTCAAAAAACTATTCATTAATTTTATTTTATTAATTTTTTTATAAATAATGTATAAATATTATTACAATTTAATTTTTTTTCAATATACATTTTAATTTATTAATTATTATAATATATATATATAAACTATGTCTATTGTTTAGTTTGAGGTTTTGGATGCCACTCAAACAACTCCTTGTTTGTGTCTTTAATAAAGTTGTGTCTTTAATAAAGAATAAGCACTCATTTTGGATTTTAGGATATTTTCAATTGTTTATCAACCTCTTCTTCCATTTCAACACACACTTACAAAAGCAATGTTTTTAAATGGTAAAGTATTTTTTATTTATTGCAATTAAAAGGTCATTGACATTCTAGGAAAGGTCCATAGTTTTTAAATTAAAACATGGTAGTTTGATCAAAACCATGCAAATCTAACACTATAAAAAATACTACCATAATAAGAAGAATAAACAAGAGAATCTAATACATTGTGCTTCATATATTTTACAGAAAAAGGTTTATTGGGGCATCCTGCAATTTTTTTCCAAAAGACTATATTTTTTCATTTTTGAAAATGTGACAAAAGGTTTTATAGAAAAAGGTTTATTGGGACATCCTGCAATTTTTTTTCAAAAAACTATATTTTTTTTGTTTTGAAAATGTGACAAAAGTATAGACTCGTTGTGAAATAAAAATATGCTTTCCATTATTGCATGGAATTCTATGGTTGAGTAGTGGTTTTTCTTTTAGCATTTTATAAAGATTGCTTATGTCAATCACTTTCATATTTTTTTTTGAATGCACATCAATTAACTTTGGTTTTCAACTAGTTTCATTAATGGATCGCTAAGTTATTGACACATTTTCTACAAACCAAACCATTGACTTCCACAACTTCCAATATTTGTTGTTGTTAGCTTTTAAAAGTACATTGGCCCTCCATGGGATACCAACAATCCTACTTTTCCACCAATTCCATTTATACATAGGGGGGCCATACTCAAATCCCACTCAAAATGGCATGGCATTGACAATACATCAATCTCAAGGCATGACATTACCAAAGGCTACAATAGACATTGGTACACGGAAGGATCTTCACATCTCCCCATCATTTTCCTTTGATTGGTACACATGGATGTAGGATAATCTACACTATCAAAGTATGGAAATAGGCAAAGACATTGCTAGAATCAATGGAGCTCTCTTCACTCCATTATATATGTATGTACTTCTCTTTTTTCTCTATTCCATTTGCCTATACTTCAACCATATACTTGGTTTCTAATCTCCTTTATTTGTTCCTCAATCATACACTTCTACGCTTCTTTTTTATTTTTATATGTGCAACTTAGAAATCCAACACTTCATTTCAAGCTCTCTCCAAGTTCTTCATTCTTACAATACTTATTTGTTTCACTTTCCATATACTTCTTTGATCGCCTTCTCTCATTTTTCTCACCTATTATCACACTCAAAAATAAATTCTAATTCCATATGTCTTTCTTTGTATGCACTTCTGCATTTCTTCCGATCACTTTGAAATACGGGGCTCTTTTATTGCACCCCCAAGGTGCAATTGCTAGTATTTTAAATGAGATAGGGCAATGAGATATGGCCACAAATATCAATTAAAATTCGTCTTCTAGAATATGCGTATAACTTCAATTCAAATTCGCCGTGTAGAATATGCGTATACCTTCATCTGGCTGATATTACAGGTATCTCTGGCCAGTCTGCCTGAAATTAAAGGTACCTTGGGTGGCAGGGGCAAAAGAATGACGATAGAGTTGGGTTATCAACAAAGGCCGGTTTTGCAAAACGTAGAGTTTTATATTAAAACCGTCACTGCTTTTCTGGTTATTGTATTGGTAGCGGCATGGAGCTTCTTCCTCAGGAGAAGAAAGGGGATCATTCCGCCGGGTCCGTTTCCATTGCCCATTATCGGCAACCTTCACATGCTGGGAAAACTTCCTCACCGAGCGCTGGCCGCCCTCTCTCAGAAATACGGCCCTCTCATGTCTCTGCGCCTCGGTTCCGCCCACACCTTAGTAGTCTCTTCTCCAGAAATGGCCACGGAGTTTCTCAAAACCCATGATCAGCTTTTCGCCAGCAGAGCTTCTTCTAACGCTGCTAAGTGCTTGACGTATAATTGCTCCGGCCTGGAATTTTCTCCATATGGGCCGTACTGGAGGCGAATGCGTAAGCTCTGCAATTTAGAGTTGCTGAGTCCCAAGCGCTTAGATTACTTTCGCTTTATTAGAGAAGAGGAAGTCGCTGCTATGATTCGCTCGATTATTAATTCTGATGATTCTGGCCCCTTAAACATCAACCAGACCGTGTCAACCCTCGCGACCGCCATAATCTGCAGGATGGCCTTCAGTAGAAAGTATTCGGATCAAGAGTTGAGGGGTTTCAATTCAATGGTCAGAGAAAGTTTTCTGTTACTGGGCTCATTTAATATTGGAGATTACATACCTTTCTTGGACTGGATGGATCTGCAAGGTTTCAACCGTCAGATAAAGAGGATAAAGAAGACACAAGACTATTTCTTAGAGAAAGTAATAGACGATCACGTTGCCGAGAATGACTCAAACGCCCCGCGAGATCTTGTGGATGCTTTACTTGCAGCCTCTGCAGATTCAGAGTTCCAACTTTCACGAGATAATATAAAAGCAGTCCTCTTTGTATGTTAATATTGGTGTACACCGATGGATATTAGATATTAAATTAGATTTAAATAGGTCTTAATATAATTTGATACTGTGATATTGATGTTGGCAGGATATGTTGCTCGGTGGCTCGGACACAGCGCCTAGAATCATAGAATGGGCAATATCTGAAGTGCTGAAAAACCCTGCAGTGCTGCGGAAGCTTCAGCAAGAACTGGAACAGGTAGTTGGATTCGGTCGTATGGTATGCGAATCTGATCTGCCTCGTCTCATTTATTTACAAGCTGTGGTGAAAGAAACGCTTAGACTCTACCCACAGGGACCGTTTTTGTTTCGCCACTTATCTGGAGAGGCCTGCAATGTGTTGGGCTACGAAATCCCCCAAAACACTGGCGTTATTGTTAATGTTTGGGCAATTGGGAGGAACCCAAAATCATGGAAGAACGCCGAATGTTTCCAGCCAGAGAGATTCATGGAGGAAATTGGTTCTGGGGTAGATGAAAGGGGAGATCAAAACTTGGACTGGCTTCCATTCGGAGCAGGCAGGAGAAGATGTCCCGGACAACAATTGGGAACTCTTGTTGCAGAGTTTGGGGTAGCGCAGCTCTTGCACTGTTTCAACTGGAGGCTTCCCCTAGATGACATCACTGGGAAAGAGCAAGAATTGGACATGACTGAAAGGTTTGACGGAATCATGTTTCCCAGGGCGGATGAACTCTTCGCTATACCAACACCCCGGCTGGAATGCTTTGCACACTTGAAATAGGACTTCAGATTTCGAGTAGTATCTATGGAAATAATAGCATTTCTTTTCAGAAGGCATTGTACACTTGAAATAGGGCTTCAGATTTCGAGTTTTATCTATGGAATAGAAACCTTTTGTTGCATAACATTTCCTCAATAATGGCTTGACACTGATAGGACTTCAGAATTCGAATAGTACTAGTATATGTGAACTAAAAGCATTCTGTTGCAGAAAACCTGCAACAACTTTTTTTAATAGTGGCTTGGCACAGTGTTTATTAAGTGTAGTTGTTTTTAGAGTGAATAATATTCAGTTTGCTACAGGTCATTTAATGTTGTTGTAATAGCCCTATTGATTTTTGGATCTCAAGCAGTTGAGATTTAATATCAACAGGCTTGTTGCAACTGTATTAAAAGCCTGGGACAACTCCATCAAATGATTGTAGCAAGCTAAATATTGTTCACCTTCTTTTAATGTATTTTAAATATGTTTTTTTTAAATAGAAGGGTCAATAATAGGCTACATATGGTATTTGTATGGTTCGTTTTTATATGGTTAGTTAAAACGAGATGTTATGCCACTTTAGACAAGTCACAAGATGGTGTTATGCGTGGATTATAAATGATTAAATTTTGGGCAGAAGAAAATGTATGGTTATTTGTGTGGAAAAAGTGGAGAGAAGGGAGAAAATTTATTATTTTGATTATGGTTTATCATGTCTTATGTTGTAAAAAGTAAGTAGACAAGTTTACAATGAAATGAAATGGAATAGTTTAAATGTTAAATGTTTTATAGATTTTTTCAATCATCACTATTAAAATTTAATAATATAATTTTAAATAAAATCATAATTATTTATTATTCAAATTTTATTTTTATCAAAATTTATATTTAAATATATTAAATAATTTTTTTAATCTAAAATGTTTTTTCCTATTTTCTTTTAACTTTGAATCATTTATATTTTAAATATCTAATAGTATAAAAATCTAATAGTTACCTTCCACTCCATGCGGCGACATTTCGCTTTCATAGGGATAACCAAATAAGGTGTTACATTTACTTTTTATATTAAAATTTGTTACATTTACTGTTTATACGACAAAATTTTGGATTTCTCAATGAAATTAAGGGTATTTATTTGTGTTTTATATTTTTCTATATAAAAGAAAAAAAACTTTAGGGTATTTATTTGTGTTTTATAGATTTTTATATAAATGAGAGTAAATTTTAAGGACTAAATTTAATCCATGAGTTAAAGTGTTTTTTATAAAAAAATATTAGTTATTTTTTTATTTTTTTTCTAATATGATTTAGCCAAATTCAATAAGAATAATTATAGTTAGAAATTTGATAATTAATAAGATTAGTAAAGATTTCTCCACTTTAAAAATTTAATAAATAATAATGAAATATATTTAATAAAACAAATTATCTTAAAATAATTTTAATTTTAATTTTTTTAATTAAAAAATAATTTAATTTAATTTTTAATAAATATAAATTTAAAATAACTTTTATTAATATAATAAGAAATAGTAAGAAATAAATTGAAAAATGAAAATAATTATATAAATTATAAACTTATTATGAATTAGATACAATGTTTTGTCATTTGAAAATTTTGAAATTAATTTAAATAAAGCTATTCCTTTAATTATTTATTTATTGGGAAATTATATATATTTTATTTTCAATGTTGATTGTTGCTATGAAATAGAGTAGTGATGTTCACCCTTAAGATTATAAGCTATTTATTTCATGTGATTTGGTTTTCCTTGAGTAATGATAATGAGTCAACTACGGACTTCAGAAAAGCTTTTGATATAGTGCCTAGAAATAATTTGTCAAATAGATTAGAAGAGCTAAAGGTTCCTTTCAAGTTGAAATAATTTGTCAAATAGATTAGAAGAGATAAAGGTTCCTTTCAAGTTGAGAGTTGTTGGGACAAGATTATATGAGAGTGTTATTGCCACGTTTAAGAACATTGAGGGTTGGTGGAAAGATAGTAGTTGTAATATTGGTGTTAAGCAAGGTTGTCCCCTTCTCCCCGACTCTTTTAAACATATGCATCTATAAGATAGAAGGTTGTTTAGAATAAGTAGGTTGTACTAGCATGGTACTAGCAAGATTAGTCATCATCCTTCTTCTCTATGTATAACAAACCCATTACCCTCTATATCCATTTGAGATGTGGGGTATAAAATATTTTCTTAAATCTAAACAAAATAAGATACTACTTCCGTCAAAGAACAAACCTCAAGTCACACAAGTGTATTATAACTATGTAATAAAGGCATTAGTATTTGCATTAGTGATTTATGGTTGAATAACATAACCACTTTGTAACATACACCAGATATTAAAATTCACCATGTCTATTTGTGCATAGAGAATTTATCATTACAATTGGACACTCTTTAACAACTCAGTTGCAATAAATATATGTTTAATCATGTTTATGCCACTCCAAGATTAATCTCATAATGTATGGAATTAAAACCACATGGAAAAACTTAAACCCGATTCTCAACATTTAGCCAAATAATATATTCTCTTAATCAACAACTCAATATAACCATTATGTCTCCGAACATAATATATAGTTAATTAATTACTAACTAATAACAAAATCATTAGAATTTTGTTCAAGTTCTTATAATACATCAAATCCTAATGAGAGCAAAACATATATGATAACACATTATCAATGAAGGTTATAAAAACTAGCCCATAGCTAAAACCATAATTCACAAACTCTTTCAATTCTAAAAATCTATTCAACCATATTAAGATATTCCACAACACATAATTTTGATCTACTTTATCACATTAAATATGTCGCTAGGACAAGTCCAGGAATAACAACTCTTCATTGCACAATACATATGCAACATTATTCAATTTGCGAGTGGCAAATAAATTCTTAGCATATATATAAGATAAACATCAATGGTACAATTTCAACCATGTTATTTCAATTCACGTCTTCATGGAAAAAAAAAATCCACGTCTTCATTTATAATTAAAGTATCACGGCAAATTTACAACTTTCAATTCAAGTCTTCATCTATTAATGTTTTGCTATAGCTCTCGTATTGCGAATTTATGTTTTGTTAGAAATTGGAGGGTATCTCTTTGTATTTTGGTACTTCTTAGAAGTAAATTTGGCTATTTAATAGGATAGATTATTTTGAACATATAGACAAATTGTTTGATAGTTACATTATCCATGGTATAAGTATATTGTAAATTTCTTTAATTCACGTTTATGAATAATAAGAAATTTTGTTTTTAATTGAAAAAAAATTCAGCTACCACATCTAAAACTGGCCCTTCCACCTCGATGTCAAGCTATTGAAGGTTTGTAAGATTCCAAAGCCCTTCCATTTTTCTCAGCTGGCCACATCTAATTAAATGCAACTCTGTGAGTGTCGGTGGCAGTGATCCAACCTCTACAGATCATCGCAAAGAAAAGGTGAAGCGCAGATGGATAGATTAAGTGAACGAAGATATTTGAGTCTTACTTCTGGGCATATCTCCGATAATCGATTCTCCATAGTTTAACATGCATTTGGACGGTTCCCTGTTCCCCGCTAAGAAAAGTAGGTGAGAAAGTTTGGTGTGAAGAAAAGTAGTTGAGAAAGTTTGGTGTGGTACGTTCCCCATCTCATCAACTGGTACCTCAAATTTCAATGGGCGGTGAGAAATACTATAAAGATAGTGGTTCAGGTTTTCCAAAAGGCACCTTCCTTTCATTTTCACCAAAAGGAATCTTCTTAACAAAAAAATTAGCGAAATAAAGTATTTGGGAAAATTAGTGGGCTTTCATTAGTTAATTTTATATTAATTTTATAAGGAATCTTTTTAACAAAGAAAAATTAGTGAAATAAAGTATTTGGGAAAATTAGTGGGGTTTCTTTGCATTAGTTAATTTTATGTTTATAGCATTTTTATATTTGTGAGGATTTTTGTATTTTTCAATTTTATTTTGTGGATTTTTGTGTTTTCCAATTTTATTATGAACTTAAAGAATTTTTTATATATCATGAAATCCAAATGGGCTTAAGCTCTTGTTATATGATTTATTGATTTTACAAAACTCTATATATGTTAGTAATCATTTTATATCATTTTTTTTAATATCTAGAAGCATTAATGATAAGGTAATCTTTGTATGGACAATGATGGCTTTGGGGAATATGTTTACACTAGCAATTGCTCCATGGGGTGCAAAGGAACGTAGAAGGAAAAAATAAATTGGGAAGTAAAAAAGATAATATTGTTTTTCTTATGAATAATCATTGTTACATGTTGGAATCCAACCCCATAATCTTGTTTATGATTCTAGACTCCCACCATGTTTGTTGTATCATGGACTATCCATTATGTATGTGTAGTGTTTTCTGAGATGGGCGGGCGCACGAAAATGGTCCCCAAATCTGTTGCAATGGGGACACGCTAGCGGAGAAAAAAAATGACGCGTATGCACCTAAGGCAGCGCACATGCGCCGCTAGGTTCGGTACTGAACCGAGGCTCATGCGCGCTGCTGGCGCGTGCACGCAGCTGTGCATGCGCCTCTGTTAAAAAAAAAAAAAAACAAAGCACAATTTCCCCATTGTTCTATTTGGCCGAGCGCGACCTCCACCTCCGCGTGCGTGTCGATTCCACCACCAAAGGAGCTGAAATCCACTCCAAAACCACCCAAGAACACCCACAAACTCATAACCACATTGATTGATAGGTAAATATCAAGTTTTTTTTTCATTTTATTCATTCTTTGTGTCAATTTTTTAATTTTTTTTGTTTATTTAATTGTTAATAATTCTCAAATTTTGAAAACAATAAACCAATTTTCAATTGCAAGTTGTAAACTGAGATAATGAGTGAACAAGATGTTAACCCCGAGTCCGGTGGAACACAAGAAAACCCAAACCTTGGACCCAATGCCAAAGAAAACCGTGAACAAAATCCAAATATCGAACAAAACCAAAACCCCCAACCAAATTTTGAACAAGATGACCTTAACCATTATGTAACTGAAATGCGAGTGCACACTCGCAATCTAAGAAACTCGGGGGAACCATCTCGATTGTCTCTTGCCATGTCAATTGAGAACTCAATTGACTCCCTCATCGACCTGCTGCCAGGAGGAACCCACTGAGAGGGCCACCAGCTCCTAGGCACCACCCCAACCCCTCTCCCCAGCCACCTCAGTTACCCCACAAGCTTGATTAGATCGAGGAGGCAATGATGAATGTTGCACGTGGACTTCTCAGACACACCTCCTTTGTAGCAGCGACTACAGTGGAGAGGTCGGGTGACCTTGATAGAGATCCAGGTGCAGAGCCTTCACGACAGGGCTAGGATAGACCTGTGACCGGTGGTAGCCATGTTGGGCATTCCAGTTCGACAGAGACAGTGCCACATCTTTGCCCCCATTGCGGGCACACTTTCCCTGGCCCGATCGACGGCTGTTATATGGATCAGGTCAGCAATTTTTTTAATGTGTTTTCAATTATCATTTGATAACTTGTAAAGTATTTTTGTTTGACTTAAACTATTATTTCAATGTACAATTATTTAGAGCTGATACACCAACATGGGAGAACGTAGGATCTCCCAACCTGGATGTAGCAATGGCAGCTGCAACTGAAATTGCGGTACCTCACACAGAGGTATTTTCAGTACCTCACACAATATTGTTATTACTTATGTCATTTATATTACTTAAGTATTTATATTTATGGCATACACGTTGATAGTTCGTACAATGTTTTTGAATATCTTGATTGCCTAAATAATGACTTGTTTAACATGTTCATAACATGCATGCATTTTGGTGTCCACAGGTGTTCCATGACTACAGTGATCAACCATCCCTGCCAGGTATTAGCAGATCACCATACACACAGGTACAATGTGTAGTTAAAAGCACACTTTTAATTTGAATTGTTACGACTTACTTTGGTTTAATTTATTGTTTGTTTACTAAATTGTGATATTACAAATGTATATGTAGGTGCCACCAAGAGATGCAGGTGCCCATTTCAGTCTTGTGTTTCCACCCCCTCACGAGTCCCCCCCCTCGCTTCCATCTACACCCCTCCCTCCGTCCAAACCCTCCCTTCAATCCATCCCCCCCTCCCCGGCCATACTCCCCCGTATATACATCCTCCCCAATTTATCCACACCCAATGTCTATCCATCCTCCCCCATTCGTCCACGCCCCCCCTTCCTTCCACCTTCCTCTCTTCGTCCACAACCTCCCATTCCTCCATCATCCTCCCTCCATGCAGGATTTCCCTCCCATGCACCATCCCTCAACATCCCCCCTAGTCCTTTTCGTTCGATACCCTCTATCGTACAGTCGATAGGGGTTCATCATCCACAACGTCCTCCTCCACCCCATACCACCATGCTTTCTCCCACCATATCATCCCCACTTACCGCCACTATTATGGCCTCTACTCTTCCAGTACCCTCATATGTACCTCCAGTGGTTGCACCTGTAGTGGATGCCACTACATCTGCACCCCCCCCATGACTGCATCGAAGCTGGTTTTCCAGCCATCTGCTCTACTGTAACGTCCCCATCTTAACCCTGTGGAATTAAAATTGTAAATGATGTAATGTTGTTATGAAATCATGGTGAGGAGCTCAAGGCCAAGGCCCCTCCATCGATTTATTGATGCATATGGTTTATGTGCTAGCCAGGCACAGTGGAATTGCAGATATTATGTTAATATGAATTTTAATCAAATACCCACAACTAGCTATGCAATGCAATAAAGAGACGGGGGCATGATTTTACAAGGAATTGGGAGGGAAACATTCAAACCCTTGGAGCCAATCAAGTCAAGCCAAGTGTCAATGAGAGAACCCATCAAACCCTCAACTACCCATGTTGACTTTTGTACCCAATCATTGATTTCTCCCAAGAGTTGGTTGAGGTAGTTAATGCCTTGGGGAATGGGAGGTATGGCTGTCCAAATTCGAGCATAGGCAAGCCACCCTGCATGGAAAAACGTGTTTGGATTCTTGGGAAAGAAAAGAGCCATGAATCGCTCCCCAAGCCATTACCCATCAATCAGTTTTGACCCTCTCACGTTTTTGGAGCTGCCTAGGCGTTTTTCCTCCATGTTTTTCCTGTGTTTCCTTGTTTTTAGTGGGGAAGAGGGCGTTTTTGTGTTGTAGAGCTGCTGGAAGAAGAGGGAGTTCGAATTGGGGTTCCAATGAGGTCGTTTTGGCAATTTGAGATGCTCATAACCGGTGGGAGAAATCGGGTTTGCTCCCTGTGGTCGAATTCCCCTTTCCACAGTCCATTTTGGTGTGCCTACATTTTGGGGAAAACCCATGGCCATCCTATTTGTAAACCACATTGCTGGAAATGTGTACACATGCCCAGTTTTTTTGAGTTTGTTGAGTGTAAGAGAATGTTGGGGTTGAGATGGGTATCCATTGTTTTGGCCTGAGCTTGAGTGCAAGCATCCAGGGTTCAAATGTAGCCTGATAAACCCATCTATGGAATGGCTTGGCTTGGATGAAATGATTAATTGGTTGTGCATGAGCTTGAATGTCCCATTTTCCTTGTAGAAATCATGCCTAGCTCGGGGGTGGTCTCTGAGTGCTGAAAGAATACAGGCTCGGCAGAGACCTATGGTTGGGTGGAACGTTGCAGCGACATAGCTAGTTTTTTGGGACAATTGCACAATGAAGATAAGTGTTGTTTGTATGTCTATTTATTTACTTATGCAATGCTTAAATTAATGACTAATATTGATATGTTGAATGCATATGAAGAGTGTGTGGATGAATATGTTTTACTCCGCTGTGCATGTTTAAGTGATTTGCATCTGCACACATCATCTTTATTGCTGTGAATCTAATAAATGGGCTGAGCTTATGTAAAAGCCCCAGAGATTGGCATCATGTTCCCTCCCTTGTCTTGGATGGATGGGTGGGTATGCTACAGAATGGTATCAGAGCGATGGTTGCAACATTTGGGCCTTCATGGGCTACCTATCACAATTGCAGAGGTAAGTATGCTTCCTGCCTAGCACAGACCGTTAAGAAAAGTTTCAAAATTTCAAAAATTTTCAAAAATTTTCTAAGTGTTTTGCCTAACTGATTCGGCGAGTCTCGTTGAGTTGAGCTGATGTGTTTCGGCAAATGTCACTGAGTTGTGCTGAACTTGTTGGCTAGAATTGGAGAGTTTGCGCCGAAGTTGGCGGCGAAACTTGACGAGTTGCTCTGCAATGAACCGGCATAAAATCAATAAGTTCGTCGAAAAAGAAGGAAAATTTCGGTGGCAATTTATGAGTTTTGGGCCGAAACGACGGAAAACGTTGGCTAGTTTCCGCCGAAATGGCGGAAAGAGTTGGCGAGTTTCGCCGAAACGTGTCGGAAGGAAAGCTGAGTTTCGACCGGAAGAACTCGGCGAGTTGGTCCGAAATGGTGGGAGAACTCGATGAGTTGCTCCGAAGAATCTCAAAATTTTTCTAAGTGTTTTCGGCAGGAGAACTCGGCAAGTTGGTCTGAAATGGCGGAAGAACTCGGTGAGTTGCTCCGCAACGGGTCAGAAGAGACGGATGAGTTCGTCGATCGGCAGAACTCGGCGAGTTGCTCCACAAAAGGTCGGAAGAACTCAGCGAGTTGGTCCGCGACAAGTCGGAAGAACTAGACGAGTTGCTCCGAGATAGGGAATTCCATCTGGTTTCCAGGGATATTTTTCAGGTGTCGAAAGTTGAAAAATGCCATGGAACTTATGCGTCAGATTGCACAAAATCAAAGGATTTACAAAAAAAAATGAGGGTGCTGCCCTCGACCTGCCCTGCAGTGGCACAGGGAAGCCACAAGGGGGCAAGCCCCCTTGACCCCCGTCGTCCCTCGGAGACAGTCGTTGAAAGTGTGAAATGCATTCTCTATGCTTGGAATGAGAAGCAGGAATTACATAGAAGGGTGTGGAAGCCTAATGAAGAGTAATTGGCTATAATATGCATTGCGGAAGAGCAATGGGAGCAGCAAGTCAATGTTGATAAGAGGGAAATTCCTCACCTTAAACTATTTCTATTTATAGCATAAGAATTGCATTGCATGTTTGGAAAATAGCAAGAATGAATGTTATACACGTATGTATATACTGAATTGCTAATTTGTGAGAATATCATAGCTAATGAATCCTTGTGTGCTTGGTAGGAAATCCAAGAAAATGATCAGCTATGATGTAGAGGAGGAACTCCATGTCATAATGAGGAATTGGAAAGGGAGAATTCCTTAAATCCTCTCTTGCTATTGTATTTATATTTCTCAAATTTTATATACTAGAAATTATGGCATAAGGATGCTGGAAATGCAAGAGAATAGCAGATTAGATGCATATGAACTAGCGGGCATGATTAAAGAGTCATTGCATAGTACATGTGAATTGCTTATGCATGAGCATGATGTTGCATATGGGTAAAGGTAGTGAAGTCACACATGCAATAGCTCATTAATGGTATTTCTTATGGTTGATAATGGTTGTATGAATTAGACCATATAAGCATGACTGGAAATGCAAGAGATTAGATGGATAAGATGAATATGCGCTAGATGGCATATTAATAAACATTGCACAGTGCATGTGAAAATGTTTTTGCGAGTATATGATATTGCATGTTTGTAAAATAGTGAGGTTTTACATATGCAATGAGCCACTTAAGATAATGATTGTGGTTGCTAATAACTATTTGTGTTCGCAGTGGTTGTAGGACCAAAGACAACCGAAGCATGGATAAAGATGTGGATGATGATTGTTGCATATGACCAACAACCTTATGAGAAAGGATGGTGCAACAAATTTGTGATCATGAGGTTGGCAAAATGACTATGTAGCCTTGGTAAGAGGCCAATTGATCAAGTAACATCAAGAGATGTTAAAGACAACCATGTAGGTAATGGTTATTTGTGCTTAACCGCATGAATGTGGAAAGAGGATTTGGTAAGACCCCTTCAACTATGTTTAAATTATGTTGATTGGTTGGCATGTGGTATTGAGTGCATGAATGTGAATGTCAACTCACCAAGTATGGTGAGGTGTGGGTAAGAAAATGTAAGGAGCCTTACACCCTACAGTTTCTTAGAAACCTCAATGCATTCATATGAAATCATATCATGCCATTTGTGAATATTGGTTGTGAGTTTAACAACCAAAGCAAGTGAGGACTTATGGACCTGTCATGGTAGTGCATGCTGTGTGTGGTAATCATGGTTAGGCCATAGTATGTTTGAATGCCTAGTATTCATGGATTAATGGAAGGTGGTATTGAGAGATTATGCATTGAGTAATTGCACATTAAAATATTATGTAAATGTTGTGAATGCACATGCATATGTGTGGGTGCACATGTTGAGATGCATTGTGTGAATGCATGGGTGTGACATATATATGTTTCAATGCAGCTAGAAAATAGATGAAATGATGGACTATTGTTAATCCTGAGACCATTTCATGAGCTGCTATGAATGCAGGAGAAAGGCTACATGAAGAAGGTAGACATGTGATGGGCTACCAGGGCACTCTGTTGGAAGGACATAATTGCATGGAATGTGAAGTAATGAATATTGGAGTTTTATTTAAATTGCATGGATAGTGTAACCGTGTATTGCAATTCTATCATGATAATGATGCATATATAGAAATATATGCATTTCATTGCATTTCAAATATTAACAGCTGAGAGTGTTTGAATTATTGAGTGTTATAATTCTGAGATCACGTCAGTGACTGTTGCAGCAATGAAAGGATTATATGCATACATACTCACAACGTGTTTGGTTGATTAAAGTTCAGATTTCAGGTAGGCAAGTCTTGCGTATGGAAATGAGGATAAGTCCATAGTAAAGACCAGGATCTACCATGTGCAGGAGCCAAAGGTTATGAGAGGGTTCTCATGGTTGTCAATTATGCATGAAACAAATCTGAAAATTTTCTGGTTTAAGTTTATGAGAATAATATCATGGTTGTAAATCTAATTTCCGTAGGAAAACAGATTTACAAATTTCAGATTTGAGATTTTGCTAATAATTGCTAATGACTGTTTGGCTTATATAAAATTGTGTCAGGAGGACATGTTGTTGGTGGGTGTTCATGTATGGTAGCAAGGGAGAAACCATAAAGGACAGAGTGATACCACTTACGAGAGCCAAACAATATGAGGATAGCCTCATTGCTAAGAAAATTAATTTCTGTAGTAGACAGAATTGCAAATTCATATTGAATTAATTATTAATGCTATTGATTGGTTATGGAACAATCATATTTGAAGCTTATTGCTAAATGTTGCTGACTGTTTGGCTATTTGATAAGTGTACCAGGATGACACATTGCAGGAAGACCATGTGTGATGGCTTGCAGAAGCCAAACTAGATGGGAAGGATCCCATGCTTTGAAAATGGGTTCCGGGTGAAACACCATTGTAAATGTTGATAATGTCTCAACCGAACTGCATGTTGGTAAACCATGTGAGTGAGATAGTAAAATTATGCCAAGAAGGCATGTGTGGGTTATGGAACCTGAAAATATTGGGGTGGCAAACCAAAGTATTGTTGACTCAGAGAAGGGAGCCCCAGTCTTCGCAAATGAAGGAAAGATACATCTGAAAATGGATAAGTATTCTGTAACCCTAACTAAGAATATACATGTCTGGTTATTAGATTTAATATGCAAAGCATGTTTTATTATTTCATTATTATTCCAGACTACTTGAGTGTGACTAAGGCCTACATGACTCACATCAGAAAGGGGATGCATACCTTTCGGGTGCTGGGTTATGCTAGGGATGTTAGTGTTGACTACACCCTAAGGGAATGGATGCATTCCTGGTGTTTCAATACTTGATAGTGAATGTTATGAATTATGATTCAATTTTAGAACAACAATATTGATGAGTTTGCATATCCATCTTGTGTTGTCAGCTAAAACAGATGCAATTTGGGGCTGCACACAGAAGTAGCATAATGGAAGGTTGTTATGAAGGGTTGTCGCATGCCTAATAAATCCAGTCGGTACACTGGTTTGGCATTATTTGCTTGGATGTTGTTGGTGTTGTGAAGGTTTTTATGAAGGGTTGTCGCATGCCTAATAAATCCAGTCAGTACACTGGTTTGGCATTATTTGCTTGGATGTTGTGGGTGTTGTGAAGGTTTTTATGAAGGGTTGTTGCATGCCTAATAAACCCAGTTGGTGCACTGGTTTGGAATTATTTACTTGGATGTTGTGTGGTGTGAGTGGGTATCATGGGGCCATGATAGCCTACAGTAAAGAAAGTCACCTATAGAGTTCCTAAAGGGAACCGTTGGTTTTCCCGGGAGAGGGAATGTCATCCTTGTGTGGATGAAGAATTGTTATGCGCATGGAGGGTTGTGACACGCGTGAAAGGATGATGCAATCCTAAGGCAGAGTGGTAGAGCCTTGACCTATAATGGTCGGTGGTGCAGTTTCCTTCCATTGGTCGATGACCCAGACAAATGTGCTAGCTCAGCAATGGAGAGGGCCAACCAGGTATGGGACTAGTTGGGAACCACAAATGCTTGGTAAATCCAGTTGGCATGAAGGTGTGTTGGTTGGGAATTAACTATTTGATGTTGTAAAGCAACATGCGTGTTGGCCAAACATCCAAGTCCATAGGCGATCCCAAGGCTTGCAAAGCGAAGAAGAAAGGAAAATGCACAATACAGATAAGTATTCATTTTCATTTATTTCTTGTTTGGAATAATGAAGATTTCAGGTATAAGTCTTATGACAACCAAGCGAATACACTGTTGTTTCTTTGTTGGAAACCTTGGCCATTGCAGGAAGTAAGGACCTTGAAAGAGCCACAAACGCTTGGTAATCCAGAGAGAAACTGGTTGTGCACTATGAAATTCTTGATAAAACCAGAGAGTAACTGGTTGTGCACTATAAAATTCTTGGTAAATCCAGAGGGTAACTGATGCTTGATAAATTCAGAGAATAGTTTGTGGGAACATTAACCACTTGATGTTGTGGAGCAGTCAGCGTGTTGGCCAAACATTCCTTAATTAATTGATGAAAACCTAGTCAGCGTACTGGCATGGCATTGCCTATTCGAATGGTTGTGGAGTAGCCTGCGTGTTGGCCCAACATTCATTATTGTACCCACGGGAAATCCAAAGCTAGTAAAGCAAAGAGGGATCCCATGGAATAAAGAGAAGACATCCAATACAGATAAATATTTGGTTATCTTGCAACTCTTGCTTATGAATATACGTGTGTATATGATTTAATTATGATTTCTTAAACTCTTGTTTAGAGATAAACCTTATGAAAATACACTAAACATGGGAATTGATTCAATGTTTGAGTGTAGGTATTGCTGGAAGCAAGGACTATGAAAGCATATGGAGGATGCACGTGGACATGTGACCGTCCTAAAGAGAGCTCAGTATGAGTAGTAATGAAGGATGGTGCTAGTGGATATGTGTGGGTCCTAGCAGCCAAAGGTTCTGTAAGCAACAATGGGGAATGATTCCCTAGTTGAAAAGCATTAGATAGACCTTAGACATTAAGTGTCATATCCAAGAAAGGGAAAGTCAAGCATTCACATTGAAGTGAAAAAGGCTAAGGAGCATGAAACCACGGTGATGGTGTGACTCCGGATTGGAACAAGACTAAGAGGGGGAAACTCTTACTCTTCTCTTTCCTTTTTGATTGATACATTTCGGAAACAGAGAATTGTTGAATGCATGTTATGACTAAAAGTAGTGTGTGGTTATTTGCTTGAAATGAATTGTGAATGTTGAATTAGTTATTTCCTGTGAAAGGATGAACATGAATGAGTTCATGTGTATGTTGGGAAAGCATGAAATGTGTGGAAGTCTCATGAGTAAAGCATGGACATTCCAAGTCAATTGGAAAAATAATTGACTAATTTTAATATTGTGCTATGCTTGTCCTAACAAGAATTGCCATGATGAGTCTCACAGGTGAGACATTGAAAGCCATCGAGTGCAGCTAGTACTAGCCAAGTGTTGCTAGTGATAAAAGAGACAGCCAGTTGTGCACATTGATCATGGAAGTAGGCCAAAAGCTATTTGATTTGGTTGAAAATCTTCCTCAAATAGTTGCCAGGGACAACAAGGAAGATGGCAGCCATGAAGTTCCAAACTTGTAGATCAGTTGAAAGGTGAATAAAAGGAAGGGATTGCTATGGAGCGATGCCCGCCTGCAGAGCTGGAAGATAAAAGCTAGTAGGAGCAGCTTGTGGAAGCCAAAGGACTTGATCTTGAAAGTTCAAAGTAAAGAGATGAAACACAGGACAGACCTGCTACCATTTGAGAATTTTGAAAAATGTATAAAGTGGGTATTTATTCCTAAGTATTGGAACACTGAGGATGGTGTTATTCCAAGGGGAGGGGTATGTAACGTCCCCATCTTAACCCCATGGAATTAAAATTGTAAATGATGTAATATTGTTATGAAATCATGGTGAGGAGCTCAAGGCCAAGGCCCTGCCATCGATTTATTGATGCATATGGTTTATGTGCTAGCCAGGCACAGTGGAATTGCAGATATTATGCAAATATGCATTTTAATAAAATACCCACAACTAGCTATGCAATGCAACAAAGAGATGGGGGCATGATTTTACAAGGAATTGGGAGGGAAACATTCAAACCCTTGGAGCCAATCAAGTCAAGCTAGGTGTCAATGAGAGAACCCATCAAACCCTCAACTACCCATGTTGACTTTTGTACCTAATCATTGATTTCTCCCAAGAGTTGGTTAAGGTAGTTAATGCCTTGGGGAATGGGAGGTATGGCTGTCCAAATTCGAGTATGGGCAAGCCACCCTACATGGAAAAACGTGTTTGGCTTCTTGGGCAAAAAAAGAGCCATGAATTGCTCCCCAAGCCATTACCCATCAACCAATTTTGCCCCTCTCACGTTTTTGGAGCTGCTTGGGCATTTTTCCTCCATGTTTTTCCTATGTTTCCTTGTTTTCAGTGGGGAAGAGGGCGTTTTTGTGTTGTAGAGCTGCTGGAAGAAGAGGGAGCTCGATTTGGGGTTTCAATGAGGCCATTTTGGCAATTTGAAATGCGCATAACCGGTGGGCGAAATCGGGTTTGCTCCCTGTGGTCGAATTCCCCTTTCCACAGTCCATTTTGGTGTGCCTGCGTTTTGGGGAAAACCCATGGCCATCCTATTTGTAAACCCCATTGCTGGAAATGTGTACCCATGCCCAGTTTTTTTGAGTTTGTTGAGTGTAAGAGAATGTTGGGGTTCAGATGGGTATCCATTGTTTTGGCTTGAGCTTGAGTGCAAGCATCCAGGGTTCAAATGTAGCCTGATAAACCCATCTATGGACTGGCTTGACTTGGATGCCAAATGATTAATTGGCTGTGCATGAGCTTGAATGTCCCCTTTTCCTTGTAGAAATCATGCCCAGCTCGAGGGTGGTCTCTGAGTGCTGAAAGAATACAGGCTGGGCAAAGACCTATGGTTGGGTGGAACACTGTAGCGACATAGCTAGTTATTTGGGACAATTGCACAATGAAGATAAGTGTTGTTTTTCTGTCTATGTATTTACTTTTGCAATGCTTAAATTAATGATTGTTATTGATATGTTGAATGCATATGAAGAGTGTGTGGATGAATATGTTTTATTTTGCTATGCATGTTTAAGTGATTTGCATATGCACACATCGTCTTTATTGCTGTGAATCTAATGAATGGGTCGAGCTTATGTAAAATCTCCAGAGATTGGCATCATGTTCCCTCCCTTGCCTTGTATGGATGGGTGGGTATGTTACATCCACCTACTAGCCCAGAAGCTCAGCCATGTCCATCGTCAGAGGTGTTCATGGTGAGAATCAAACTAATTTATGAAAATATTTTGATGCATTAACAAAAATTAATTTAAGCAATATTACTTTTCAATGAAATGATTGTTGTAAATGTTGTAGGCTGGAATTGCTGAGAGGCTCCGTAGATCCAGGACACCTGCCTCACGTTTCCTACTCACATCAGAGGTGATTTATGTAAGATTTGAATTCTACATTTGTTTTATAAATGTGGTAAATGTTTCAAATGCTTGAAAATGACGGTTTCTTATATCATTTGTTCCAGATCCTGGAGAGATGGTCTACTCCTAGACGGAGCAAGACCCGAGGCACTGGTAGCTCGAAGAGTAGGAAGATCGACTTTGGAGATGCACCTAGGAGTGACGGGGGTGGTCACAATGCTTGACACACCATGTGTTATGTACATTAGCCATGATGTGACACTTTTGTGCACCAGTTTCCATGTACTTTGTATATACGGCACGAGTTGCCATGTATTTTGGATCTACGGCATGCGTTGTCGCATTTTGTATAGGGCATGAGTTGCCATTGTATGTACATTGGGAGCCATGTTCCACTATTTGCCAGAAATTGTATATGTTTGGATGAGTTTTGTCGCTTCGATGTACATGGATTTTCAGTTATGTGATTTATATATCTCGTTGTCTAATGTTGTTGTCTCATGTTGTGTGTATCATGATGTGATGTCTAAATTTGGGTTTTACCTAGATCTTAGAAGAGAAGTTGGATATCATAGTTCAGCTTGGTTTATCTTTCGACATGTAAAAGATTCTAATGGTATCTATGTTAAGAAAACATTGTAAACATAGGCTAACTCAAACAAAATAATGTGTGAGAATTAATCTAAAAACAAACGGAATAAATGGATGGACCAATCACACCTCATGGCACATAAGACATATACTGGGAACTTGAGTACTAGGAAAATAATACTTAAAAATAGAAAATGTCCATTGTTGTCAAAAGGTTAAAATGAGATCCAACATGATTTTTAATAGCTCTACATAATGAGATCCAAAATGACCATACTCTACATAATGAAATGTCGTCACTAGTATTTATTTTGACCATTTTTTCCACTTAAGATCATGCAACAAATTAATAACCAAGTTATGCAATCACTTCTTAATCAATTGTCACCATTCAAATAGGATAACCTTGAGCATGATGTATAGCTAGCTCATTAATTCTCACTCACGGATATCCACCTTTGATTTGATGACCATCACATCCACTACCATTTAAAATTAGGACTTCCTTAATTTATCATTATGTGATAGTGATCTAATTTTATGTCTACACGTTGACTTAAACACATGTATAGTTGACATTACAATAAATGACTACTATGAGGTGTATTTTTGAGGCTATATCCACCTCAACACACCAACTTGTTACCCCAATACTCCAAATGCTGTCGAATTTTGTCTAGAAGGGATTGAGGGGTATTAGGACATCATAATTCATCTATTGGACACTCAGACACTTGTTAAAGACATTTAGGACAAGTGCATTACATCAATGGAGTCACAAATACACCCTCATCAAGTTGCATGCATCCATTAGTGCGTCATCAACACTAGAACATGTAAGCATTACTACATATTGGACTAAGCTTTACTAATGTTATGATAATATTAGGTTTTCCATCCATTGAGAAGGTTTCCATAGGTGTGAATATCCACCATATAAAAATCTTCATGGTACAACCAATTTCAAACCATTAGGGTTCTAAATTAGGTATCCGGTGCTAGGTACAACGGTTTTCTAGTTGTATGCACCCTTGCTATATAGATGAGAAACTATGCATATATGTGTATAGTGATTTGGATTCAAATGTATGCACATGAATATATATGTACAATGAAAATGATTTAATCTTTATATGTATTATAATTTAGTGCTAGATCTTAGGCTACATAATAGGGTTTCATTGTGATTAGAATACAAACTAGGGTTTACGCTACCAACTAGGGTTTTTAGGCTAGGCTCTCGTGTTTCTAGGCTAGGATCCAAGCTCTAGGGTCACCATCTTAATGTTTAATTCCACTATCATGACATCATTCTCACCAATACCATTCCCACTACTACAATCACCATCAAGCCTCTCAATCCCACTTTGAACATTTCCCATACTTCCAAGTTAAAATCGATAGGTCTTGTTGCTAAAAGCTTTTCACTTATCTATTCACATAGACAAATCCACTCCTGTGAAATATTTGTTGTAGCTTGGTATGTGCAAGTTCACATGGAATAATACTTGAGAGATCATTTTACCCCATGATCCATGGAAGATTCATTGGATTTATATGAACCTCATTGTCATCACCTCAACCATGGTCAAGATGCCAAGATCCATCCTTAGTAGACAAAACCTCATGTTGGCATCCATACCACACTCAAAGATAAAAAATTCTTTGAAAGGGCATGTTTGGGGGTTGATGGAATCTTGATTTGTTTATAGTCACACATGAGAGGTTCTTAGAGTCAAATACACTGGATATAAATACATTCCCCGAGATAAATAATACATGACCATAGAAGAAGATTGAAATTTGATGTCAAAACTCATTAATGAAGGTAGAATGAACTTGGATAGCTAGATTGGGAAAAATTTAGATGAATGCCTAGAGCTCTGCACATAAGTTAAAGAAAAAAAAGAAGAAAAACTCCTAACATTGGGAACAAATAGCCAAAACCAACAATGCAACTAGAACACAATAACCAAGGGAACTTCAAAATGCAACACCACTCCACAAAAGAAGTTTCTTTAGACCTACCTCACTCATGACTCATGTCAATGCTTGAGTTTTTGGAGGCCAACCTCCCACCCCACATGTCCTCTTCAACATTTTTTGTTTTCTTGGTTTTGTGGCCACCCAAACTTTTTTCATGCTTTGGGTACCTTGAGGTATATCCCCAACCCCAAAAAATCTTATATTATGTTAATTATGTTGGTTATTGGATTCACCCAACCAAATTATATTTAACAATACACATATTCATAGACTATGTTCCCCATGCTTAATGCTCACTATATTTAACAATACACTTACATCTTAAATTTAATTCATGTCTTGTTAAAAATTTCATAATGAAATAGCTATTTGAGAGAACCACCTTAGACCAAGCCACACCATTAATATGCAATGTACATCACCATATTCATCATCATCAACATCTTCATCATCATCATCATCATCATCATCATCATCATCATCATCACCATCTTCATCATCATTGTCATCTCTAGGTTCCTCATCAACATCTCCATCATCTTCATCATCAACATCATCATCATATTCATCATCATGAACATCTCCATCATCATCATCATCTTGATCATCATCATCATCATCATCTTCATCACCATTGCCATCATCATCAACACCTTCATCATCATCACCATCTTCATCATCATCACCATCTTCATCATCATTGTCATCTCTAGGGCCCTCATCACCATCTTCATCATCATTGTCATCTCTAGGTCCCTCATCACCATCTCCATCATCATCACCATCTTCATTATCATCATCATCATCTTTATCACCGTCGCCATCATCATCAACGCCTTCATCATCATCACCATCTTCATCATCATGGTCATCTCTAGGTCCCTCATCACCATCTCTATCATCATCACCATATTCATCATCATCATCATCTTCATCACCATCGCCATCATCATCGATGCCTTCATCATCACCACCATCTTCATCATCATCACCATCTTCATCATCTTCATCACCATATCCATCATCATCATCATCATCATCATCATCATCATCTTCATCACCATCGCCATCATCATCAATGCCTTCATCATCATCACCATCTTCATCATCATCACCATCTTCATCATAATTGTCATCTTTAGGTCCCTCATCACCGTGTCCATCATCATCACCATCTTCATCATATTCATCACCATCGCCATCATCATCAATGCCTTCATCATCATCACCATCTTCCTCATCATCACCATCAACATCACCATCACCATCAACGTCACCATCTTCATCATCATCACCATCTTCATCATCATCACCATCTCCATCTTTTCGATGCGAGACAGAACCATCACCATCTTCATCATCACCATCAACTTCACCACCATCACCAGCATCATCATCATCAACGTCACCATCTTCATCATCATCACCATCTTCATCATCATCACCATCTCCATCTTTTGGATGCGAGAAGGAACCATTGCCATCTTCATCATCACCGTTACCATCACCATCAACTTCACCATCTTCATCATCATCACCATCTCTATGCTCCTCGTCAACATCTCCATCATCATCATCACCATATTCATCATCATCATCATCTTCAACACCATCACCATCACCATCATCATCAACGTCTTCATCATCATCACCATCATCATCATCACCACCACAAGTGCCCAGTGGATGATTTTCCAAAGTTGACCCCAATGTGCAAAAATTGCACACTCCCTCACTGAGCAAAACCCTAGTTTCCAATATGGACGTACAAGGTGACACTGGGGACACCATACCGGAGGTGAGGGGCACCCCTAGCACTATCCCGGCATCCTAAATCCAAAGGATTCGACGGTTCGTCGATCTGAGCCATGGTCTTCATTTTATGGCTTGTTCTGTCTCGCATCCAAAAGGCCTTCAGGGACACCTGTTGGATACCTTCCAGGGGCATAGAACTCCAACCATGCAACAAAACCGGGTGCGTGGGAGTCATGCAAGTGTGTGTAGGTAGGTTCCAGTTGGGAACACTAGCCACAAGTGCTAAGTGGATGATTTTCCAAGGTTGACCCCCATTTGCAAAAATTGCACACTCCCTCACTGAGTAAAACCCTAGTTTCCAAGATGGACATACAAGGTGACACCGGATCGAAGGAGAGGGGAAACCCTAGCACTATCCCGGCATCCTGAATCCCATGGATTCGATGGTTTGTCGATCCGAGCCACGATCTTCATTCTATGGTTCGTTCCATCTTGCATCCAAAAGGCCTTCAGGGACACCTGTTGGATACCTATTGGGGGCATAGAACTCCAACTGTGCAACAAAATCGAGTTCTAGGGAGTCATGCAAGTGTGTCTAGGTAGGTTCCGGCTGGGAACGCTAGCCACAAGTTCCCGGTGGATGATTTTCCAAAGTGGACCCCCGTGTGCAAAAAGTGCACACTGCGTCACTGAGCAAAACCCTAGTTTCCAAGATGGACGTATAAGGTGACACCGGGGCCATTGTACCGGAGGAGCGGGGAACCCCTAGCACTATCTCGACATCCTGAATCCAACGAATTCGACAGTTCGTCGATCCGAGCCACGGTCTTAATTCTATGGTTCGTTCTATGTCTCATCCAAAAGGCCTTCAGGGACACCTGTTGGATACCTGCTGGGGGCATAGAACTCCAACCGTGCAACAAAATCGGGTTCCAGAGAGTCCTGGAAGTGTGTATAGGTAGGTTCCATTTGGGAACACTAGCCATACCTTCCCGGTCGACGATTTTGCAAATTTGACCCCCGTGTGCAAAAATTGCACACTCCCTCACTAAGCAAAACCCTAGTTTCCAAGATGGACGTACAAGGTGACACCGGGGCCACCAGACCAGAGGAGAGGGGCACCCCTAGCACTATCCCAACATCCTGAATCTAACGGATTCGACAGTTCATCGATCTGAGCCATGGTATTCATTCTATGGCTCGTTCCGTCTCGCATCCAAAAGGCCTTCATGGACACTTGCTGGACACCTGCCGGGGGCATATAACTCCAACCGTGCAACAAAACTGGGTTCCAGGGAGTCATGCAAGTGTGTATAGGTAGGTTCCGGTTGGGAATGCTAGCCACAAGTGCCCGGTGGATGATTTTCCAAAGTTGACCCCCGTGTGCAAAAAGTGCACACTCCCTCACTGAGCAAAACCCTAGTTTCCAAGATGGACATACAAGGTGACACTGGGGCCACCGGACCGGAGGAGAGGGGCACCCCTAGCACTATCCCGGCGTCCTGAATCTAACGGATTCGATGGTTCGTCTATCCGAGCCACGGTCTTGATTTTATGGTTCGTTCCGTCTCGCATCCAAAAGGCCTTCAGGGACACCTGTTGTATACCTGCAGGGGGCATAGAACTCCAACCATGCAAGAAAACCAGTTTCCGAAGAGTCCTGGAAATGTGTTTAGGTAGGTTCCGGATGGGAACACTAGCCATACCTTCCCGGTCAATGATTTTGCAAATTTGACCCCCGTGTGTAAAAATTGCACACTCCCTCACTGAGCAAAACCCTAGTTTCGAAGGTGGACGTACAACGTGACATTCGGGCCACCGGACCAGAGGAGAGGGGCACCCCTAGCACTATCCCGACGTCCTGAATCCAATGGAGTTGACAGTTCATCGATTTGAGCCACGGTCTTCATTCTATGGGTCATTCCGTCTCGCATCCAAAAGGCCTTCAGGGACACCTGTTGGGGGCATAGAAGTCCAACTGTGTAACAAAACCAGATTTCGAAGAGTCTGGAAGTGTGTCGAGGTAGGTTCCAGCTGGAAACACTATCCATACCTTCTCGGTCGACGATTTTGAAATTTTGACCCCCGTGTGCAGGCCATCAAAATTCTCCAAAGGGGTGCATTTCTAGGCCGGAGGCCCTCGGGCGTGCATGGCCACTGTGGATAGGTCCACAATGGCCACGTGGACCTGTGGGATCCAATGGAATCCAATTCCGCTCGTCGGTTTGGGTTCCGCAACCTCGGAGCAAATCCCCAAAGTGTCCCTGAATAGCCCTGGGGTGCCTGACTAGAATGCCTATAGAAGCCAAATCGTGGCTTAGTTCCCAAATCCGTCTATTCCGGTGGGTCCGGGACACCGGGTTTCAGCTAGGGCCCCCCCCACAGCATCCCTTGAAGACCCGGAAGCGGTGCCAATGGGACATCTCCGGAGCTAGGGTTTTGCTCAGTGATGGCCATTCCAAATTTGCTAAAGGGGTGCATTTCTCGTCCGGAGGCACCTGGGTGTGCGTGGCCACCTTGGATAGGTCCACAATGGCCACATGGACCTGTGGGAGCCGACGGAATCCAATTCTGCTCACCGGTTTAGGTTTCGTGGCTGCGGAGCAAATCCCCAAAGTGTCCCTGAATGGCCCTGGGGTGCCCGACTAGAATGCCTGTAGCACCCAAACCGTGGATCGGTTCTCGAATCCATCGATTCCGGTGGGTCCGGGGCACCGAGTAGCTAGAGGAAACCCCACAACGTCCCTTGAAGACCCGAAAGCGGTGCCAATGGGACATCTCTGGAGCTAGGGTTTTGCTCAGTGATGGCCATTCCAAATTCACTAAAGGGGTGCATTTCTCGTACGGAGGCCCCCGGGCATGCATTCCCACCGTGGACAGGTCCACAATGGCCATGTGGACCTATGGGAGCTGACAGAATCCAATTCCGCTCGCTAGTTTCGGTTCCGTGGCCCCGGAGCAAATCCCCAAAGTGTCCTTGAATGACCCCGGGGTGCCCGACTAGAATGCCCGTAGTAGAGAAACCGTGGCTCGGTTCCTGGATACGTTGATTCTGGTGGGTCCGGGATGTAGGGTTTCAGCAAGGGGACCCCCCATAGCGTCCCTTGAAGACCCAGAAGCGGTGCCAATGGGCCATCTCCGGAGCTAGGGTTTTTCTCAGTGATGGCCATTCCAAATTCGCTAAAGGGTTGCATTTCTCGTCTAGATGCCCCCAGGCATGCGTGGCCACAGTGGAAAGGTCCACCATGGCTATGTGGACCTGTGGGAGCCGACGAAATCCAATTCTACTTGCCGGTTTGGGTTCCGTGGCCCCAGAGCAAATCCCCCAGGGCCATTCAAGGACACTTTGGGGATTTGCTCCGCAGCCATGGAACCCAAACCAGCAAGCGGAATTGGATTCCATCGGCTCCCACAGGTCCATGTGGCCATTGTGAACTTGTCCACGGTGGCTACGCACGCCTGGGGGCCTCCAGATGAGAAATGCACCCCTTTAGCGAATTTGGAATGGCCATCACTGAGAAAAACCCTAGCTCTGGAGATGGCCCATTGGCATAGCTTCCGGGTCTTCAAGGGACAATGTGGGGTGTCCCCTAGCTGAAACCCGATGTCCCGGACCCACCGAAATCGACAGATTCATGAACCGAGCCATGGTTCGGGCGCTACGGGCATTCTAGTCGTGCACCCCGGGGCCATTCTAGTGGTGATAACAAGTTTACTGTCTATTGAGTCTGATACTACATCCAGGATTCACTCAACAAACTTTGAGATAGAAAGATCTGTAATTTTAGGATACTGATTCAACCACTCATACAGTTTCTCACCTTCTCGAGGATCTAAATTTATAATTTCCTTCTGAGTAGATTCAGGCATTCTCGGGGATCTAAATTTATAGTTTCCTTCTGGATAGATTCAGGCAAGCTTGTCAACCAATCAGACAACCAAATACAGGGAGATAACCACGCCCAAAAAATTCAAGCTATTATAAAACTCTTGTTTATCAAGATAAGGATGGACTATGTGTACATCACGAGAATATAGATGAATGAAGTCGCTTTGATGAACTTGTCCTCTTGCTTTCTCCAAAATGCGTTTAAAAGCAGGGAGTATTGTCCGAGCTTCATGTTGGTTTACATAAACGTTTATTCCCAAAGCTAACGTCACATAAAACCACTTCCTTAGCTTTCAATTGGGTCTGAATGGCATCTCTAACTTGTGTTAGTTGTGGATAATGATGAATATGAAAGGGAAGGTACCTATAGACCCAAGTTTTCGATGATAGAGGTGAATTACCACTTATCTAAGCACGAAAAGCTGAACAAAAGGCTAATAAAACACAACAAAGGATTCCCTGGTTTCTGTGATGAACCTGCAATAATTAATTAATGCAAATACACGAGATATCAGAAATAATAGAACTCAAAATCACTTTTATATTGATCACGGGCCACTTAGAGGGGGCAACCTCCTTTGAGCAAGCTCAATACAATTAACTTCACGGTGCCTTCAATGACCTCAACACACACTTATATACTAAGTCTATGCCCAATACTATGAGTCAAAACCATGGGACATATAATACTACGGGACGACTTACAAAGCCTATGCATCCAATACTATGGGTCAATACTATGGGATGATATAAACTACGGATCAACAAATACTACGGGACGACTTACAAAGCATATGCGTCCAACAATATACTAACATAGTAAAGAGAAGGGTTGACATAGGTTCCTAGCATCCCCTCTCCCTTAGAAAAAGCTTTGCCCTCAAAGATTTGGTTGGAGAAATTGCTGCAGAATCTGAAGGAGTGGTTCCCCAGTAGCATCCTTGGGTTGCATTTCGGGCCACTGACGCCTTTGGAGTGTCAAGGAGGATTGCTTGGAAGGCTGTAGATGAAGAAGAACCCTGTTAGCTGCGTGGAAAATGCGCTCAGAACGGTGTTGATCGACTTGTTGTTTCAGGTGAATTCTGGCCATGTGAAGATTGTCCTGCAGAATGAGAAGAATCCGATCGCAGTTTCGAAGAACCGAGTCAATTTCCTGAAATGGGGAGCTGCTAAGGGTGTATGGAATAAGAACTGGCAGTGTTTTTCCATAGACTGCTTCATATGGTGTCCTTTGAGATGTGGTATTGTACCACCAGAGTGCTGCTAGGAAATCCATAGAAATAGTTGGCCAAAGCTGTGTGGGGATGGGCAAGGGTTTGATCAATCCCGAAAGGAGTTTGATTTCACCCTTGTTGACTTGGAAAGTATCATCGTCAGCCACCATCTGTTGAATTGTCATTTTTAGTTCCTGCCAAAAGAAGTTACATTGTTCCCGGTCATACATTTTGCAAAACCCAGAGTGCCCTGTTGATGAAGAAGCATGGAGTTCATAGAAGAGATAGCCCTGTTGAACATATTACAACCAATTTGGAACAAGCAGAGAAAGAGCTGTAAGAGAAATTGGGTCATCAATTGTGCGAGAAGGAGCATCTTCCACCATATTGTCCTTACCCTTCTTGTAAGTGATCACATAGGGATAACCCATGAGTTGGATAACCCATTTCAGGTGTGTTGGGGAGGAGACCCATTGTTCTAGAAAATTTTCCAGACTCTGGAGATCAGTCTTGATGCAGAAAGAATTCCCTAATAGGTATGGCTGCCAATTCTGTACTGCATGCAAAATAGCCATCATTTCCTGCTGAGAGGTAGATGTGGCTAAATTCTTACCAGAAAGGTCTCTTGAAGGCAACAAGCGCATTGGTTCAGCAAAGATACCTGCATATCTATCCAAGGAAGTAGTGGAGACTGTTGATGGGTGCATCTGAATGGAATTGAGATGAGCAATGACACCATGTGAATTCTTTTTAAGGATTTTTTCCAGGCGATGTGAACTGATGATGCAGAGAGACCCTGGTTATAAGCCCATAAATTTGTTTTGTGCCCCATTGACTTTAAACTGCTTCCAAAGTTCAACAAAATCCCATAAGATGGGTCCAAGTGTGCGTAACCATTGAATGCCCAAAACCACATCACATCCGCCTAAGGACAAGGCAAACATGTCAGAGCGTAGGTTATAATCTTCCATACAGATACGCACATTGTGACACTTCCCCTTGCAAGGTAAGGTGCCCCCATTGGCAACCATGACTTCAAAGTTGGAGCAAGGATGGACAAAACAATCAGCCTGTTTGGCAATCCGAGGGTCAATGAAGTTATGAGTGCTACCAGAATCAATGAGTATGGTAAGAGGGAGCTTCTTGAAGTATCCCCTGACCCGCATTGTTTGTGGGGTGGTGACACCGGTTACAGCATGGAGAGAGATCACGGGTGGGTCGTCCTGAGATGGGGTGTCAATAGGCGGGTGTTGAATGTCGACCTGATCATCTACTGTATATGTAGCTTCTTCACCAAGTTATAAGGCAGGCGGAGAATCCACATCCAAGAGATAGAGATTTTGTTGAACACATCTATGTCCCTGAGTGAATTTCTCATCACAATTATAGCAAAGCCCTTTTTCTCGACGTGCCTGCATTTCTATTTCAGACAAATGCTTGATAGGAGTTGGTTGAGGAGTAGGCGTGATGGGAGGTCGTTGGGAACCTATATTTCTGAAGGGAACAAAGGTGGGTTTGGAGCGTTGTTGAGCTGCGATCTTGTCCTAGGCTAGCTTAGCCAAACCTAGGACTTCCATCATTGTGTTGGGACAAAACATTTTGACCTCTGAGCGGATTTCATCTTTGAGACCACTGATAAAACAACTCCTGTAAAATTCATTAGACAATCCTTCTGTGTGATTGGCCAATTTCTCAAATTCTGTCTGATACTCTCGCACGGTGCCAATTTGGTGAAGTTTAGTGAGTGCTCCTATGAAATCATCAAAAGCACTAGGACCAAATTGTGGCAAAATGAGTTGGCAAAAATCTGTCCAGTTTGGCTTGGGATGAGCTTTGATGTACCAACAGTACCATTGAAGGGCTTCCTGTTCCAAATGAAAGGATGCAAGTGGAAATTTCTGGGCATCAAAAGTATTATGCAGACTGAAATATTGTTCTGCTTGATATATCCATCCAGTCGGATCAGTACCATTGAAGCGAGGAAAATCAAGCTTCAGCCCACGGAAATTGTTGGAAGAAGAGAACCCGGTGGCTGCAAAAGATTCTGGCTATCGGTTATTGTTCAGGGCTGAATGATGAAGATGGAGGCTGAGAAATTTTTCATGTAGATCTTGGAGTTTGGTTTGGATGGCTGCAAGTGCTTCCTCCATGGTGCGTGCTCCTGCACGGGTGACAACCATAACCAAGTTTTTTTTTTTTTTTGGTGGAATGGGTAGAAAAACACAAACAGAGCTGATTTAGTAAAGAGAAATTTGGATTGGGGAAACAATCTGATGGGTAATTGGGGTTTGACTAGATTTTGGACACTGTCGAAAGGGAAAGAAAGCAAAAAGGGGGATTTCAGAAGCGGGGTGATAGAATGAGAAAATTTGGCAGAGAGGGACAAAGAAGTAGAATTCAGAAAGAAACTCTGTGGTAAAATTTGAAGGTGATTGGGTGAAATCTGAGGAAGTTATGGAAAACCCTAAAAATAGACAAATGTGGGATTTCGGGCTTTGGGAAGGGGAATTGGGGATAGGGTCCTCAGGAATGAAAGATGCAGAATGGGATGACAGGGGTTCCCCGAAAATTTCAAGGGAAACAGAGTTAAAACAAGGGAGATATGGAGAAAAAACTGAATTTTATACTTGTTTATTTATTTATTTTAGAAATGGATCGGCAACAGTGGCGCAACGACGCGGAAGGGATCGAAAACGGCTGGATCTGAAACAACGACTGGATCTGGAACGACTTTCAGAATAGATCTGAAACGGCTGGATCTGGAGTAGAAGTGATCGGCAACAGTTCAACTGAAAATAGATATGGACCCCAGGTATGTATGGCTTCCTAACAGTTCAGGTGTTTCACTTGGCCACCAATGCTGTTTGATGGCTTGCGTATTGGGGCAGTACCCCTCACTCCACGGCTCGGGAAAAACTGATAACCGCCGTGCCACAAACGACAGTTCTTGGTTTCCCTCACGGGTGGGAACTAGTCAATCAGGTAGGGGTCGTTGCCCTTTTCACTGGCAGGTCCTCTCAATGGGCCAGCTACTTTGGGGTTCCTGTGGTACTCCTCACAATGAGTTTTAGGGCTTATGCCCAAGTACTTCCAACAGTTAAGCGGATAGGGATTATTCCCAAATCCGAAGTTGCAACAGATGCGAAAAAAAAAATTGGCAGAAATTCCACCCAACGAGCCCAAGAAAGTGCTCTGATACCAGATGTGATGAACCTGCAATAATTAATTAATGCAAATACACGAGATATCAGAAATAATAGAACTCAGAATCACTTTTATATTGATCACGGGCCACTTCGAGGGGGCAACCTCCTTTGAGAAAGCTCAATACAATTAACTTCACGGTGCCTTCAATGACCTCAAAACACACTTATATACTAAGTCTATGCCCAATACTATGAGTCAAAACCATGGGACATATAATACTACGAGACGACTTAGAAAGCATATGCGTCCAATACTATGGGTCAATACTATGGGCTAATATAAACTACGGATCAACAAACACTACGGGACGACTTACAAAGCATATGCGTCCAACAACAATATACTAACATAGTAAAGAGAAGGGTTGACATAGGTTCCTAACAGTTCCACTTGTTATTGAAAATGATACTTTCTCTTGATGAAACCAGTAAAAAATCTGCCTGTATTATAACGGGGGTCAAATTTCGAAAATCATCCACCGAGCACTTTTGGCTAGTGTTCCCAGCCGGAACCTGCCTAGACACACTTGCATGACTCCTCGGAACCTAGTTTTGTTGCACGGTTGGAGTTCTATGCCCCCGGCAGGTATCCAACATGTGTCCCTGAAGGCCTTTTGGATGCGAGACAGAACGAGCCATAGAATGAAGACCGTGGCTTGGATCGACGAACCATCAAATCCATTGGATTCAGGACGCCGGGATAGTGCTAGGGGTTCCCCTCTCCTCCAGTCCGGTGGCCCCGGTGTCACCTTGTATGTCCATCTTGGAAACTAGGGTTTTGCTCACTGAGGGAGTGTGCAATTTTTGCACACGGGGGTCAACTTTGGAAAATCATCCACCGAGCACTTGTGGCTAGCGTTCCCAGCCGAAACCTGCCTAGACACACTTGCATGACTCCCCGGAACCCATTTTTGTTGCACGGTTGGAGTTCTATGCCCCCAACAAGTATCCAGCAGGTGTCCCTGAAGGCCTTTTGGATGCGAGATGGAACATACCATATAATGAATACCATGGCTCAGATCGACGAACCGTCAAATCCGTTGGATTCAGGACACTGTTATAGTGGTAGGGGTGCCCCTCTCCTCCGGTCTGGTGCCCCCGGTGTCACCTTGTACGTCCATCTTGGAAACTAGGGTTTTTCTCAGTGAGGGAGTGTGTAATTTTTGCACACGGGGGTAAACTTTGGAAAATCATCCACTGGGAACTTGTGGCTAGCGTTCCCAGTCAGAACCTACCTAGACACACTTGTATGACTCCCTGGAACCCGGTTTTGTTGTATGGTTGGAGTTTTATGCCCCTGGTAGGTATCTAGCAGGTGTCCTTGAAGGCCTTTTGGATGCGAGACGGAACAAGCCATAAATTGAAGATCGTGGCTCGGATCGATGAACCGTCGAATCCATTGGATTTAGGGCATCAGGATAGTGCTAGGGGTGCCCCTCTCCTCCGGTCCGGTGGCCCCGGTGTCACCTTGTATGTCCATCTTGGAAACTAGGGTTTTGCTTAGTGACGGACTGTGCAATTTTTGCACATAGGGGTCAACTTTGGAAAATCATCCACCGGGCACTTGTGGCTAGTGTTCCCAGCCGAAACCTACCTAGACACACTTGCATGACTCCTCGGAACCTGTTTTTGTTGCACTAGTGGAGTTCTATGTCCCTGGCAGGTATCCAGCAGGTGTCCCTAAAGGCCTTTTGGATGCTAGATGGAACGAGCCATAGAATGAATACCGTGGCTCAGATCGACAAACTGTCAAATCCGTTGGATTCAAGACACTGCGATAGTGCTAGGGATGCCCCTCTCCTCCGGTCCAGTGGCCCTGGTGTCACCTTGTACATCCATCTTGGAAACTAGGGTTATGCTCAGCGAGGGAGTGTGCAATTTTTGCACATGGGGGTCAAATTTGGAAAATAATCCACCGGGCACTTGTCACTAGCGTTTCCAGCCGAAACCTACCTAGACACACTTGCATGACTCCCCAGAACCCAGTTTTGTTGCACGGTTGGAGTTGGTTAGGAACCTATGTCAACCCTTCTCTTTACTATGTTAGGACATTGTTGTTGGATGCATATGCTTTGTAAGTCGTCCCGTAGTATTTGTTGATTCATAGTTTATATTAGCCCATAGTATTGGACGCATATGCTTTGTAAGTCGTCCCATAGTATTATATGTCCCATGGTTTTGACCCATAGTATTGGGCATAGACTTAGTATATAAGTGTGTGTTGAGGTCATTGAAGGCACCGTGAAGTTAATTGTATTGAGCTTGCTCAAAGGAGGTTGCCCCCTCGAAGTGGCCCGTGATCAATATAAAAGTGATTCTATTTTATTATTTATGATATCTCATGTATTTACATTAATTAATTATTGCAGGTTCATCACATCTGGTATCAGAGCACTTTCTTGGGCTTGCTGGGTGAAATTTCTGCCAAATTTTTTTCGCATCTGTTGCAGGTCCGGATTTGGGAATAATCCCTATCCGCTTAACTGTGGGAAGTACTTGGGCATAAGTCCTAAAACTCATTGTGAGGAGTACCACAGGAACCTCGAAGTAGCTGGCCCATTGAGAGGACCTGCCAGCGAAAAGGGCAACGACCCCTACCTGATTGACTAGTTCCCACCCGCGAGGTAAACCAAGAGCTGTTGTTTGTGGCAAAGCGGTTATCAGTTTTACCTGAGCCATGGAGTGAGGGGTACTGCCCCAATATGCAAGCTGTCAGACAACATTGGTGGCCGAGTGAAACCCCTGAACTGTTAGGAAGCCGCACATACCTGGGGTCCATATCTATTTTCAGCTGAACTGTTGTCGATCACTGCTGCGCCGTTTCATATCTAGCCGTTCAGATCCATTCTGAAATCCGTTCCAGATCCAGCCGTTTTCAATCCATTCGGCGCCGTTTCAGATCCATCTATTTCCGCTCACTTTTGGGCAAAAAAAAGTATAAAATTCAGTTTTTTCTCCATATCTCCCTTGTTTTCACTCTATTTCCCTTGAAATTTTTGGGGAACCCCTGTCATCCCATTCTGCATATTTCATTCCTGAAGACCCTATCCCCAATTCCCCTTCCCAAAGCTCGAAATCCCACATTTGTCTATTTTTAGGGTTTGCCAGAACTTCCTCAGATTTCACCCAATCACCTTCAAATTTTACCACAGAGTTCCTTTCTGAATTCTGCTTCTTTGTCTCCCTCTGCCAAATTTTCCCATCCTTTCACCCCGCTTCTGAAATCCTCATTTTTTGCTTCCTTGTCTCTTCGAGAGTGTCCAAAACCTAGTCAAACCCCAATTACCCTTCAGATTTTTTCCCAAATCCAGATTTTCCTTTACTGAAGCAGTTTCTATTTTTGTTTTTCTACCCAGTCAACCAAAAAATAAAAAACTCCTGGTTATGGTTTTCACCCGCGCAGGAGCAAACACCATGGAGGAAGCACTTGCAGCCATCCAAACCAAACTCCAAGATCTGGATGAAAAATTTCTCAGCCTCCATCTTTAGCATTCATCCATGAACAATAACCGACAGCTAGAATCTTTTGCAGCCACCGGGTTCTCTTCTTCCAGCAATTTTCGTGGGTCGAAGCTTGATTTTCCTCGCTTTAATGGTACTAATCCGACTGGATGGATATACCGAGCAGAACAATATTTTAGTCTGCATTATACTTTTGATGTCCATAAAGTTCCACTTGCATCCTTTCATTTGGAACAAGAAGCCCTTCAATGGTACCGTTGGTACATCAAAGCTCATCCCAAACCAAACTGGACAGATTTTTTTCAACTCCTTTTGCCACGATTTGGTCCTAGTGCTTTTTATGACTTCACAGGAGCACTCACTAAACTTCACCAAATTGGCACAGTGAGAGAATATCAGATAGAATTTGAGAAACTGGGCAATCACACAGAAGGATTGTCTGATGAATTCTATAGGAGTTGTTTTATCAGTGGTCTCAAGGATGAAATCCGCTCAGAGGTCAAAATGTTTTGCCCCAACACAATGATGGAAGTCCTAGGGTTGGATAAGTTGGCAGAGGACAAGATCGCAACTCAACAACGCTCCAAACCCACCTTTGTTCCCTTCAGAAATATGGGTTCCCAACGACCTCCCATCACGCCTGCTCCTCAACCAACTCCTATCAAGCATTTGTGTGAAACAAAGATGCAGGCATGCCGAGAAAAAGGGCTTTGTTATACTTGTGATGAGAAATTCACTCGGGGACATAGATGTGTTCAACAAAAGCTCTATCTCTTGGATGTGGATTCTCCGCCTGCCTCAGAACTTGATGAAGAAGCTCCAGATATAGTAGATGATCAGGTCGACGTTCAACACTCGCCTGTTGACACCCCATCTCAGGATGACCCACCCGAGATCTCTCTCCATGCTGTAACCGGCGTCACCACTCCACAAACAATGCGAGTTAGGGGATACTTCAAGAAGCTCCCTCTTACCATACTCATTGATTCTGGTAGCACTCATAACTTCATTGACCCTCGGATTACCAAACAGGCTGATTGTTTTGTCCATCCTTGCTCCAACTTTGAAGTCATGGTTGCCAATGGGGGCACCTTACCTTCCAAGGGGAAGTGTCACAATGTGCGTATCTCTATGGAATATTATAACCTGCGCTCTGATATGTTTTCCTTGTCCTTAGGCGGATGTGATGTGGTTTTGGGTGTTCAATGGTTACGCACACTTGGCCCCATCTTATGGGATTTTGCGAAACTTTGGATGTAGTTTTCAGTCAATGGGGAACAACACAAATTAATGGGTTTACAACCAAGGTCTCTCCGCATCATCAGTTCACATCGTCTGGAAAAAATCCTTAAGAAGAATTCACATGGTGTCATCGCTCAGCTCCATTCCATTCAAATGCACCCATTAATGGTCTCCACTACTTCCTGGGATAGATATGCAGGTGTCTTTGCTGAACCAATGAGCTTTCCGCCTTCAAGAGACCTTTACGGTAAGAATTTAGTCGCATCTACCTCTCAGCAGGAACTGATGGCTATTTTGCATGTAGTACAGAAGTGACAGCCATACCTATTAGAGAATTATTTATGCATCAAGACTGATCTCCCGAGTCTGGAAAATTTTCTGGAACAATGGGTCTCCTACCCAACACACCTGAAATGGGTTATCCCTATGCGATCACTTACAAGAAGGGTAAGGACAATATAGTGGCAGATGCTCCTTCTCGCACAATTGATGACCCAGTTTCTCTTATATCTCTTTCTCTGCTCGTTCCAAATTGGTTGCAATATGTTCAACAGGGCTATCTCTTCTATGAACTCCATGCTTCTTCATCAGCAGGGCACTCTGGGTTCTTCAAAATGTATGACCGAAAACAATGGAACTTCTTAAAGCAGGGACTAAAAATGACAATTCAACAGATGGTGGCTGACTGTGATACTTTCCAGGTCAACAAGGGTGAAACGACACTCCTTTCGGGATTGCTCAAACCCTTGCCCATCCCTACACAGCTTTGGCCAACTATTTCTATGGATTTCCTAGCAGCGCTCTGGTGGTACAATACCACATCTCAAAGGACACCATATGAAGCAGTGTATGGACAGACACCGCCAGTTCTTGTTCCATACACCCTTAGTAGCTCCCCAGTTCAGGAAATTGACTCAGTTATTCGCAACCACGATTAGATTCTTCTCATTCTGCAGGATAATCTTCACATGGCCAGAATTCGCCTAAATCAACAAGCCGATCAGCACCGTTCTGAGTGCATTTTCCACGCAGCTGATAGGGTTCTTCTTCGTCTACATCCTTCCTGACACTCCACAGGCGTTAGTGGCCCGCAATGCAACCCGAGGATGTTGCCGGGGAACCACTCCTTCAGATTTTGCAGCAATTTCTCCAACCAAAGCTTTGAGGACAAATTTTTTTCTAAGGGAGAGGGGATGTTAGGAACCCGTGTCAACCCTTCTCTTCACCATGTTAGTATATTGTTATTGGACGCATATGCTTTGTAAGTCGTCTCGTAGTATTTGTTGATTCATAGTTTATATTAGCCCATAGTATTGACCCATAGTATTGGACGCATATGCTTTGTAAGTCGTCCCATAGTATTATATGTCCCATGGTTTTGACCCATAGTATTGGGCATAGACTTAGTATATAAGTGTGTGTTGAGGTCATTGAAGGCACCGTGAAGTTAATTGTATTGAGCTTGCTCAAAGGAGGTTGCCCCCTCTAAGTGGACCATGATCAATATAAAAGTGATTCTATTCTATTATTTATGATATCTCGTGTATTTGCATTAATTAATTATTGTAGGTTCATCACAGAGTTCTATGCCCCCAGCAGGTGTCCCTGAAGGCCTTTTGGATGCGAGACAGAACGAGCCATAGAATGAAGACCGTGGCTCGGATCGACGAACCGTCGAATCCATTGGATTCAGGACGTCGGGGATAGTGCTTGGGGTACCCCTCTCCTCCGATCCGGTGGCCACGATGTCATCTTGTACGTCCATCTTGGAAACTAGGGTTTTGCTTAGTGAGGGAGTGTGCAATTTTTGCACATTAGGGTCAACTTTGG
Source organism: Larix kaempferi (assembly GCA_027924585.1). Lineage (NCBI taxonomy): Eukaryota > Viridiplantae > Streptophyta > Pinopsida > Pinales > Pinaceae > Larix > Larix kaempferi. Next base: position 2,410,763 of record BSBM01000640.1, read on the forward strand.
AAAATCATTCACCGGGCACTTGTGGTGATGATGATGATGATGGTGATGATGATGAAGACATTGATGATGGTGGAGATGGTGATGGTGATGGTGATGGTGATGAAGATGATGATGATGATGAAGATGGTGATGATGATGATGGAGATGTTGATGAGGAGCCTAGAGATGGTGATGATGATGAAGATGGTGATAATGATGAATATTGTGAAGTTGATGGTGATGGTGACGGTGATGATGAAGATGGTGATGGTTCCGTCTCGCATCCAAAAGATGGAGATGGTGATGATGAAGAAGATGGTGATGATGATGAAGATGGTGATGTTGATGATGATGGTGGTGGTGGTGAACTTGATGGTGAGGGTGATGGTGATGATGAAGATCATGATGGTTCCATATCGTATCCAAAATATGGAGATGGTGATGATGATGAAGATGGTGATGATGATGAAGATGGTGACGTTGATGATGGTGGTGATGGTGGTGCAGTTGATGGTGATGGTGATGGTGATGATGATGAAGATCGTGATGATGATGAAGGCGTTGATGATGATGGCAATGGTGATGATGATGATGATGATGATGATGATGATGATGAAGATGGTGATGATGGAGATGGTGAGGAGGGACCTCCAAAATATCAAGCATTAACATGGGTGAGGTAGGTCTAAATCCTCCCACAAGGACATTTCCAACCATTAGGTGACAATGATGAACATGTTAGTGCTACTCAATTAGATGATGAAGTAGCTCAAGATAATATGGAAGTTGTTGCATCACATGAGCCACATACATATTCCCTAGAACTGATTCAAAATGACAATATTGAATTGAATATGATTGAAGGTTGTTAAGTGGCAAGAAGCCTCAATGAAAAAATGACATTGCAAATCCAAAAACCCTAGCATGAATGGTTATCTTAATCCATGATGAATATGAATATGAATTTTGTTACTAACGCTAATGAAAAAAGCCTTAACATGCCCTCGTTGCCAACATATTTGAACAACAATGAAATTATCCATTATTATGTGGATGAAGGAAATGAATCACCAAATACCCCAATATTGAGGGTACGTGTGGTGGTTCATGGATTCTAGGGCTAGATTAGGTTTCTAGGATTCTAGATTAGTTTCTGAGGGTTAGATTAGTGTTTCTAGGGTTAGTTTAGCTTTTTAGGATTTCTAGGGCTAGAGTTTGTTTGTAGGGTTAGATTAGTGCTTCTAGGGTTAATCATGCATGAATAAACAATCACACGGATATAAATCATAACTTAATCATAACTCAGACATCAAATAAACGATATAAGATAACGATATCAAATAAACTATATAACATGAATAACATTAATCGTGCTTGAATAAAAAATCACATGGCTATACTATGTACCTTAGTCAATTAGGCCTTCTGGATCCTCTCGGTTTTTTATTGTGTCGAACAACCTCTCATGCTCTGCATGAGGTAGTAAGTAGCGTACCTTGTTTGATGACTTCGTTGACATTGTCGATAGTTGGATGTTTGTACCCGCGATCAAGTGCGTAAAGTGATACACCCGCGAACCTGGTCTATAATCCGTGTATGTGTAGCCATTGCTCTTTGGTCCCTTTCCATCCACTGTAAGATATTCCCCCTAAACAACCATCGAGCCAGTCGGAAAGGTAATGCCTTCACTATCCGTTAAAGATGCGAGGAGGGTCTGCTTCCCCTGAATGCATTGTGCCAACCAATAATTCGTCCCAATTGCATTGTTTGTCGGGGCGACAACTGTGTAGATGTGTCTTGCAAAAATGCATTTTAAGGTCATATTCCAACAAGTAGTGGTTTGGTAACTTGGATAATTACAAAAACAAGGAGGGAACCGGGATATGCATGCATAAATGTTTACCTGGCTGTACAAGATCAAATATATGACCATATTCATTCGAAATAGAGGACTAGCCTTCCTCTAACTGGATTGTTTCAACAACTGCACATGGGTCCACTGCAAGTGATACATGATTCCATTCATCAACCCAATCCATTTATTCGCACTCATCCCACTCACAACTGCTACAAGACCCACAAAAGAAAGCAAGTTTTTTCATCCATATTTCAAATAAGGGGTTGTTTGAGCTTCGAACCGAATGAAATCCACGAGTGCCTTGCACAGTACTACAACTATAAGAACGCAATTGATCTATATCAACTACATTCCAGAAATTTCTGACAACATGTCCTCTACCTGTTGGTATGTGTTGCTTCGTGGTTCGATGTGACATTTTTTCTTTGCACCATCGAACTGTGGATTCAGCATTCTGAATATGAGGGCCTCCCATGCACCTCATCTCCTCCCTTCATAGGGAATTTTTTAAACATGCTCCAGCCCCGTCGTGCTCTTCCTTTCCATGCCCGGTCTCAAAATAGTTCCATACATGCAGCACATCATAAGTCTTGTGCAAAATACTCAACCACTGGAAAACACATGCATTTTTGAACTGGCCTGCACAACCATCTGACCATATCCAATGCTGATCCATCTGTATACCTCTCTCCTTCAGGTGATCATAGAAAATTTTGAAGCAATGCTGCACATAATGCAGGTCGTGGAACCTATCATCACTGATGTAGAAGTTGGTCTCTTCCAATATTATCTTCATGTCGTTGCTGCTCTCTGGCGCGTGCTTGTATGTGATATGGACCATTATGCTAACTTGGTCTGAATGGTATTATTGACTTTGAATCTCATTCTGTGGCTGTAGGGTGTAGTTTTCCGCAAAGTCCACAACTGACAATATTGTGCCCTTGGGAAAGGTGTCCGTGCACTGTCTGTATTGTTCATCCTACCATCGTGCTACATGGACATGTTGTACATAATGCTTGGTCTTTTAGTAGAATTCCTTCATGAAATTGCAAATTTGTACCTGGTGCCACAAAACCAAGGGCATTAATACAACGTGACATTTTCAATCTGAATATATATGTACAAATTCAACATGTACAGTATGAAAGTATGCAAACTTAGATTACCTGTGACTTCACCAATGCAATTTTTTTGCTTTTCTTCGAACTATTTACTTGATATGTTATGTACTGGAAGTTCTGCATTTCCACTGCCATCCTCTCAAATTCGTGCTCTGCGGTTTCGTGGACACAGCGGATCAATAATGAAAATCCACTGCAACTGGAACATGTCCCATATAAACATGATATTTTATAATATTTTTGTCCTTCAGGTCTTGGACACATTATGCTATGTATAAATTCTCTGGATGCATTCGGTGGTTGTAACGATGGGAAATCCTGCACAATGTTAGTATGCAAATCACAAAATATATGTCTATATGTATCATAATAGTACTCAAATTCTACATGGTATCTACAACAACATGTATTGCGATCAATGCAAATTCTAACATACCAGGGTTTGCATTTTTCAAAGGACCTTTGGCCCAAGTTCAATTGTGTGTGCTCATTTTTCAACCTCTCATAGAGTTCTGTTTGTGTCGTGTCAAGGAAGTGCTTAACATGGGGTTCACCCCCCCTAACACCTTTTCTCAACTTTAAAACATCTCTTTGATTCGATGACGGTCTAGTGTTATCATGCCAAAACTTTTGCACTAGTTCTTTAACCGCATCAATGAGCTTCATGTCTGACCGAGGTAACCTACCAACAGAGGCCCAACAATATTTTTGTCCTGGAGTCTCAAGTTTTTCTCTAATGGCAGAATACTTTTGAAGAGTCTTTCTATCTACTTTAAATATTTTACATGTGTGTGATAGTAGGCAACGTTTCCTTGTGGATTTTTCTACAATCGATTCCAACAGTACATGACGGTCCACATTAAAATATTGTGTACGAGAAGTTTTTCCAATCAAATTAAATGCAGATTGTAGATTTCTAACAACATGATTCTTGGCCTTTGAACTTCTAACTACCTTTATGCCCAAAATTCTCCTAACATGAGATAGACAATGTGATTTTAACAAAGCAAGAAACAATTGACATTTTGCTGCATCAATTTTGGATTCAAAAAAATCTTTGATTATCTTGCTACAATGGAAATCAATAGTGTGTTTGGGCATCTTACCTTCAAGTCCTGAAAATGAACTTTCATCCACATGAATACGTCTGGGAGTTCTTCGTCGTCCGGTTGATAGTCGAGGAAAGGGAGTTGGCAAGGAAGTACGAGTCTCGTCAACAGTTTGTTGTGGTCCTTCGTTCACAAATTGATCCTGCAAGGGAGTGTGTTCACCATGTGTGTGCTCTTCTTGGGGAGGTTTCTAGTTAAGAACTTGTTCAACATCCATCCCTTCATACTTGACATCAGGCAAGATTTGATTGACTTCAACCACTTCGCCATTGCTTGTTGATAGATCTAAGGCACTAAAATTTTGATTTCTATGTTTTTTCATGTACAACCTAGCATTTTCTCTTATCTCATGGGCCTTTTCAAGGGGCAGCCGCATCTTTCTAGACTTTCTTTTATTATTAAGTCTGTTTCCCACATTCAATGCATTTTTTGGAAAAACAAAAATATCACCCCTGCAAGAATGAACAACAAACAAGATATTAAAACTTGATGTGCATGATTATTAAAGCTCGATGTAGCAATTGATTATGTACAATAACATCTAGTGAGAATGTTTTCATATAATCTTAAAAGCTCATACTCACTTCATTTTCATGGTATGGATGAGGGAAAATAGCCCCAAAAGACTAAGAGTTTTCAATTGTTTAGGTGTTTGTGTGAGTTATTGTAGTGAAACCATGAGGAATTCAACAAATGTTTGTCTACTAGATGGAGGAATGTGATTATGAAATGTTATTGGTGGTGATGCAAGTAATTTTTTTTTTTATTATTTTCATGAAAGGTTGAAAGAATTGCTTGGTGCATGTTGTAGTTCTTTTTTGGTAAGATGTTTTTATTGTCTATGTTGAAGATTAAGAAGACTAAAATAGATCTATCATACAATTCATGAGGAAAAACCAAAATAGATGTCATTCAAACAAGTGAATGGAGACTAAAATACATTTAACAAGATAAAATTGTTACCATACCTCAAGGATTATGATTGCTCTTTGCTTTAAATGTAAAATGCCCCTTTGATGTGTCCACTATATGTAAGAAGAGTTCATGTGTGTCAAAGTAGCATGAGAAATCAATCCAAGGAGCCAAATAGAGTCCAACTGTTGTGTATTCACTCATATTATCCAAATAGAGTCCAAGAGGTGTGTATTCAATCCAAATAGCCAAATAGAGTCCCAAATGTTGTGTATTCTATCCAAATGGTCAAGGAAGCACCAAATGGTGATTGAATTCAACAGAAAATGGTGATCTTGTTGGACTTTGCATGAAAAGAGCCAACAAAATGCGATGAAGTAGGGAGAAATTACGGGAGAAGAGTGTGGGTGTTTTTCTAAATTTCATCTTCAGCAGGGATGCGCATGTGCCAAAGAGCGCATGCGCGCCTCTGCTGAACGTTGTATAGTTCAGTGGGTAACGTTCACTGCATTAATTACCCAACAAATGTAAATGTGTCGGTTTATTCCTAGAGCCCCTCCCCCATAAAATCCTTTAGGCTCTATTCTAGCCCATAATCCCTAAGTGCATTTAAGTGCTTCTAGGTGTTTAGGGGTGATGATGGAGATGTTGATGAGGAAGAGGGAGATGACAATGAAGATGAGGATGATGATGTCGATGATAATGATGATGATGATGATGATGATGATGATGGTGAAGATAATGATGATGATGATGATGATGAATATGTCAAGATGATGATGACGATGGTGATGAGGAAATGGTGATGGTGATGATGATGGAGATGTTGATGAGGAAGGGGGAGATGACAATGAAGATGAGAGGATGATGCAGATGATGATGATGATGATGGTGAAGATTATGATGATGATGATGATGATGAATATGTCAAGATGATGATGACGATGGTGATGAGGAAATGGTGATGGTGATGATGATGGAGATGTTGATGAGGAAGGGGGAGATGACAATGAAGATGAGAGGATGATGCAGTTGATGATGATGATGGTGAAGATTATGATGATGATGATGATGATGAATATGTCAAGATGATGATGACGATGGTGATGATGATGATGAAGATGATGATGATGATGGAGATGTTGATGAGGAGGATGATGCAGATGATGATGATGATGATGGTGAAGATGAGGATGAATATGTCAAGATGATGATCACGATGGTGATGAGGACATGGTGATGATCATGATGAATATGATGGGGTGATTCCACGAAGGTGGTTCACCATTTTTGTCATGCAGGAGCGAAAAAATTGTTTTTCAAGCCTTCGATCGAGGTTTTAAATGCTCGATCGAGGGTTTGAAAATACCTCGATCGAGGGTATTTAAATAGCTCGACCGAGGGCTAGTTTAAACCCTCGATCGAGCAAATAGATTTAAAATGTAGATTTAATTTAGTTTTTATGAAATTGTGAATGTAACCATTTAAAACGAAAACCAACATCGAAACCAAAAACTATTGAAACTAAAACCACCATCGAATCCAAAAACCATTGAAAGTAAAACCACCATCGAAACCAAACCAACAACCATTGAAACTAAAAAACACCATTGAAACCAAAATAAAAACCATTCCAAAACATTTTTTGTTTTAAATTTATGTTCTATTTATTTTTTTAAATTATTAATATTTTTGTTTATGTCAACCGGTAGCATTTCACCACATAAATGCTATCGGTTTTATTTTAAAATGTGTTTTGACAAGTAGAAATGCTGCTTGTTTTTTTCAATCCTCTGAAAACGCCAAGAGGATTGAAAAAAAAATAATCATATTAAGTTGCCGATTTAACAAAAACTATTAACATTGAATATTTTTAATATTTATTAATATTTTTGAAATTGAATATTTTTAATATTTATAATATAAAACTTTATTAATTTAAAAATTGAAAGGATAATATTTTTTTAATATTTAATTAATAATAATATTGATTAAAATATATAAACATAATCCATAATAAAATATTAATCAATATAACTACAATAAATTAATGAGATTAATAATATTAATGAAATTAATGATATTAGTAAATTAATAATTTATTATATTTTTAATATTTATTAAGTTTTTGAAATTGAATATTTTTAATATTTATAATATAAAACTTTATTAATTTAAAAATTAAAAGAAAAATATTTTTTTAATATTTAATTAATAATAATATTGATTAAAAAATATAAACATAAAACATAATAAAATATTAATCAATATAACTACAATAAATTAATGAGATTAATAATTTTAATAAAATTAATAATATTAATAAAATTAATAATTTATTATTAATAACATTATATAAACATATATTTTTATATTTATACATGTAATATCATATAAATATTTATATATAAAAAATATAATTATTGTAATATTACTCTCACTTTTTAATAATGTATGCACATTTTCATTTAAAAAAACATGTTTAAGTGTATAAAAATAGAATATACACTAAGTTGCCTTCCATTTCACTACACTAAATAATATTCAAAATATATAATTTTTTTTTAAAATTTTTAATAATATATATTATATAACATTTTAAAAATAAATTTAAATATGTTTATTAAATTCAATATTTATTAATATAATTATATTTTAATATAAACTAATAATTTTATAAAATAGTTTGCAATAACCTATATAGTTAATAGTTATTGAAGCTTATCTTATAAAAACAACAATTTATAAATGAAAGACTGAATATAAATGATATATCAAATATGTACAATCACTAGTGTTGAAATGTAAATATTTTATTTTAAATTTGTTTTATTATGTGAAATGACATGTATAGTAGGCCTTACATATGACATTCACCTCTAGATTCAAAGGTATTTGCATGCACTATCTAGATTATACATACAAATGTAATAGCCTAAAATTCTCTATTAATTATCAATCCACTCTTATGCAGTTTCCTCTATGCTATGTGTTATAATTTTGGAACTAAGAGTGATATTGTTTAATTGTTTTCATGTCATTATATAGTTTGAATTTGTGAAATGGGTAATAATCTTGTTGTGCAATTACAACCACATGAATAGGTAGTCATTTCCAAATGATAAAAATATCTCAAGCTTGGTTGAATTTCTATTATAGTATAATGTTAAATTTATTTCTCCTTAAAATTTGATTGTGTTTGTATATTTGTTTAGTCTTTGAGAGGTTAGTATATTTTTTTAGTCCCTAATTTCTTCCTAAACCATGGTCCAAAACCCATCCCTAGTGCACAAAACTGAATGTTTCCATCCATATCCAACTTTAAATGTAAACCCATCACTAGTAATCAAAACCTTAAAATGACATTAATTCCTACACATAGAGATTATGAATATTTTCAACAAGACATGTGTGTTGACCATATCTATTGGTCCTAGATTCCTAAAATCTTATTTTAGGGCCCAATGTAGAGGTCCATAGGTCCATGATTGTTTGACTAGTACTAACTTATGAGATTTATAGGTCCATGGTTGTTCATTCAAATTGATTCTCGATTACGAGAAGCATTTCCATATAATAAAACAATTCCTTTTGGTGGTAGATACATCATTCATTTGGGATACCTTGGTCAATCGCCTCCTATGAGTGATAACCCTGTATATGCATGGAACACAACTGAAATTTTTTATCACATAGTCCAAACCTCTCCCAATGATAAACACATAGGATTACGATGTTGTTACTAACCATTCCATGCATAGAAACATTAACACTACACATTCACCAATCATGCCTTTACATAAGAAGAACTTGCATCATTATCTATAATCAAGTAGGATCATCATTACAATATCAAGCAATAGGTTAGTATGCATCATACCTTTACATAGGTTAGTATGTTTCAATTTAAAAGGTAGATTATCGAGACTCAAACATGTAGAGAGCCCCAGTTGACTTAGGCTTGATTCCATTTCCCCTCCATCCCAGACCTGTATGTTGTCGCAACAAGTGTTGAACAACTAAATTTGATGCCTAGGCCCCTATGATGCTAATGTTGCTGATAAAAATGATATCAAAATTGAAATTGGAAATTGAAACTGGAATTGAAAAGTAAATTTGAAATTGAAAATGAAAATGAAAATGATATTGATATTGGAAATTGATATTGTAATTGAATTTGAATTTTGAAATAAAATTCGAATTGAAAATCGAAAATTGAAATTGAAATGAGAAATGAAAATTGAGAATTGGAAATGTAATTAGAATTCAAATTGAAATTGAAACTTGGAATTTTAAATTGAAACTTGGAATTTGAAATTGAAATTTGAATTTGAATTGTGAAGTTTGAAATTTGAGTTTGGATTTGAAATGCGAAATTTGAAATAGAATTTGAAATTTGAATTTGAATTTTAAATGTGAAATTTAAAAGAGAATTAGAATTAGAAATTGAAATGTGATGCAGAGAGTTCTGAAGAGAGATCTTCATTGCTTCATGCTCCACAACGCACGAGAGGATCTGACGTCACCCGAGAGGGTGGCCATCGGTAGCGCCCCCATTCGTTGAGTGCGGCCACGCCGGGGTCGGTTGCCGCTGGTGGAAGTAGCAGGAGAGCTAGTGTGTCCGTTCATCTCGACGACATATATGGTGATCCCCAGGTGGGGGATGGGTGGAAAGAATCGAGTGCATCAGGGCCATCAGGTGCATATTTTGGGTTAGATGCATTTTCAGTAAATTTTTAGTATATAATGCATTGAATTTCAATTGCAAGTTATAATATATATTTTTAGTAACATTTGTGTTTTGGTTTGGATCGCAGGTGCCCCATCAGGGGGATCATACGAAGATGAGGTCACACGGATCACTCTCGCTGATATCACTGCCCAACGAGAGTGGGTGAACTCATGTGTCTGCACATTGAGGGAGGATTCTCCCACATGTCGATCTTTATCCATGATGTTATCAGCAGTTGATGAGATGTTGGCCCTCTACAAGAGGGTGGGACCTCTCAGTGACATTTGGCGTCATTCATGCTAGAGGAGGAGACGGGATGTCATTGGGATCCACAAATGGGAGGACATCAAAGCCGCCATAAGAGGGCATGACGTCAAGGGTACTTTGTTCGAAATCCCACCTGACCGCCCTTCCGGTCAACTGCTTAGACTCAGAGAGTTTAAGTTGGAGGCCGCTACACCACATCTATATGATAGATTCGTGGGAGCGTGGGGCATGTTCCCCCACCATGACCAGGTCCCGTTTGTACTTTGCAAAACATGTTTATGTAGAGTTTGTTTTGGACATGCACCCATATTACACCAGTATAGGGTTCCCGTTCTATGGGGCTGGTAGGGGACGCTCCTACCAACGTCTTGGAGCTCGGAGAGACCCTACCTTCATGCCACCCCCTCTGAGGTTGGTACTGTTTCCAAACAGGACGGTTATCAGGTTGGGGGATGTGGTTCAATCATCCCAGCTTGATGTAGAAGCTAGAGCTGACCTTGTAGACTCGGTGTTCATTGCCATGGGCAGTGTTGTTGTTGCTACACATGGAGAGGCATCTAGACCACCCCCTCCACCTGCAGAGCCAGAGATAGAGTATGTCCCTAGTGACATGCTCAAGAGTTTAGATGGAGAGGCCCTACTAAGGTATGTTGAGTAAGATTGAGATGCATACTTTCGGTCGTATCGTAGATCCATCGCTACAGGACATGTATACTTTTGTACAATTATGTATATATGTTCTTCATGTTATATCATATTATATGTCGTAAATTGAATGGTTAATAATACTTAAAGGAGTTGTATTCTATTGCTCCATGCAGGGAAGCACATTCATGGATCAGCTCTTTGCTAGTGAGCCATCGGTTGGTCCATCCGCTCGTCCCAACCCGCCGGCGACAGTAGTCGAGGTAAGTTATAATTTATGTTCTAATTTAATTTGAGTTTATTATTTCCCAGTTTAAATAATTTATGTTTTATTTCTTAATTTTTGAGATTTTATGTTTTAGATCTTAACTTCAAATGAATTTCAAATTGTACAGGGAAAAGGAAATGGGGTAGATCCTGATGATGGACATGAGGACCGCGAAGGTCCTCACGAGCCGGGCCGAGAAATAGATGTGAGTTTTAATTTATGTTCCAATTCGTATTATTTAGTCACATTTAGTAATTGATTTTTGTACTTTATGTTTCAATTTTTGAATTATAACTTTAATTATGTTAAGTAGTTTTAATTTTTAATAAATCTAACTTATTACATGTAATGGCATATTACACATGTATCGCTACGAGTGGGTGTCAATGTTGCAATGGATTTCACATATGATTGGGATGCAGCTCGAGTACATGTTCCTAATGAAGGGCCATCTACCCATATTCTTACCCAGATCCCGGATATCACCATTGACTCGACAGATATGGATGTATTCATTCATGGTTTACCATTTCAGATCTAGCATCAGTCTACTACACACGAGGGTGGTCAGAGGGACGATCAGGGTCCTCGTGAGGGTAGTGGCCAATGAGTTGATGATCTATACATTTCCATGTTTTGGATATTTTCATATTTTATATATTTTCATGTTTTGGATGATCTAAATATACGTTATCATGTTTTGGATATGGATTTCTATCATTTATACATGGACTTTTATCATATATGGACTTTAGATATGGACTTTTGGATATTTTGTATATTCTATCATATTGATGTTTTCATGTGTATTTTGTATATGATTTAAAATCGATTGTTTTTTATATTATATATGGATATAGTTATTATAGTTACAAATTTATGTTTTATTGTTTCAAATGCAAATTTAATGTGTATGGGTGATTCCATGAAGATGGGTAACTCTTTTTGGCCAAATATGACGGTGAACAACAGAAATTTTACCCATGTATTAAATTGAAGCCCTCGAAACTCATACTTGCCACATGAATTTTGACATGCGGTTGAAAAACGAAATGTAGAGAATTATGTTGGATTTTCAATGATTTTTTTTTCGAAATATACCAATGGCATATATCATGTCGAATTTTCATTTAATGAAACGTGTGTACTTAAAAATTTGAAGATCAATTAACAAGTAGTTTGTGTGTGTGCACAATAATTTAATGTTGAAGTAATAATTTAAAAAAATGAAATATGTGAACATGATCTACATAGAATGCACTAAGACTTACATATTTTTCTTTTAATTTTTCTCGAAAAATTATATTTATTATTATTTTTCGAAACTGACCAATGAATATTTAAGTCGCATTTTGCACACATGTGTGTGTGTGCACGAAATCTTTTGATTTTTTACATAATTTGCAAAACTAAAAATACCCTTTTAAAGAGGACGCGTTTATCTAGTGCTTATGTATTTTTTCAAATTTTTTGGATATGTATTTTGAATGTTGTGGATTTATCTTTGAGCTCAATCAAAGTTGTTGGCAGGGTTTTTTAGGGCAAGTTTTAGTAGAAATTTAAAAACAAAAGACATATGAAGATAAAAATTCGTAAATTTTATGTATCTGGATAGAGGATTCGTTGATGAATCCAATGGTACCAAGTCCGTTCATTAATGAGCATTTAATGACATGGTTTAACTCTGTGGAAGGCAAACAAAACTTTCATTCTGCAGTGAAAAGGGCTCTCAGCCTGTTTTTTAAGCCCTCGATCAAGCTATTTGCTCGATCGAGGTATTTAAAATACCTCGATAGAGGATTTAACAACAACTCGATCGAGGATTTAACAAGACTTCGATCGAGGGTCTAATAAGACCTCGATCGAGGTATGTTCAAGTCCTCGATCGAGGTATTGGCTCGATCGTGGTCCAGTGAAATATGCTTGATTGAGGGTTTGTCTGTGTAAAAAAAATATATAAACGAACTTGGGAAAACCCGCAAAAGGAGTTGGAAACAATTAATGTTTCCAACTACCCTTCCCTCGTAAAAATATCAACCAACCTGTATATAAGTAGTAAACAATTAATCAAAAACAATAATTTTACTCATTGCTAGTTTTTTTTTCCATTAGAGCTTTGTCATTTTGATCTTGTTGAATTAGAGCTTTGAACTTTTCTTGTTGTTTAATTATAGTTCATTAGACATGTAAGATTTCTTTGTAGGCATATTTCAAGATTTCATACTAACATATTGTTGTTTGTTATAACAATTTGATTTTTTTTTCATTTTTTTTCATTGTAGATTAATGGGGAATAAAAAAAAAAGACAAAGAAAACATGTTAGACAACAAAATGACAATGAAGAGTGTGAGAAGAATAGAGAACAAATAAGACAACAAAGAGCAATGTTGAGAGAAGAAGAAGATGCACATTTGGTGCAACAAATTTCAATGGAGGACAACCAAGGTAAATTATTGAATTACATGCTATCATAATTTAAATATCATGCTACATAATTTACAAAATTAGTAATAATTTTCCAATAAATTTAACTAAATTTCATAATTTAATTTGTTTCATATTTATTTGTAATGATATTCTTATTTATTTCATCCATTTGTTATTTAAATTTCAAAGTTTGCAACAATTTTTATGTTAAATGAACAATTTTCTAGTGGCTAACAAATGTTAAATTGGAACAATTTTCAAATGAAACATGTAAATTTAGATTATATTTTCATGTTAATACATGTTCATATTTTTAACTATTTTCAAATTATTTCAAAGTTGCTAACAATTTTCAAATTATGTTTCATAGTTGCTTTAACAATTTTCAAATTATTTCAAAGTTGCTAACAATTTTCAATTTTATTGTCCAACAATTTTCAAATGAAATGTACACTTAGATTTTATTTTCAAGTTAAAATGTATGTACATATTAACTATTTTCAAATTTCTAAACTTTACTAACAATTTTCAATGTTATTAGATTAATTTTCAAATTAAATGTACACTTGGACACTATTTTCAAGTTAAATTGTACATATTTAACTAATTGCAATTTTTTAAGTTACTAACAATTTCAAGTTAATATAATTTCAATTCTTGTTTTGTTAGAAAATTCAATTTCAAAACAAATGAATGATTATTTTGAAATGAACATGTTGTGATATAGTTATGTATTAGTTAGAATTTATTCAATTTGAAAACAAATGAATGAATATTTTCGTAGTTATAGTGGTTGACAATATTTTTATAGTTATGGTGGTTGGCAATATTTTCATAGTAATGAACATTTGAATACAAATTAATGTTCAAAGAGCTATTTAATTATAATGTTTACTTAAAAAAAATTCCATCTATTACATGTGCTTTTATTTACATAACATGACATATCACCATGATATGATTAATGATTAGAATTATATATTTTGTTAGGACAAATTGGAAATAATTATTTGCAATGTTTGCAACCTTGCATTGATATGTGAAGCATTATTGATAAAAAAATCCTTAAATTGCAACTCATGATAAAAATTACAATTTCCATAATTGCTTATTGTTGAAATTGCAAAATCATCAACTATTGAAAATGTTAGTTTGCATTCAAAATTATGAATTTCTCCTCAATCATATATTTGTTGGAATTGCAAAATTTTTAATTGTCATAATTGTTGGAATGTCAAAATTGGAATTTAAGTTGAAATTGCAATTTGAATTAAAAAAATTCCTTAAATTTCAATATGTACTTATCTAAATTTCTTACAAAAAATGTGAGTTTATTATCAACCACATGCTTGTTAAAACTTGAAATTGTGACTTAGTAGTTGTCAAAATTGCAATTTATGTTCAATCTTTTGATTGTTGAATTTGTAATTGCCAAAGTTACAATTTCTTAAAATTAAAATTGTAATTTAAATAAAAAATACCAAAATAGAACAAAGAAGCTCTAACCAATAAGAACTTTTACCATGAAGAATTGAACCCCTAAGCTAATATTTTATTATATTATTATCACTACAATGTTTTTAATTAAATATCGTATTCCTCTCTAAATCAATGTTTTCTTTCCCACATTTAGAGTATAATAGGTATGCTATCATGGGTAAAAAACCAATCTTAATTTATTTCACCTATATAAAACATGAGATGCGTGATGTTGTCCTTGAAATTCTAGGGTATAAGTGTTGTAATCACTTATTCTTTATGGTGATTTGCAACTTGTATTTTAAATATTTATTTGTTTATTTTATACCATAAAGTTAAAATAACATTTTTCTTGTAATGTAAAAGTAAAATGGACATAAATTGCATAAAGAAAATTTTCCCACATTTATATAATGTGATGATTATAAATTATATTAATTTTTATGCCCATAATAATTTTTATTAAGTTATTAATAATTATCTTGAGTTAAATATATATACTTGATTTTCAAACTTTACTAGCAATTATCAAAATAAATGTACACTTTCAAGTTGCATGTACATATTTAGTTATTTTGAAATTAAGTTACAAACAATTTTCTTGTTTTAATGTATTTTCAATGCTTGTACATTTTTCTCAAGTCACTAGCAATTTTCAATTTGTTAATTTATATGTACAACAAATTTCAAGTTAGTAGCAATTTTAAAGTTAAATGTACAAGTTACTACCAATTTCAAGTTACAAGCAATTTCAAATTTTACTAGCAATTTCAAACTTTACTTCTAGAACAATTCTTAAGATTAATTAAGTTAGCAATTTCAAGTTACTTGAGCAATTTGAAATTTCAAGTTACTAGAAATTTCAATTTTTACTTAGAACAATTCTCAAGCTAAATGTATTAGTTGAAAAATTCAATTCACATGCAATTTTCAATTTTTCGATTTCCATATCAAATTTCGAGTTACTAGCAATTTTAAAGTTCAATGCACAACTATCAAGTAACCAATTTTCAATTTGTTAATTTACATGTTATATAGGGAGAAATTATGGTCAGACATCACATCATGGTGATCAAGAATCACATGACCCTGTGCCCCCTCATGATCCTGATCAGCCATCACATGACACCTTTCCCTTTCACATTGAAAGTATAATTGGCAGTTGCAGTGGGGTTGGAAGGGGTGGAAATTTTCTAGAGGATTGTGTAGTTGTTTCTGCACAAGAAGAGATTGGGAACTCGATCCTTGGTTGGAGATTTAGAGAGCATGTCAATAACATAATCAAGTCATATTTTGAACAAAATTCAACGATGGCACAAGCTCAAATCCTACATGGGTTGATAAAACACAAAAAATTGAAACATGCCACAAAGTTGTTGGGTTTTCAAGATGTTAAAACAAAAAAGACATGAGAGAATTCAATAGAAAATGTAAGAACTGCATTATCTTCGTTTGGAAAATCAAGAAACAATGATACTCGAGCTGCTCGTAGGGAAATTACAACGGCTGTTGTGGCACAAAGCACCTCAAGAAATCGAATGGTATCAACAATGGCATCATTGCTCAATGTTTCAAAAAGAACATTGCTCAAATATACTAAATTCAAGGTCCGGATAGATGAAAACGATGAAGCTGCTTGTTGGGCTCTTATTTGTAGGGAACCCTATTGAGGCAGGATGGGAACAGGCATTAGAGAGAAGGTGATAGAGTTTTTGGATAGCCAATCTTGTGCTATTCCAGATCAAAAGCTTGTCCTGCGACAACATTTATCCAGAGGCATTTATCAGGAGCACTGTAAGCATGTGATGGAGATGAAGGGAGTTGCACTTTACGAGGAATTCCAAGAAACCAATCCTGGTGTTCAAATATCATTTAGCATGTTCAACAAATTGAAACTATGGTATATTAGGCCGAATACGATTTGCGACATTTGTTGCTGCCGGGGTACCACCTTGAATTTCAACTATACTATGACACATTTATGGATTTTTGCAGAAGGCATTGGAACAGTGTACTAGCTCCTCACACAGTGCGAGATTTTATTTGTATGATACTATGCAACAGGAATCCTGAACACGTGCTTTTCAATAAGAGGTGTGTAGGTGGAAGAAAATGCCATGAATGCAATGATTTGACATTGTTCCATAGGAACTTTTCTATCTATCCAACACACCATGGATTGTCAGATATCACCATTAGGTGGAAGAGGTATGCGTACGTCACCACGAATCTAACATCTTCTTCATTTGTGCCATCCAAGAGGACCGACTTGCTCGATGATGAGATTCTTGTTTCAGATTTCATGGAGAAGTTTCAAAGTCAAATTTATAAATACATAAAGCACTCCCATAGGTCCAGGTGGAAATCTTTAGAATTCAAACATTCTCGTGAGGTATTTGAGCCGGGCACAATCTTATTAGTGGTAGACTTTGCAGAGAACTACACCTTTTCTCCTCAGAGAGAGATACAGAGTGAGTACTATCACTTCGACCAGGTGTCTATCTTCGTACATGTATTGTACATACATGCTCAGGAAAACATTGATGGTAGGGATAGCACTCCTCAGTCACGTGAAGTGATCAAGGAGTACCATTTTTATGTTAGTGATGATCATGAGCATGACACATTGTTCGTTCAACACTGCTTTGGGTTAATTTATGATTCATTCAGGCAGAGAGGCGTATCATTTACTGAACACTGGATTTGGTTAGATGGGTGTGCAGGGAAATTCAAATCGGCATGATCATTTTATTGGTTGAGTTGCCTTCACAAACAGACATAAATCCGACGCACCTGGAGATTTTTTGAGACATGGCATGGAAAGGGTGAACATGATGGCGCAGGTGCATGTGTGAAACGAGCACTTCAGAGGTACCAGATGAGTCATGGTGCAACCCGACTCAAATTCTCCACTGAAGTAGTTGATTGGTGCACACGTCATTTGGGAAATCAAGGTCGCGAACAAGCAAGGCCGGTGTGCAGGTAATAAACTTCGAACTCAATTAATAAGCTAATAACATTCAATATCATCATTTCCAAAAGAACACATACTTGATAGGAACTTACATATGACAAACTGAATTCCATGCAGGTTTTTTTGGGATATTTCCCTTGGAGATGTTAATAGATCCATGCCATGGTATTGTGAGACCATCTCTGGTACGAGGGAATTACATTATGTTCGAAGTAAAGACATGGGTGACATATTTTCCATTGAAACGGGGAAGTATGCATGTTTTTGTGATTTTTGCATTGATGCAAATGGATGCGGGCTTGATCACTGCGAAAATGATGTATATGTGAAACCATGGAAATATGTTTCTCTTAATCCAAAGGGCCCACATCCAATTCCAACATGGCAAGAGATGCACATTGAAGAGGCAATGGTCTCATTAGATCATGATCGAGTTTCTGATATGGTTAGGGAAGGTACAAGAGTATTCATTAAGTTAATTAGTTCATTATATATTACACATATACAAATGTTGTAGAAATGCATGTAGGACATTTGAATAATATTTGTAATGTATCTTGCAGGTGATGTATTCATTGTCATTGCACCGCCCAACAACCAAGAAAATGTGGCATACTATTTGATGCGGTGCACGCAAATAAAAAGTAAGTTGGTGCGACCCTACCAAGATGGGGACTTCACATACCAAACTAGAGACATGGTTCTAATGGGACACTTTTTTGAAAAAGTGAAAATACAAGGTGATCATATTATTTACAGAGATTTTATGCTTGAATATATATCATGTCAATACAATCATTTGGTGGTGGAAGCTCGAATACATATAATAGAAATCAAGGTGAAGAGAGGTGAGCCAAAGAGATGGAAGATGATAGAAGCTGACCATGATCGTATTATGGAGACTTGCATTCCTATAACCCATTGGCTAGATGAATGAGTTACATGTATGCCACTTGCATCATTGGCATAGTTTTCATGTTGTATTGTGTAATATTTTTTTGGAGATTTTTGTGGAGGTTGTTTTATACATGTATTTTTGTAGATGCTTTAATGTCAAGAATACAAATACTAGATGAGAGGATTTTGTGAAATTTGGGTCATGGTGCTCCAATGTGAATACACTTGAATGTATGGTCAATTCTCCATGAACTTCATCCATAATAGTTTTATAGATATATTTTTAGATGCTTTAAAAACAATATTAAAGATATAATAGATAGTTGAATTGTAATGTAATTGAATTGTAATGTGTAGACAATATAATGTAATTGTAAAATTTCAATTTTAAATTGTAATATACATTCTAATTTTAAATTTTGATTTCAAATACAATTGTAATGTAATTGAGAATTTAAAACACATCTATATACAATGTGGAATTGTAAAATTTAAATTTTGAATTGTACAATGTATTCTAATTTTAAATTTTGATTTCAAATTTGCAAAATTTTATACATTATAATCCATTCAATGTATTTCGTCATCAATTACATTGTATTTCATTATCCATTGTATAAAAATATTATCAAATACCAATGTATTGAAAAAATGATTCATTCAACAATAATCAATTAGTTTTGTTATCAAGAACATATCGAAGTTAAGACCAATTTTTTTTGCCTCTCCTCATTCCATTTAATAAATATATTGGCACTTGGTGCTACATGGAATATAACATAGGAGATAGAGGGTACAATTCAACTAAATAGCACTTACACATAATCTTTGAATAAACATAAACCATATGAAATAGTTGTACATGCATAATTTCTACCATAGTTGTACAAGCATATGCTATCAACATATTTTCATTTCTTATATTAACTAGGTGGTTATGCCCATTGCCAAGAAAACAAACCATATTTTTATGACTTTAGATTAGAGCACACACTTAAAAGAAAAGAACACAAAGATTACCTACATACTATATAACTTGTAATTAGATAATTTTGTCTCGGGGGATATTTCACACTCTCAATGGACAAAAAAATTCTTATATACAACAACACATTGAATTTTCAATTGAAATTACACATTAAATTTTTCATGTAATTGAATTGGAATGTGGAAATTGTGAAAATCCTCACAGCAGATCTAAGAGCTGATGTATACCTCACAATGAAATAATTTAGGAATAAGATTAAGAGTGGTCAATACAGTAAAATGAGAAACACAATAATAATACAGTAGAACTCGGATAGAAGCAAAATAACTTCACACACACTAATTCATTAATCACAAATGTACAAATAAATAATACAATGCATGAGGATTCAAATGCCTGAGGTGGAAATTCGAATTAGCCTTCATGGAGTGATCAAAATATCACTGGAGTGTCATCGGAGCACAACTGGTGTCATCGGAACACAACTGGAAGTCTTCATCATCATCAGTGGAGTCATCAATGCTTAAGTAACTGTCAACCATCAGTCAAACTGAGTGTGGTAGGTGTAACTGAATGAAGGAGGCTCAGTGGAGGGCACATGAGGAGCTAACTAGAGTCAGAATGGGAAGTCTAGTCTCATCAGAGGTCCATTGGAGTAGTAAGGTTAGTTAAGAGTGAGTCAAGCCTAAAATCAAGGAGAGAACTCAGTTAACTGAAGACAACTGGATTAGTAGGTGAAGAAGGGCACCTTTGTCAAGTGGATGGTGAGATGTTGGCGCATCACTGGCTAGGAGGGCTCAATCTGAGTGGAAATAAGCTCCTGAGTATTGGAAGACTAGGGACTAGGTGCTGGAGGTATCAACCTGATGACTGGGCAGCATGCGGATGCATGCTTCATGCAGGAATACATTCAAGACTGAAATTGCAAAGGATGAAAATGCTGGTAGGACTAGGATGGAGTAGAGGAATATCCTAACACCCACCCTTAATCCATCCTGGGCCTTGGTAACTGAGACCAAAGGTCACCCAATACAATGAATAATAATAGTCAATAAATCGAGGAAATGGGGAAAACCTCATGGGGAAAATACCCCCCCTCAAAATAGACTGTAAGGCACACACAAAAATAAATGTTCCAAACTCAAGTAGGTGTGATGCTTGGTCATATGTCTCGAGGTATCTTCTTCTTGGGAAGAAGTGGTTCATGCTCAAAAGGCATGTTCTTGTACTTTCTCTTCAAATCGAATGTGATGAGAACAAATCCAAAAGTATGAGGATGATCCTTGAACTTGTGATTCGAATCATCCGAGGTAGGATCAAATCTATGAATGGGAAGATAGTCTTTTGTCTTCTCCTTCGAACCATCATGGGTGAGATTATGCCAAAAAGAACCATCACATGATTGCTTGAAATCCAAATCAGATTTAAGACTTCAAAAATAGTTTCTTGAGATCTCCTTTGAACCAGTAGGGGTGAGATAAAAACCATCATATGCATGAGAAATTATCCCAAGTAGTGATTGCTTAGAATCCAAATTAGATCCAAGACTTGAATCATGGTTTCTTGAGATATCCTTTGAACCATTAGAGGTGAGATCAAAACCAGTAAGTGCATGAGAAATTATCCCAAGTGAATGGCAATGGCCATTATCTTCAATAACCTTATGAAAGCATGAAATAATGATCATATAGTAGTAAATAAGAGGTGATTGATTAAGGAGATCGAATGCATTACCTCCAATGGATGATTTAACCTCCGAAACATTCATGAGATCATGATGCAAACCAACAAACTCTGGTGCAAGAGAGGATTTAGGACCTTCTACAATTTATAGAGTGTGAGCTGGCACATAATTCGAAATAGAAGAAATTTGGAGCATGAGTGTAGAATCTGCAATTTCTTCTTCTTTTTGGACAACTTCAATATGAGATATGTTTGATACTGAATCATGATCAATGAGATCATAAAGAAGGGTGAATGCATCACTGGGCTTTCTCTCGAAAGGGTTTGGACCAATCCCTTCATTTTGTTTGCCAAATATTTCATCCAGATGGGCCCCTAGCTCTTCTGGAGATTCAACATAATTAAGGGAATCGATTACCATACAATGAGACATAGCAAGCATCATTTCTCCAGAGACACTGTCACCTTTATTTAACCAGTCATTCTCTTCTTCAGAGGATTTGAACTCTCTTTCAAAACAATAATCAAAGAGATCATGGCTCTTCAAATATGCTAACATTTTTGGTTTCCATTCATCATAGTTGAATGGAGAAATCGGAGGGATTTCTTCTGAATACATGGAAGCTGTAGAAGACCTGAAAAAATAATAGAAAATTTTGCAACTGCTACTGCTGCAAAAGTGCAGAAACTGTTGCAACTGTTGCACTCTAAATCTTGATAATAACCTGCAAAAAACTCTCAGGAATGGAGTAGACAATACTCTCAACATGCTCTGATACCATGTGAAAATCCTCACAGCAGATCTAAGAGTTGATGTATACCTCACAATGAAATAATTTAGGAATAAGATTAAGAGTGGTCAATGCAGTAAAATGAGCAACATAATTATAATATAGTAGAACTCAGATAGAAGCAAAATAACTTCACACACACTAATTCATTAATCACAAATGGACAAATAAATAATACAATGCATGAGGATTCGAATGCCTAAGGTGGCAATTCGAATTAGCCTTCATGGAGTGATCAAAAGATCACTGGAGTGTCATCAGAGCATAACTGGAAGTCTTCATCATCATCAGTGGAGTCATCAATGCTCAAGTAATTGTCAACCATCAGTCAAATTGAGTCTAATTGAGTGTAACTGAATGAAGGAGGCTCAGTGGAAGGCGCATGAGGAGCTAATTGGAGTCAGAATGGGCAGTCTAGTCTCATCGGAGGTCCATTGGAGTGGTATGGTTAGTTAAGAGTGATTCAAGCCTAAAATCAAGGAGAGAACTCAGTTAACTGAATACAACTAGACTAGTAGGTGAAGAAGGGCTCATTTGTCAAGTGGATGGTGAGATGTGGGCGCATCACTAGCTAGGAGGTCTCAATCTAAGTGGAAATAAGCTCCCGAGTGCTAGAAGACTAGGGACTAGGTGCTAGAGGCATCAACCTGATGACTGGGCAGCATGCAGATGCATGCAAGACTGAAACTGCAAATGATGAAAATGCTGGTAGGACTAGGATGGAGTATAGGAATATCCTAACAGAAATTGTAAGTGAATTGTAATGTGTAGACAACATAATCAAAATGTCAATTTCAATTTTCAATTTCAAATGTATTCTAATTTTAAATTTTGATTTCAAATACAATTGAGAATTTAAAATACATCTATATACAATATAAAATTGTAAAATTTAAATTTTAGATTGTACAATGTAATCTAATTTAAAATTTTATTTCAAATGCAATTGTAATATAATTGAAATTGAACTTGTAAATTGGAACAACACATTGAATTTTCAATTGAAATTACACATTAAATTTGAGATTTTAATTTTAAATTGTAATTCAATTGGAATGCGTAAATTGTAATTGAATTGTAATGTGTAGACAACATAATGTAATTGTAATTTCAATTATTAATTTCAAATGTATTCTAATTTTACATGTTGATTTCATTTATGCAATTGTAATGTAGTTGAAAACGAGCTTTTAAATTGTAATTGAATTGGAATTGAAATTACATATTAAATTTGAAATTTTACATTGTAATTGAATTGGAATTGTAATTTCAATTTTAAAATGTAATGTATGTATTCAATTCTAAATTTTGGAAGATGTTCTCTAATGTAGTTGAAATTTGCATTTTAAATTGAACTAAATTGTAATAATTATTTCAAAATCCAAATAATCATGGATGGTCTTCGTCTCTTGCTAAAGTGGGGTTGCTCAATTGCTTAAGCCAAACTCCCTTAGTACAATACAAATTAGAGATGACTCCATAGTTTTAGAAGAAATATGAACATCCAAATCATAAAATAAAAATAGATAATGATTATTAATTTGGCACAAAGACTCCATGAACAACATAAAGTTTTATATACAAAGATAAATCCATTATCATATCAAATTGTGTAATGTACCCAAATTCCTCCATGCAATTTTGGGAATTCGGGTATATATGACATAAAATCTATGGCTCCCACCAAAGAACTAGCCATGACTTACACAAAAAGAATACAAAAGGTAGAGCATTATCTCCCATACGAGAACCAATCCATGATTATACATTACATATAGAACAAAAGGAACGTTGACTTCCACCAAGGGAACAAGACAAGCACAATTCACAACCCATATTTATATATGTAAATATGTAAAGGTTGGATTTATCATGGAGAAGCCAAGCAACCAAACTTACGTAGTAAAAAACAAACCAAAGGTGATGGAGTGTATGTTCTAAACCAGAGGAATTTGATATACTTTTAACATAATATGTATATATAACAAAGTAACGATGGCTCCCACCGAGGAGTCCAACCCAAACATAATCAACATAAGGTCTAAATATGAGGATCGGTCTCCTACGAGTCGAGGTATTTTCTATTTGTAAACCTACATAGTATCCATTCTTTCCTCTAGAGAATTAAACCCACAATGACAGGTTTTGCATCATTTATTCACTGTAATTATAAGTGAGAAAAAAAATTACATTTACTTGAAATAGTCAAATTCTCCTCTCTCTGGAAATAAAACCCCCAAAAGATAGGTACTACTATAGCGAGCAAAAATTTCCTCGGATTCACTACTCCTCTTCATCTCATAAGGCAGCTAGAAAAAAATCACCATTATCATTGCAAAATAAAAAGAAGATTGGATTTTTTCCCCCCTTTTGCTTTCGCCTCTCGTCTCTTTCACGAAGATACCCAAAATATTGATCCAAAGATATGCGTCTTTCTCTCCTTCATAGAGGTATCAAAAGAAGGGTTCAACTCACGAGCTACACTCTTCATTCAATTCTAGCTACTAAAGATATGCTCCCTAAAGAATGGAACAACTCTCATCCTCTCCTATGCTTTATCCACAAAAGAGTGATAACCATCACTATCTGAAAAATGGGTTAGACTCTCTTCCTTATCCAAAACAACCAAGGATGGGACTCCCTTCGACTATGGTGGAAAAGAACCCGATAACTGTTAATGAAAAAATGTTTCTCAAAAGGATTCTAAAGAAATAACCCTAACCACCCTCTCCTTAACCAAAAAAACCCTAATCGTAAAATACTTTTATATATCTAATATTTCTTTCAAATCTTCCCTATATATATATAATAATAATGTTCGGATATCCACATCATCTTTTTCAGGATCTTGCATGCAATTAGGGTTTGCATGCAGAATCTAGGGTTTGCATGCATCGGCATGCACTGGCATGCATCCCAGTCACCAGTTTGATGCCTCCAGCACCTTATCCACTTCATTCTAGCACCCGGGAGCCACCTACCACAGAGTTTTAGCCCTCCTAAGCTGAAAGGCGCCCACTTCTCACCTACTGCCAGAGAAGGGCGCACTTGTTCACCTACCACTGCAGTTCCACTTCAGTTACATTCAGTTAGCTCCGATTCTCCCTGATTTGAGGCTAGTTTCACTCCCGACTGACTGTATCACTTCCGTTTGACCTCCAGTTTGATTAGGTGACTTGTTCTGACTTCAGTTAGCCTCCCATGCGCCCCCACTGAGCCTCCAGATCCTAAATCAGTGCTACACACTTCAGTTACACTTATTACACTCAGTTAGACTCAGATTGACACCTGGATGACTGGTTGTTGTGATTGATGAGCACCACCGATGATTGATGAGGACTCCTAGATAGAGTCAAGCTACTCCATTCAGTGATTCGAATGACCTCCTTAGGTAATTCGAATTGCTCAGTCATTGTGACAGTTTGTATTGTAATTCATTCACCCTTTCTGGGATAGAGAGCACTGCTGCATGTTTTGCACAGTTTTGCACCATATTTTCTATGTTCATCTGTTGTGATTGATTTACTTGTTCATTAGATCTGCTGTGACTAATTTTACATGGTATCAGAGCCATGACAGGGACAAGATTTCTTTTCTACATGTGTTCTACATGAAGAGAGAGCAATCTTTTCTCACAAATATATTTCAGCAGCGGCATGCAAAATCTCATGTGCATTCGCTCATGTGCATGCAAGGCTGAAAACATAGTGCTTGTTTGTGTGTGATTTGCAGGTTTCTTACTTCCTCCATGTGCATTCGCTAATGCAAAGATGGAGACTTCTTCTTCACAAAATATTCTTACTCCATTCAACTATGATGAATGGAAACCAAAGATGATTGCATTCTTGAAGAGACAATGTCTTTTTGATATGTGCATTGGTAATACAAGAGATTTTGATTCCGATGAAGAGGAGAATGATTGGCTCAATGATTGTGACAGAGATTTTGGAGCAATATGTCTTGCTATGTCTCCTTGTATGCGCTACCTTAGTAAGACTGCTGAAAATCCAAGTGATCTATGGGTCCAACTTGACAAAGAATTTGGAAAGCAGGAAGAAGAGGATCATGCTAGCCCTTTGGAGAACAAGCCCAGTGAGATCTCCTTATGTGTTCTTTCCGATCATGTGTTGGCCTCAACAATTGTTCAAGATGAAGAAGAAACTGTAGATTCAACACTCATTCTCTCAAAGTCTTCTATTTCGAATTCCGAGCAAGATAAACAAGCTCATACTCTAGATTCCGAAGAGGTTCTTGAATCCTTTCCTTCACATGAGTTTGTCGGTATGCAGAATAATGATCTACTTGAAGTTTTGGAGGTAAAATCTAATTTTGGAGGTGAAGCATTCGCCCTCCTTGATTGCATGCCTTCTATAAACTTATGTTCTATCATTTGCAAAGTTTCTCAGATTTTTAATGAAGATGAAGAGCACTACCATTCGCTTGAGTTCAATTCTCATGCACTTTTTGCTGATTTTGGTTTTGATCTCACCCTTGTTGGTTCAAAGGAGATCTCAAGAAACCATTCATCTATTTTTGGAGCTGATTTAACTTCTATTGATAAGAAGTTCAAGTTTCAAGATCTATTTGATCCGATTGGAGCTATTCCTACCTCACTTGGTTCAAATCACAGGTTCTAGGATCATCCTCATATTTTCAGATTTGTTCTCACCATTTTTGGTATGAAGAGCAAGTTCATAAAGTCTCCACATTCGCTTGCATCCACTGATGGAGAATTCAAGCACATGTTTTTGGAGCATAATCCATTTACTCCCAAGAGTAAGATACCTCCAGACATATCTATTTGAGTTTGGAGCAGTTAAATCTTTTGGTGTGTTACAGTTCATTTTGAGGGGGGGTATTTTTCCCATGAGGTTTTCCCCATTTCCTCGGTTTATTTACTGTTATTAGTTTGGATTATTATTGTATTGGGGTGACCTTTGGTCTTAGTTACCAGGGCCCCACATTATTTTTTTGCACATCATAGTCTAGCTTGAGGGGGGGTGTTCGGATATCCACATCATCTTTTTCAGGATCTTGCATGCAATTAGGGTTTGCATGCAGAATCTAGGGTTTGCATGCATCGGCATGCACTGGCATGCATCCCAGTCACCAGTTTGATGCCTCCAGCACCTTATCCACTTCATTCTAGCACCCGGGAGCCACCTACCACAGAGTTTTAGCCCTCCTAAGCTGAAAGGCGCCCACTTCTCACCTACTGCCAGAGAAGGGCGCACTTGTTCACCTACCACTGCAGTTCCACTTCAGTTACATTCAGTTAGCTCCGATTCTCCCTGATTTGAGGCTAGTTTCACTCCCGACTGACTGTATCACTTCTGTTTGACCTCCAGTTTGATTAGGTGACTTGTTCTGACTTCAGTTAGCCTCCCATGCGCCCCCACTGAGCCTCCAGATCCTAAATCAGTGCTACACACTTCAGTTACACTTATTACACTCAGTTAGACTCAGATTGACACCTGGATGACTGGTTGTTGTGATTGATGAGCACCACCGATGATTGATGAGGACTCCTAGATAGAGTCAAGCTACTCCATTCAGTGATTCGAATGACCTCCTTAGGTAATTCGAATTGCTCAGTCATTGTGACAGTTTGTATTGTAATTCATTCACCCTTTCTGGGATAGAGAGCACTGCTGCATGTTTTGCACAGTTTTGCACCATATTTTCTATGTTCATCTGTTGTGATTGATTTACTTGTTCATTAGATCTGCTGTGACTAATTTTACAAATAATAATACATTTCCTTTTTCCTTGTAGAAGAATTGAAGTTGCAAAGGGGTATTGCAAATTGTAAGAGTATAAATCTCATTAAGCCTCCTCCTCTCAAGAGCTCTAATTCTTAGAGTTTACTTATAGAATGACAAATCCAATGTGTAGGGGTTGTGTGCTTCTAGGGTGTAGTAGTTAGCCTTTGCCCAATATTAGAACCTATGGCTACCCTCTCCATGGATCCCACAACACCACACCAATATTGAGATGCCAAATGTTGCAACACCACGTCCATATTGATAAACAATAGATGAAACATTCTATTGTAAAATTTTCTCAGCCCATATTGAGAAGCCATGGATGAAACATTATGTTTTAAATGGTTCATAAAAGTATATTGGAAGGAAATTGTCAATATTATTTGAAATTCCTAGAGTTGCTATGATAATCCATAGATGTTCAACTCCCTTTTGGTGCATGATGATCGACATATGTTCATGTGCCTTGTGATCAAATTTCAAAAGTAGATGCAAGTCCATTGCATACTTTGAATTGGATCCATCTTGCATAATGCATATTTTGATTCCATTATGCTACCCATAGTAGAAACATTTCCCTAATTATCAAATCTTCCTCTTATGTTAGACTATTATTATCAAACATGACAACTCCAAAAACTGCGTGCACATTAAAATATCTACAAAGATTGCAAAATCAAGGTCTAGAAAAGGAAAAACTCAAACAAAAGTCAATAAATCTAAATCGAACGAAATCCACGTGAGTTTGATTCTCTATAAATCATAGGTCATCCAGCATGACAAAGACTATGGGGATGACGAGCATTGAATGATCGATTGTCATTAGAATAAGGCATTCCATTTACATGTTGTAGACAAGCATATTTGAAGCACCATTGCTCCTTGATGATGGATGAATGAATTGCTTGATGCCTAGTATATGAGTTTTCAAAGGAAACCATTCAGCAATAGAGTTTGGTTAGCTAAGATATTGTTGCTGAGCAATAATATAGGTAGAGATCCTCAAGTAATACCTCTTGTTTATTTATAAAAGTCTTGAGGATCTTGATTCAGTGAATTTGTCTTAGTTATGGTTTATTGAAAATAAAATTCATTAGATATGTATGGTAGTTCCTGACTCGAACCATAGCTTTTACACATAAGAAGGCATGGAGAGAGAATAGGAGCATCTTTTGTTTTATGCCTTCCATACCTATCCACCAAACGCCTTTTGCTTTGATTTACAACTATTTCAACATCATAACACACTACTTCTTAATCACACACAAACCAATGGAGTTTCAAGTGAATGCATACATGAATTTTAAATAATTACGTCTCATAGCTTCCATGTATTTCCACAAACTTGTATGGTCTCATCGATTCCAAATGGCTAAAGAAAGAAAAGCAATGACCCTTCACTACAAGGACATGCAAATATTTGCCTAAACAATTGTATCAATTGTTGCATGTTATTGTCCATCATAACCATGTGGGACTTTTTTCAATCCTCATTTCTAATTTAACCTTTGTCTTCAGTGCTTTGTTGTAGTAGCTTAAGGCCATGGATCATGGATTTGTTGATAATGGTAGTATTAGAGACCACTGCAAAGTATAATCACCATGGAAGATTGAAATATTTCTAAATGACTGGATAGGGTTTTGAAATACAACGAATTCAAAGTTCAAGATGGTTGATCCCATTAGATGCAATGGTCAATACAATATACGACGAAATGATAGTTTCCTATTTCATCAATGCATCTTTGTCCAAGCATTATGCGTACCTTCTAATATCACTGCCTTTTAAACTCATCATATTCAATATTTCCTCTACTAAAACCTCTACTACAATTTTCAGAGTGTTTTCACTGATTTTTGTTAGCAAGGAGTCTACGAAGAAATCCAAGGCAATTAGCATGTGAACAAATTCCCTCAAGACTTCTATCGTAATATTTTGGATATCCTTAAAGGGATCTATGAAAACATTAGAGGAATCAAGAATATTACGTAACAATTAAAATCCATGTACTCAATTAAGAAATAGTTTTATCTTTTCAAATACATCTAAGATGAAATGCACATATACTTATTGCAACTATAGGTTCATTATAGCTTATATTCATTCAATGTACATTCATTATAGCTTAGATTCTTTTTAACTAACATATTATCCATACTTTTTTGCTACTTTCATTTAAAGGGAAATGCACATACTTTCTAAAATTGAAACATAGCTCTTAAAATCCCAACAATCTCTAGGGATTGTTGAAATTGAACGTTCTGGAGTACATAACCTCCTTGATGGAAAACAATGGATGAAAGTAGAGCATTTGAGTGTCCACAAGTACCATTAAAGTTTTCATTTGAATGTCCACAAGTACCAAAGCACCCATATGTTTAAACCATCTAGGCTGGTGCAAGGTAATGATACCCAATTATGACACGTTAGTTGCAATGACATTCTAGAAAAACAAAAATATTATCATTAAAATGAATTATTAGAGGTACCTACAAAACTTTTTCGGATTAGGTGTAAAAAGATGAAACGTAGAAAAACGGATGACCTTCCAGAATATATAACTTTTATTTATGGAAAAGTGGTATAGCCACCCCAAAATGTCATTATTCGAAGATTGGTATGCTATTTGTTTTCTCAAACATAATGTACATGTTTTTGTTGAGCCACCTGTTTGCTATGTAAATTTTCAATTTACAAGAAAAAAAATATGTATAGGCATAGAGTGGAAACGTGAAGGTGGGTTACACTTTGGTGAGAATTAGGCACTGAATAGATATAGCGGTACTTATTCGGCCGAATAAATTTAGTTGTTCGGCCAAATAAATTTTGTTATTCGGCTGAATAACGTTTAACGGTGTTGAATATTGTAACTTCAAAGAATATTATATTTGTACTTTATTATTCCGGAGATGTTTCATTCCTCCGAGGTAACCCTATCATGTATCTAGAGATGGTTATTCCTCCAAGGGATTGTATTAACTAGGGTTATTAGACCCACCATGTGTGGGTCGGCCCTGTAGTTATATTTTAGGGGTTATTAGACTTCTCCAGGTGAGGTCGGCCCCATAAGTCTTTTAGTCAGTTGGAAGTCAAGTATAAATAGAGGAGGTGAAATCCTCATTAGTTCATTCACTCACTTGTGGAAGAGTGCGCACTAGTTGAGGAGATCTGCTAAGGAGTCAAGGAGAAGGAGCACATCTTGTATTTTTGGTTGATCATCTTATTGAGGAAAGCTTTGCTGGGTTTTCTACCCCATGAGGGTTTCCCAGGGTATATTGTGTGTTTATCTTGTGATTGTGTTTCTTTCAGAGATCTTGTTTGTCTATTTGGTTTAAATCTAACATGGTATCAGAGCTAGACTGAATAGGACATCTTTCACAAGGTAAGAATACCTCTTTCTCTCTCTTTGGTGAAGTTAGGGTTTTCAGCCCAAAGTTGGTATTTTTTTTTTATTTTTGGTTGCATGGCTGGATAGCCCTCTTCAAGAGATTTCTTTTGAGCTATAGATCGAACTTTTTGGTTGGGTAGAACTCCGGGAAAGTCAAACCCTAATTCTACCAAAAGTGCGATACGTCAGATTTTGGTTTCAGAAAAAAGTTGTAATTTTTGATTTCTGATTACATGACTGGATATCCCTTCTCAAGAGCATTCTTTTGAGCTATAGATAGAACTTTTTGGTTGGGTAGAACTCCGGGAAAGTCAAACCCTAATTCTACCAAAAGTGCGATAAATTTCTGTTCCAGTTTCCGGAAAAGTGAAAAGTAACTTCCCAGGTAAGTCTACTCTGTCTCTTGGACTCCCCCAAGAGAAGATGGCTCCAAATACTAAGCTTGAAGACAAGCTAGAAGGCATAGAGAATTTCCGAGCATGGAAATACAGAATTGGTCTCATTCTTGAGGAGAATGATCTTGCTCATTATATCAAGGAGGAAGTTACAGAACCAGAAGAAGAGGAAGCCAAAGAAAAACACAGGAAGGATCTGATTAGGGCAAAGAGAATCATAGCTGATTCCATTAAAGATCACTTGATTCCCCAAGTGTCTTCCAAGAAGACTCCAAAGGAAATGTATGATGCCCTAGGAAGAATGTATGAAGGAAAGAACATCAACAGAAAGATGAATCTAAGGACTCAATTGAAAAGTACCAAGATGCACAAAGGAGAATCCATTCAAGACTACTTCTCAAGAGTCTCTCTAATCAAAGAACAACTAGATGCCATTGGTGATACTCTTGATGAAGATGAACTTGTGATGACAGCTCTAAATGGTCTCACTAGACCATGGGAGTCATTCATTCAAACTATGTGTGCCAGAAAAGAAAGTATGAAGTTTGATGTAGTATGGGAAGATTGTGTTCAAGAGGAGGCTAGGGTTGCCAACAGAGAAGCACTTCTCAAAGAGGATGACCAAGCTTTGGCCACCCACACCAAAAGAGGAAAGAGAGGCTACTTCAAGAAGGTAAACCACAAAAGGCCTCAACCCTCTCATAGATTCAAAAAGAAAGGGGGAGACATCTCCACAGTCCAATGCTTCAATTGTCTCAAGCTAGGACACTATGCCAGAGACTGTACCCTACCAGAGAAGAAGAAGAAAAGATTTGTTCACAAAATACATCATGCTCATATGGCAGAAGATGACAGTGAAGAAGAAGAAGAAGAAGAAGAAGAAGAAGTAGAGGAAAGGCCTCAAAAGAAAAGATCTAAAGTAAAGAAAGAAGAACCAGAAGAATATGTACTATTTTCTGCTCTCTCTGGATCTGTGTCTCCTGGTGAAGACACTTGGCTCATTGACAGTGGTGCTTCAAAGCACATGACAGGTCACAAGGAAACTCTCTCCAAGATTGAAGAGAAGTCTTCACCCCAGAAGGTATCACTAGGAGATGATTATCAATATCCCATCAAGGGAATTGGTGAAGCAAGCTACAAGCTTGACTCAGGAACACCTTTGAAGATGAAAGAAATATTATATGTTCCAGGGTTAAAGAAGAATCTACTCTCTATCTCAGCTCTAGACAAGAAAGGCTTTAGAGTAGCCTTCATAGATGGTCAAGTACTCATGTGGACCAAAGGAAAATCAATCAAAGATGCAATTGTCATTGGTGAAGAAGAAGGAGGACTTTATAAACTCAAGGGTCACCCAGAATCTGCCCTTGCTCATGAAGTCTCTAGTCCCAGTGAGCTATGGCACAGAAGACTAGCCCACATTAACTATAAAGCTTTACCATATGTGAGTAAGATGGTTATAGGATTGCCAAACTTGAAGGTTGATCATGATGGCTCATGTAAAGGATGTAAGAAAGGGAAGAATATCAAGAATCCCTTTCCGAAAAGTGAAACAAAGACTAAGAGTTCTCTAGAACTAATACACTCAGATGTATGTGGACCCATGCCTACCACATCTCTAAGTGGGTTTGAATACTATCTCTCCTTCATTGATGATTATTCAAGAAAAACTTGGATATACTTCCTAAAGGGTAAGAATGAAGTCTTTGGAAAATTCAAAGAGTTCAAGGCTCTAATAGAAAACCTCTCAGACAAGAAAATCAAGATTCTCAGAACAGATAATGGTGGAGAATATACTTCAAAGGAATTTGAAGAATTCTGTAAAGAAGCTGGAATCAAAAGGGAGCTAACCACTCCTTACAACCCCCAACAGAATGGGGTAGCTGAGAGGAAAAATAGAACCATTATGGAAGCTGTAAAGACTATGATACATGATCAAGACCTTCCCATGTATCTGTGGGCTGAAGCAGCCAAGACAGCAGTATATGTTCAAAATAGACTATCTCATAGTGCTCTTGACTTCAAAACTCCAGAGGAAGTCTTTACAGGAAAGAAGCCTGAGGTAAGTCATCTCAAAATATTTGGGTGTCCTGTGTACATCCATATTCCAAAAGAGAAGAGATCCAAATTGGATCCCTCAGGTAAGAAGGGAATATTTGTTGGTTATTGTGAAACTTCCAAAGCCTTCAGAATCTACATACCAGGTTTCCATCATATAGAAATAAGTAGAGATGTTACCTTTGATGAGGAAGCAGCCCTCAAGAAATCCAGAAAGTGTCAACTTGAAGAAGTTTATGAAGAAGATACATCTCCCAGAATCTCAGAGAATGCTCACATTCCTGAAGAAGACATACCAGAGGATCATGACATGCTGGAACCACAAGAACCTCCTGTTGCAGAATTTTCCAGGAAAAGAAGACCAGCATGGGCTAGAGATATTATTCAAGGAGCAGAAAGATATGGTGCTCCTGAAGGCTCCACTAGAGAAAGGAAGAAACCAAAGCTAGTATCCAACTATATGGCCCTGATGTGTGATCTTGTGGATCAACTACCTACCAGCTATGAAGAGGCAGCTCAAAAGAAAGAATGGGTAGAAGCAATGACTGAAGAATATCAGTCAATAATGAAAAATGATGTTTGGGATATAGTTCCCAAACCAAAAGACAAAAGTGTGGTTTCTTCCAAATGGATCTTTAAAATAAAACATGCTGCGGATGGAAGTATTGAAAAATACAAAGCAAGATTTGTAGCCAGAGGGTTCTCTCAGAAGGAGGGAATTGACTATGAAGAAACATTTGCACTAGTTGCTAGGTATACTTCAATTAGAACTATCATGGCTCTTGCATCCATGATGAAGTGGAAACTACATCAAATGGATGTTAAGACAGCTTTTCTGAATGGTGTAATTGAAGAAGAAGTATACATAGAGCAACCACAAGGATTTGAGGTAAATGACGGAAGGACTCATGTATGCAAACTGAAGAAGGCATTATATGGGTTGAAACAAGCTCCCAGAGCTTGGTACGGAAGGATTGACAATTTCTTAACTAGCATGGGCTTTACCAAAAGTAAAGCTGACCCAAACCTTTATCTCAAGGTATTGGATGATGAACCAGTTATACTTTTACTATATGTAGATGATCTGTTTCTAACTGGAAATGAGAAACAAATTATTGAAAGCAAGAAGAAGCTTTCTTCAGAATTCGAGATGAAAGATCTCGGATTGATGCACTACTTCCTAGGCCTAGAAGTGTGGCAAGAACCAAAAGGAATCTTTCTGAATCAAGGTAAGTATACTGTGGAAATTCTGAAAAGATTTGATATGTTGGAATGTAAACCCATGGCCACTCCCATGGACTCCAACTTAAAGCTTTTGGTTAATGACTCATCAGAATTAGTGGACCTAACCTTATATAGACAGACCATTGGATCACTAATGTACTTGACAAATACTAGGCCAGATATATGCTTTGCTATAAATACCCTAAGTCAGTATCTAGTAGAACCCAGAAAGGTTCATCTAATAGCTGCAAAGCATGTAATGAGGTACTTAAAAGGTACATTAGATTTTGGTCTACTCTATGATGGAAGTCATGAACTCAAGTTGCATGGTTACTCAGACTCTGATTGGGCAGGCAGTGTCTCAGATAGGAAAAGTACTTCAGGTGGATGTTATAGCCTTGGATCTGCCATGATCTCTTGGTTCAGCAAGAAACAATCCAGTGTGGCCCTCAGCTCTGCTGAGGCAGAATACATAGCTGCTTGCTCTGCTAGCTGTGAAGCTGTATGGCTTCGGAAACTGTTATCTGGAGTGTTTGACTTAGAAATGGATCCCACTATAATTATGTGTGATAATCAAAGCTGCATCAAGATGACAGAAAATCCTGTGTTCCATGATAAGTCAAAACACATAGAGATCCGATACTTCTATATTCGAGATATGGTGCAGAAAGGAGCTATCAAGCTTGAATACGTGAGCACTGAAGATCAAATTGTTGATATCCTGACCAAACCACTGTCTCGTGTGAAATTCGAATACTTTCGAGACAAGCTTGGTGTAGTTCAGAAGGACTCTCCTAGAAAGGGGGAGTAGGATGATTCCTGATGGCAAGCAAGTCTCATCAAAAATGAGACTTCACCTAATCACTTAGAATTAGTTAGATTTAGGACTATTTTATTTTCATTCACTTTTACTTATACATGATTTTGATGATAGATGTATTAGTGAGAATACATGCTAGATGTATACATGCTTTTGATGTTAGATGTATACATGATTTTGATGATAGATGTATTAGTGAGAATACATGCTAGATGTATACATGCTTTTGATGTTAGATGTATACATGATTTGATGATAGATGTATTAGTGAGAATACATGCTTTTGATGACAGATGTATACATGCTTTTAGATGTATTAGTAAGAATACATGCTTATGATTGTATGATGTATACATGCTGTTGATGCTGATTATGTACTTGTATGGATGAAGATACTTGTACTTGTATTGATGAGTGGACAGTTGAGGGGATTGGATCATCCCTGGACTTTCAGTCCTAAAGAGAGCCGTAGACGTAAGGTCTCCGAGAATGAAGTCCTTAGTGGACAGTTGAGGGGATTGAATCATCCCTGGACTTTCAGTCCTAAAGAGAGCCGTAGACGTAAGGTCTCCGAGAATGAAGTCCTTAGTGGACAGTTGAGGGGATTGGATCATCCCTGGACTTTCAGTCCTAAAGAGAGCCGTAGACGTAAGGTCTCCGAGAATGAATTCCTTAGTGGACAGTTGAGGGGATTGAATCATCCCTGGACTTTCAGTCCTAAAGAGAGCCGTAGACGTAAGGTCTCCGAGAATGAAGTCCTTAGTGGACAGTTGAGGGGATTGGATCATCCCTGGACTTTCAGTCCTGAAGAGAGCCGTAGACGTAAGGTCTCCGATAATGAAGTCTTGAATGAACAGGTAGGGGATTGTATCGTCCCCGGACTAAGGTCCCAGAATAGAACCGTAGACTGGGTCTCCGATAATGAAGTCCTGAATGAACAGGTAGGGGATTGTATCGTCCCCGGACTAAGGTCCCAGAATAGAACCGTAGACTGGGTCTCCGATAATGAAGTCCTGAATGAACAGGTAGGGGATTGTATCGTCCCCGGACTGAGGTCCCAGAATAGAACCGTAGACTGGGTCTCCGATAATGAAGTCCTGAATGAACAGGTAGGGGATTGTATCGTCCCCGGACTGAGGTCCCAGAATAGAACCGTAGACTGGGTCTCCGATAATGAAGTCCTGAATGAACAGGTAGGGGATTGTATCATCCCCGGACTGAGGTCCCAAAATAGAACCGTAGACTGGGTCTTCAAAAATTGAAGTCCTGAATGAACAGGCAGGGGATTGCATCGTCCCCGGACTGAGGTCCCAGAATTGATCCGTAGACTGAAGTCTCCGAGAACTAAAGATTGGATTGTATCATCCTTGGACCTATGTCCTAAAAGGAGCAGGATTGATCATCCTAGGAATATGATCATGTGATGACGATGCTGATGATCGTGTGATGACGATGCTGATGACGATGCTGATGATCGTGTGATGACGATGCTGATGATCGTGTGATGACGATGCTGATGACGATGCTGATGATCGTGTGATGACGATGCTGATGATCGTGTGATGACGATGCTGATGACGATGCTGATGATCGTGTGATGATGATGCTGATGATCGTGTAATGACGATGCTGATGATCGTGTGATGACGATGCTGATGATCGTGTGATGACGATGCTGATGATCGTGTGATGACGATGCTGATGACGATGCTGATGATCGTGTGATGACGATGCTGATGATCGTGTGATGACGATGCGGATGACGACGCTGATGATCGTGTGATGACGATGCTGATGATCGTATGATGACGATGCTGATGACGATGCCGATGATCGGATTGATATCGACACTATTGACATTGATGTTCCAGTAACTGGTTGAGTTACTGACGAAGATGAATTGAAGAAAGCTTCCGATGATTTATAGATGTATCATGTATGATGACTCCTTGCCCTTGCAGATGTTGTTATAATATCCTTCTCGTTAAGG
Organism: Larix kaempferi; assembly: GCA_027924585.1. NCBI lineage: Eukaryota > Viridiplantae > Streptophyta > Pinopsida > Pinales > Pinaceae > Larix > Larix kaempferi. Next base: position 2,448,532 of record BSBM01000640.1, read on the forward strand.
GGGAGTGTTGAATATTGTAACTTCAAAGAATATTATATTTGTACTTTATTATTCCGGAGATGTTTCATTCCTCCGAGGTAACCCTATCATGTATCTGGAGATGGTTATTCCTCCAAGGGATTGTATTAACTAGGGTTATTAGACCCACCATGTGTGGGTCGGCCCTGTAGTTATATTTTAGGGGTTATTAGACTTCTCCAGGTGAGGTCGGCCCCATAAGTCTTTTAGTCAGTTGGAAGTCAAGTATAAATAGAGGAGGTGAACTCCTCATTAGTTCATTCACTCACTTGTGGAAGAGTGCGCACTAGTTGAGGAGATCTGCTAAGGAGTCAAGGAGAAGGAGCACATCTTGTATTTTTGGTTGATCATCTTATTGAGGAAAGCTTTGATGGGTTTTCTACCCCATGAGGGTTTCCCAGGGTATATTGTGTGTTTATCTTGTGATTGTGTTTCTTTCAGAGATCTTGTTTGTCTATTTGGTTTAAATCTAACAAACGGGTCACCATTAGACATAACGATGACCTCGATTTGTGTGTGACGTCTAGTCGGACGGGAAAAATGCATGGCATTTTTTATTTATTTGGCCGAACAATTATTCGGCCGAACAATTATTCGGTCGAATAATTATTCTGCATAAACGCTCGGTGGCGGCCATTCTTCGTCATTTCTAGTAGGTTTTCGTGGACCCCGCTCTGAGACCCACTAATAGCCTCGCCTTCGAGCCACCTGTCTCGCCACTCTTCCATCCACCCGGTCGTGTTTGCTTGGCAGGACCTGTCCACGCTAACCAAACTCTGCATTGGCTAGGATGAACTCTTCCACCCCATTCGCTGCTTCCTACATCTCACTTCTTCGCCACCCCCTGCGTCCCCCTTCTGCGCATCCTTTCTGCGTCTGGTTGGTTCGGAGTGGTATATGTATCGGTTCGTTGTAGAGCTCATTCGTTAATGTAGTGTTCACTTGTACATTTGTTGGTGGAGTTTTGTTGTTGGATTGTTCGCCTATTAGTGGACAGTCGTATTTTCGCAGAGTTCACATTGCTGGACGTTCGTTGTGGTGGGGTGTACCCGTTGGGGGATGATTGTTTTGGTGGGGTTTTCGTCGGTGGATGTTTGCAGAGGAGTGGATTGTTGTGGTTGTGGACTTGTCGTCGCGGGGTTGTCTGCGCAGAGGTAAATGTTTTGTGATTTTTTTTTTTTTTTTGAAATTTCTAATATTAATGTTGCATTGTTATTGGAGGTTCTGTTTGTTGTTTTTGTGCTTTGGTTCGTATCTCCAAATTCGCCTGAGTTTGGTTCGGCTGGGTCAAAGAAGTTAAAATTTCAACAGGTAAGCCGAAACCCAATTCCTTTTTCTATTATTGAATTAAGTATTAATTAAATGAATTTTTTATTATTATTGAGTTTGAACTCTGTCCAATTGGACAGAGTTTGAACTATGTCCAATTGGACAGAGTTCAAACTTTGTCCAATTGAACTCTGTCCATGAACCTTGTAAATGGACAGAGTTTATAAATTTAAGTCCATTTGGATAAACTTAAGTTTATGAATTCTGTCCAAATTTAATTTTGAAATTGATTTAAATTTAAATATAAAAAAGAGAAATATGTGTAGTCTTTAGTTAGTTAAACTTGTTAAACTATTGATTTTTCTTATGTGATTAGAAATGAAAATAAAAGTAGTCGTGTAATTCAATTTACAAATGATATTTTCCCTTTATATATACGTTTCCCTTTTCGGTTAAACTCTGTCAAAATGGACAGAGTTCATGAACTGTGTCTACATTGACAGTTAATAGATCAATATATTATTTTTATTATAAACCATGTTAATGCATAACTACAAACACAACAAAACTTTAGACACGACTAAACTTTACTTTAGACACAACAAAACTTTAGACACGACTAAACTTTACGCTAGACATAACAAAACTCTAGACATGACTAAACTTTGCTTTAGACGTAATAAGAAAGAACAAAAGCTACTACATATAAAACTTTTAAAAATCCCTGACCTTCCAAAACAACAAAGTCAATTGTATTATGTATCAAACTGAAGACCATTGTGCAACATGCCAAATTTGGAAAACATAGCCAAACTTACGAAAAATAATACCATGCATCGTTAATTTTTTATGATTCTATGGAATAATGAAAATACTTGTAGATATAATTTATGTTTAAATTAGTAAAATGTCAATTAAGTAATTAATTTAAGAGTTTAATTAAAAGTTAATATGTTCATGAACTCATTCTTTGACATAAAGAAATGTAACCCTTCACTTTGTATTAAACTATATTGGTTCTATTCATTTTAAACATCAAAAACACTTAGAAGATTGGCACATTAATTCCTTATTAGCTATACTCATTTTAAGAACTATTACATGATATGAGGTATATTTAGGTCTTTATTACATAACTTAGTTTCTTTAGCAGCTAGGTCTTAGAATTTGTAGAATTAATATCTAGATGTAACTCTTCACCTAGTATTTAACTATATTGGTTCTATTCATTTTAAACATCAAAAACATTTAGAAGATTGGTACATTAATTCCTTATACATCCAACAATATTAGCTATATTCATTTTAAGAACTATTAGATGATATTAGGTATATATAGGTCCTTATTACATAACTTAGTTTCTTTAGAAGCTAGGTCTTAGAATTTGTAGAACTAGCATGTAGAATTTGAATATGTAATGAATTGATATCTGTGTAAGTGTAGACATTATATCAAATGGAAAGAGAGGAGTCTTTGAGGCGAAAGCGTAGGAGGTCTTCACAGTCTTTTGGAGTTGGTGTTTCAAATGATAATCGAAGGTTGTCAACTTCCCCTTGAGATTCGAGTTTATTGTATAGTTCACATTCAGTTGATCATCAACGAGGCCAAAAGGGAACAAATGATTCACCTTTATCTTCTATGGGAGAACGCCGATCTCGACCTTCTATTGGTATGAACAATCTTTTAATAAATGTATACAAATTGTTTTTTTGTGTACGCAAAGTTTGCACATGTTTACACAAAACTTTGTTTTTATTTGAAGTAGAGCGTGGTTCATAATATGCTTGTAATTCTACAGAGAGGGGGGCAGAGCGAGCAAGGCAGACGGATGAGGGTGCAGAGCAAGGTTCCCAAGAGGCTCGTCATTCTACAAATGGTGATGATGGTCGAGTCAGGACGCAATATGTTGAACTAACTGAGGGTTGTACACCCATTACAGCATATCCATCTGATTTACCTAAGGAGCTTCCATGGGAAAGTGGTGATCATCAAACGAATCTTGAAAGATGTAGATCCCACTACGACAAGTTGGAAAATGATTTGTCTACTATGGATCTCCCTCCAGAGAGTAAACAAATTTTGGAGATTGTTTTGGGATCATTGCAAAAATTCATTCAGGCATATGAGAATCTCGGACCAACTACGAATGGTTTTTTTGATTTGATGCGAAGACAAAGGGAATAAGTGATGGGTCCAGACAAGTGGGCTATTGTGAAGGAGAGAGTGATAAAAGAACATGCCAAATCAATGTTCAACTTCAAAGAAGGTCTGAAGCGAGAAATGTTGAAAGTGCAATATTTCAAGCACCCTGATCTTGCACATCTACTATATGATCGGTTCCTTGCAGCCTATGGTCGGTTTCCATGGAATGATGAGGTTTCTCAATATTTTGATAGATTTTTTTATGCGGAGTTTTTTTTAAAATATGAATCTAGACTATACTGATGTTCATTTAGAATTTTATGGAGTTGGAAATAGTTGAATATATAATAAAAAAGGTGCTCTTAGAGACTCTACAACTATTTGATCTCCACCCCAGATATCTCATCCACCCAGGCTTGTGGCATTAAGATCATAGATAGAGCCCACATCCCAACTTGGGACAACTACAAGAGATTTTGTTGGCGATGGTTTATCGTCAGCATTAGTTGGAGTAGATGTGGGATTGGTTCGAGAGAGGGCTCGTGCCACTATTTGTCAAAAGTTTGTTTACAAAACTGATGATGAGGTAGATGAAATGAACGTTGGAGATCTCAAGGCTTATGACAAGGTTTGTAGCGACATAGCGTCAAATATTATATCCAATGGCACATCGAGTTTAGGAGAGGTTTGTTGATTATGATATGACAATCTATTTAATCTTTTATTCATTTTGAATTGAACTTTTTGTTACATTATATAAATGATATTATGTCTTTTTTGATCTATAGTAATAAGTACATATGTAAATGTTTATTGATTGCAGTTTTCCAGAATGATGAATGAACATTCTTTTCGAATTTCCACTAGTGGAAATATAGAGCATATTGGAGATGTATATTTATTATTTACATATTTATAATTAGGTTTGAACTTGATATATTATCTTTTTTTTTAATTCTAATATAACTATGCATCTTATTGTTAATTTGACTTATCCATGCAGGTTTCTTTAGATACGAACTTTTTAAATAATTAACCATCTATTGTGAGCTAATGTTTTTATTTTTTTTTTAAGTTTTAAGTTAATTGTTTTTTTTTTTTTGCACTATGCTTTATTTATTAACACAATTTAAATTTTAGGGGGGAGAGATAGGTTCTTTGCTGAATGCAACAGATATTAGCATGGAGGTAATTTTGTTTACACTTGAATTAAGCTTTGATATAAGTTTAATATTTTAATTTTTTTGGATTTAGTTTAAATTTGTTCAAGTAATTTATGAGATTCATAAATTGATTTTATACATGTTGCAGCTTGGGTCTCTTCAATCTCTTGGAGTCGAAGAGAAAGCTCTTTTGGAGGATAGCGGGGGACATGCATTTAGAGAATTTGATGTAATTTTGTTAATAATTGAATTGTTCTTTGATATATAAGTTTAATATTTTAATTTTTTGAATTTAGTTTAAATAATTTATGATATTCATAATCTATTTTTATATATGTTGCAGTGTGGATTGAATCCAAGGGGAGGCCCTAGTGGAGGATAGCACAGTGGACATCTTTTTGTTGTTGTTGTTGATATATAGATTGCAACTTTGGTTTGGACATCAAGGAGATTTATTTTTGGACTATACATATGTACGTTGAACTCACATGTTCATGAACTTTTTTTTAGGATTATATATATGTACATTGAACTTACATATTCTATATTTGCTTTAAATGATCTACTTTTTTTGTTAATTATTTAGCATATTTGGTGTGATTTAAAGGTTTAGAATATTTTTTTGCATGTTTATGAATGTATGTATTATTGAATTTATGTATGGAATGTTAAGAATTGATGTTTGGAAGTTTTGATATAGGTTTTAATCTAAAGTTAGGAAATGTTAAGATCAAATGTTATATTCAATGAATGAATGTTAGGAAATTTAGGAAATGTTGAGAATGAATGTTATGGTAAGAATGAATGTTAGATTTTTATAAGAATTTTAAGAATGAATAAATGTTAATAATGATTGTTATCTTTAAATGTTAATAAGTTTAGGAATGTTAAGAAGTTTTGATAGAAATATGAATGTTAGGAAGTTTAAAAATGAATGTTAGGTTCAAAGTTCAGGAATGTTAGGAAGTTTTGATTGAAATATAAATGTTAGGAAGTTCAAAAACGAATATTAGGTTCAAATTTTGATATGAATATTAGGAATATGTTAAGAATGAATGTTATGGTAAGAATGAATGTTAAGGAAGTTATGATAGGTGCAATGAATGAATGAATGTTAGGTTTTTATAGGAATTTTAAGAACATGAATGAATGTTAAGAACATGACTGTTATCTTTGAATGTTAGGAAGTTCAGGAATGTTAGGAAGTTTTTATAGAAATATGAATGTTAAAAAGTTTTAAAATGAATGTTAGGTTCAAAGTTCAGGAATGTTAGGAAGTTGAAAAATGAATGTTAACTTCAAATTTTGATAGGAATGTTAGGAATATATTAAGAATGAATGTTATGAAGTTTTGATAGGTGTAGCCTAACGTTATGAATGTTAAGAAAGAATGTTTGTTTGATATATATAATTTTGGTTTCAACATAAAAGTTGAATTATATATATAAATAATAAATTGAAATTTGTATACCTGAATCATATTTTCAATTTTTAACTAAGGATTCTTATTTTCAATCTTCAGGTACATTTTATGTGGCTGAAATCATGGCAAATGGGGATTTAATGATTTTTTGTTTTTTCATCATAAGTTAGGATTACAGGATTGTGAAGCTTGTGCTAAATTAGAGCAATGATTTTAGACAACAATTTGATGAATTTTCATCTATTTGTTGTAAATAATCATTCCTCTAATTTAACATAAGCTTCATAATTCTAGAATCCTTGCTTGTGATTAAAAATCAAAATGATCGTTGTCTCCATTTGCCATGATTTCAATTATGTGAACTTACTCAAGTGATATTTTAAATTAAAGATTCGCAACGGAGAGTGGGGATAGCCACATCCGTTATCTCATCCCTTAAGTGGTCTAATAGACATATGGGGACCCGAATAAAGTATTTTAGACAGAATTAAGACGAAATTACACATTAAAATTTTCATTATCAAATAATTTTTGAATTCATTTCAGCATACTAGAATACAATCATTTAAATTCTTATATTCTAGTTCCCTTTCAAGATCATAGACATAGTTGAAAGAAAAAAATATATTATACACAACATTTGACAATGACATGGACAAAACTATCGATATATTAATTTGTTTATATAGTTAAAAACATCGCAATAGAATGCTGTCCTCAATTATCCGTTCGCGGTCATATTTGGACAGTTTCCATTTTTTATTTTTTATTTTTTTATGGAACTTGAACCAATTTTATTCAAGATTCACATACTAAATGACTATATTGACAGCATATAACATCAGGTTCATAATCCTGAAAGTAGACATAATTTTCAGTCATATGTGTCTGCTGGAAAAAAATAGCCCTTTAAAATGATGGATCCTTTCTCGTATGTATATCCGTTGTCATTGTAGTCTTCCAATAACTTCATCTTTCCTTCAGTGCATCGCATCAAATAATACTTCACATTTTCATTGTTGTTTATAGGTGCAATCACAACAAAAATATCCCCTCTGCAAATTACAATTGACGTTAGGATTTTTAAATCAATTAAATTGACTAATATACATGTATAATTTGATGGACAGGAATGAAGAATCGACAAAACAATTGTACTTTCAACCATTACCTTCTCTAACAAGATCTGAAATTCTGTCGCCATAAGATGATATTGCTATTTCTTCTGATTCTAATTCTTTTATGCTTGCTAGTGGCATTTTTCGTTTAGGATTAATCTCTGTGTGTTTCCAATGTTTTACGTAGTTGTTCATTATGTTTTCACAAACTTCTGTAGATTCAATATTTTCAGTGCAAATATGACAAAAGCATGATTGCTTTCTACTGTCAAATGCATACACGTTTTGGAAGGCTTTTGTTTGAATAGAGTGAAAATATCTAGTCCCATGTATGGTGCTAGCATTGTATGGTATTGATCTATTTATATTTTGGACTCCAACAAGCCAAAAAAAACCTACACAAATGACAAATTTTGATGTTAGTGTACTTTTTAAAAAATTGACAATAAAATATAAATTAAAACATTTGTCTACATACCTGCGCACATCTTTTGATTGTTGATTATAATCTTGGCTTAGATGTGATTATAAACGTGCAAAACTATGTTTCATTTGCCATCTTCGAAGTGATCTTTTTACGCATGCTCCTGCACCATCATGTTCACATTTTCCATGACCAGTTTCAAAGAAATTCCAGCGATGTTTAATGTTCAATGCTTTATGAAGTCGACATAACCAATAAAATGATTGCGAAGATTTAAATTGTCCTGCACATCCATCCGACCATATCCAATGCTCATTGAATTTAACGTTACGTCCCTCTAGTGAATCATAGAAAATACTTTCAATACAATGCTGAACAAAATGTGTATCGTGTGTACGATAGTCGCTGATATAAAAGTGATATTTTTTAATCACATATCGATTGTCACACATGCTTTCAATGCCATCAACATCCTGTTGAGAATGTCTATATAAAACATGGACAAATATCGAAATTTGGTCAGAATGATAGTATTCACTATATATCTCTTTTTGTGCAGCAAATGTGTAGTTTTTTGCAAAATCAACCACTGACAAAATTGTTCCAGTTGGAAAAATTTCATGAGACTGTTTGAATTGAAGGTCTTGCCATCGTGCTCTATGTGAATGCTTGGTGTATTTATAAATTTCACTTTCAAATTTCTTGAGAAAATCTGTCACACCTATTTTATCTTCTCGCAAATCAATCCTTTTGGAATGTGCATCACTAGAACTTGTAATGTATTCATATCTTCTCCAATCAATAGTTACATTTAACAGCGAGTGATCAGTATCGATAGGATATTTATTGTGGAATAAAACCAAATTTCCACAATGATTACAATGTTTTCCATTGACACATTTCTTATTATAAAATACTTCATCGTGATTTCTCTCACATAGGGTTTGAGATATGAATTCACGTATTGTGGGCGAAGGTGGTGAATTTGTCCAAAATATTTTACCAAATTCAAGAAACATGTCGTAATATAATTGAAATTGCACATGATAACTGTAACAACATGTGTCACGTATAGTAATAGGTCTAACATACCATGGTTTTAGTTGCACAAATGTAGTGATTGACACATTAATTCCATAGTGATCTTCCTTGAATTTATTGAACAATTGTACTTGTGTCATATCCATTATATGTTTTGGATTGCTTACATATACTCCTCGTGATACTCTTTGTCATATCACATCCCTTGAATTTAGTGAAACTCGAGCATGTGTCAACCAATATTCCTGTACAATATCTTTAACACCTGCTCCCATTTTATCTTTGTAAGGTTGTCTACAAATAATTTCCCAGCAAACAAGTTCATCATCTTCATCTATTTGCATTCTGAATTTGTTATGTTTCTATAATGTCTTTCTTGAGGTTCCAACTGCTTTTGCTAGTTGTGTTGTCAAACGTTTTTGTTTAGTACTAACCGAAATAATTACTGTATGAATTCTCTTCGTGCAACACTGATATATTTCTTCCTAGATTTTTCAATTTTTTTTATTGCATCACCTATATTTTCTATCACATTATGTTTCAATTTGGACTCTTTGGTCACCTTGTGAATACCCAATAATGACGTAGCATCTTCTAACTTCTTGGTCACTAATAAATATCTCAAAATTTGTGGTTTCCCTGTTACTGAATAATTCTTCAAAACATCATCATAAATTTTTTGAGCCCGATATCATGTAGCATGTATGGGTATTTTTTTTCCATATTTGTTGCAATCAACATTTTCTAACGTTTCATCATCAATGGTGAAAGTACCTATACATCAAGTTAAATTTAATTTAACATGTATCCAAAAATACAATTCATTATAAAAAATGAATTTGGAAAATACATGATATATACATACCTGGTCCAATTTCTGGTTCTTGAACTTGATCTTCAATATTGACTTTATCGATATTAGTATGTAAATCACTATTTACATCTTTAACAATGGTCTCTTCAACTTCAATTTGTTCTTCTTGTACTCTATTTTCAATTTCTATTTCATCAACATTATCATCTAAAACTGTATTTGTATTTTCAATAATTATAGCTTGCGTTTCTGCAATGCTTGCTTTGTTGGCATGATATTTAATTTTTTTTCTCTATTATCATCATCATCAGCACGTTTACGATCATATTTTCTTTGACGGTTTCTCTTACTTCCCATGATTGTTTAATCTATAAATGATAAATTAAATAATCATCATTTTATAGTAAAAAAACAAAATTAAGATTTAAAAATAGTTACGAAATTTATAAACACATGAACTGAAATTTACTTCACCTTATCAAAATCTTGTAAAAGTCTTTGAAGAAAAACTCATTGGAAACAAATTTCCTTTGAAAAGAATCTTCTTTGAATGAAATAAGAACTCCTTGACAATAAATCACCTTTGAAAAAACCCATTAGAAAATAATAAAAACACCTTTTAAATAAATCTTCTTTGTAAAACCACTGGAAAAAAAAACTTCTTTGAAAAAATACTTAGGAAAAAAATTTCTTTGGAAAAACCCTTGCAAAGAAATAACTCTTTTGCAAAAATAACTTGGGAGAACAATTCTTTGAAAAAACCCATTTTCAAAGAAATAAAAAGGAAAAATACATATCCTTTGCAAAAATACTTTGAAATAAAATATCTGTAAATGCACATTTTGGAAAGAAACATTTTCTGAAACAACCACTTGTAAAAATAATTTGTAAAAAAAACGTCTTTTGCAAAAATATCTAGAAAAAAAAATACTTTGAAAAAACCCATTTCAAAAAAATAAACTCATTTGCAAAAATATCGTGGGAAAATAACTCTTTGAAAAAAACATTTTCAAATAAATAAGAAGGCAAAATACAACTCCTTTGAAAAAATAACTTGGAATAAAAACTTCTTTGCACAAAATACTTTGGAATAAAAACTCTTTAAAATCACCATTTTGAAAAAAAATCACCTTGAAAAAACCCATTGCAAAGAAATAAGAAGTGTAAAAATCTTGGAATAAAAACTCATTTTGCAAAAATGCCTTAGAAAAAAAACTCTTTCAATGTACCCCTTAGAAAGAAATTGGAAGAAAAATACCTTATAAAAAAACTCCCTTTGCAAAAAAAACTCCTTAGAAAACCCCTTCAAAAATATTCTGACCAGAAATATGCGAAATTAAAATGTGCAAAAATAATGAACTTTTTTTTTATTATCGATCGACGGTTTTTTTTTACATTTGGTTATTCAACCGAATAACACCTTTGTTGCAAGTGACATCGCCGTTACGGAAAACGGTTATTCGGCCGAATAACCTTTGAAACCTGAAAATCTCATTTTTCCTCACAGTTTTCAAGTTTCTCCATTTTGGGAAGGTAAAAAGAAACTCTTACACTACAAAGCAACTGTGACACATAATACCATTAGTTTCGTTATTGAATCTACTTTCCGAATATATAGATTTTGTTGTGTATAGGTAAGATCTGATATTTTTAATTATTTTTTTCTTAATAGGTGTCGAGTTTGGTTTCATCTCTTTCAAAATGTAGTGAAATGAAAAATCCATAGCTTTAAAAATACACCACCAAAAAAATTGAAAAAACTATGGTGTAGTCAATTGGCGTGTCTACTTCAAAAGGGTATTAATAGATTTTTTAGTTTTATATTCAATTGAGAGAAAAGTTTTGCAATAAAAAATATGTTGAAAATCAACAAGGTTTCCCCATTGATCGAATTCAAAAAATATAATAATTAGTATATAGATCCATTGGTTACAAACTTATAGTCATGCAATAGTATATTGTGTGTAAATTGTCGTAGCATATTGTTTTTTTGCAAAAAACAAGTTTAACAATGATTTTATGTGTGCGACAAAACATGGCTATTTTGTAGTCCTTTCATTTTATAAGAACACACTGTCAAACATTTGCTGAATCGACATATCAAATCTCAATATAAAAAATTGAAAAAAATATGGATAGCAAGCTAACATAATTCTCTAAAAGTTTTCTTTTTAGTGAAAATTGAAATTCCAAACAAAAATATCACGTTTATTTGCCCAAAGTTGGAAAACATGAAAAACTCAGATTTATTTTCTCACGGGATCCCCCAAAATAGACACCCATCTTCATGGATTCACCCCATAGGCAACAGGCGAATCTTGAGCGGGGCTATTTTTTCAAAATTTTAAAAGTTAATTTTATGTTTTTTTTAAATTGCCGAAGTCAGTGAAGCCTTAAAACGACATGGTCAAGTGTTGAGCCACCATATCATGGTCTAAAAATAATCAAAACACTTTTTTTTTTAGGTTGTAGGTATTTTCATGCTCTTGTGTGGGTTCTTTTCCGTTTTCGAAATAGGTAAGCCAATCAAAATTTATAGCCCAAATAAACAACCTATGGTTTTTACAAATTTGACATGAGTGCATTTAAAAATGAATTAAAAATAGAAAACAACAACAGATCTATTAAAAAATTATATATTTAGAATCTGCACACAGAGCTCGAAAAGTGTGTGCAATTTCATCTGCAGTGCACTCGTGGAGCATATGCGGAACTAGTTGTGAAAAACAGAAAGTTACAGCATTTGATGTGTTCTGCCATAAATCACAGATAAATCAGACTGAGCCTAAAGGTGCAATCCAAAGCTAATTCCAAGCCTATACGGGTGCCAAAAAAAATTTGAATTCCAACACGTGTGCGTGCACACGTACCTAATCATGCGCACACGTAGGTGCGCGTATGCGCTCATAAAGGCACACACGCGCTCCTAAAGGCACGCACGTGTAGGCGCGTGTACACGTTATTGTAGCCCTTTAGATGGTTTATTTAGTTTCCTTTGTCAAGGGGATACATAAAGTTGATGAAGATGTGATGATGAAGAAGATGACGATGATGGAGATGTTGATGAGAAAGGGGGAGATGACAATGATGATGAAGATGTTGACGATGATGATGATGATGATGATGAGATGATGGCGATGGTGATGATGATGAAGATTTTGATGATGATTACAATGGTGATGAGGATGATGAGGATGATGGTGATGATGATGATGATGGTTATGAGGATGATGGTGACGAGGATGATGATGATGATGAATATGGTCATCATCATCTTCATCATCATCATCATCATCATCATCACCATCATCTTCATCACCATCATGATCATCATCCTCGTCAGGTCATCTTCATCACCATCATTATCATCATCCTCGTCACCATCATCCTCATCACCATCATCATCATCATCATCATCAACATCTTCATCATCATTGTCATCTCCCCCTTCCTCATCAACATCTCCATCATCGTCATCTTCTTCATCATCACCATCTTCATCATCATTATCATCATCATCTTCATCACCATCTTCATCATCATCATCAACATCTTCATCTCCATCATCATCATCTTCTTCATCCTCGTCACCACCATCATCATCATCTTCATCATCATCATCATCGTCATCATCATATTCGTCGTCATCATCATAGTCATTATCAACACCATCATCATCATCGTCACCACCCTCTTCTTCCTCCTCATCATCAACATCAAGGTCATCATCTTCATCGTCAACGTCATCATCATCATCATTATCATCCTCATCATCACCATTGATGGTGATGATGATGATGAGTACGATGATCATCAATATCATCATCATACTCATATTTATCATCATCATCATCATCATCATCATCTTCGTCATCACCCTCTTCCCCATCATCATCATCAACAACATCTTCGTCATCATCATCATCATCATCATCATCGATGATGATGATGATGATGATGATGATGATACAAAGATGATGATGAAGATGTCAATGATGATGATGATGATGATGATGATGATGATGATGAAGATGGCGATGACAAGTATGATGAGGATGATGAAGACATCGATTATGATGACTTAGACAATGATGATCGTGACCATGATCATATGATGATGATGATGATGATGTTGAGGATGATGAAGATGGCGATGATGATGACTAACGAATATGATGATTTTTATGATGATGATGATCATCATATTCGTCATCATCATCATCATCTTCATCATCGTACTCATATTCATCATCATCCACCACCATCATCGTCATCATCATCATATTATTATCATCATCATCATCATCATCATCATCATCATCATATTCATCATCATATCATATGAATCACATCATCCTCATCATCATCATCATCTTCATCATCATCAACAACATGATCATCATCATCATATTCATCATATCATTATCATCATCATCATCATCCTCGTCCTCAAAATGATGACGATGATGATGATGATGATGATGATGAATATGATGATGATGATCATGTTGTTGATGATGATGAAGATGAGGATGATGTGATTCATATTATTCATCATCTTCATCATCAACATCATCACCATCATCATCTCCATTAGTCATCATCATCATCGTCATCATCATCCTCATGCTCGTCCTCACAATGATGATGATGACGATGATGATGAAGATGATGATGATCATCATGTTGTGGATCGTGTTGTGGATGATGATGAAGATGATGATGATGTGCTGCATATTCTTCATCATCTTCATAATCAACATCATCATCATCATCATCTCCATTAGTCATCATCATCACTATCTTCATCATCATCATGATATTCATCATCATCATCATCATCATCATCATGACGAAGATGATGATGACGATGATGATTATGATGATGAGGACGATGATGATGACGAGTATGATGAGGATGATGAAGATGACTATTATGGTGACGTAGACAATGATGATCGTGACCATGATTGCATGATGATGATGATGAGGATGAGGATGATGAAGATGGTGATGATGATGACAAATGAAGATGAGTATGATGACAAATATGATGATTTTGATGATGATGATGATCATCATATTCGTCATCAACATCATCATCTTCATCATCGTACTCATATTCATCATCATCCACCACCACCATCATCATCATCATCATCATCATCATATCATCATCATCCTCGTCCTCACAATGATGATGATGATGAAGTTGATGATGATGATCATGTTGTTGATGATGATGATGTGTTGCATATTCCTCATCATCTTCATCATCATCATCATCATCTCCATTAGTCATCATCATCATCGTACTCATATTCATCATCATCCACCTTCATAATTATCATCATCATGAAGACGAAGATGATGATGATGATGATGAAGACGAAGACGAAGATGATGATGATGATGATGTGCTGCATATTCGTCATCATATTTATCATCAACATGAACATGAACATCATCATCATCATCATCATAACTCTCTTCCTCATCATTGTCATAATCAACAACATATTCGTCATTGTCATCATCATCATCATCATCATCTTCATCGATGATGATGAAGATGATGATGATACGAAGATGATGACGAAGATGTCAATGATGATGATGATTATGAGGAAGATGGCGATGATGAGTATGATGACGAAGATGAAGATGACTATTATGATGACGAAGATAGTGATGATCGTGGCCATGATCATATGATGATGATGATGATGATGATGATGATGATGATGAAGATGGTGATAATGATGACTAATGAAGATGATGATGACGAATATGATGATTTTGATGATGATCATATTTGTCATCATCATCATCATCATCTTCATCATCGTACTCATAGTCATCATCATCCACCATCGTCGTCATCATCATCATCATCATCATATCATCATCACCACCATCATCATCATCATCATCATCCTCGTCTTCACAATGATGATGATGATGATGATGATGATGAAGATGATCATGATGATGAGGATGATGTGCTGCATATTCGTCATCATCTTCATCATCAACATCATTATCATCATCATCATCTCCATTAGTCATCATCCTCGTCCTCACAATGATGATGATGATGATGATGATGATGAAGATGGTGATGATGATCATGTTGTGGATGATGATAAAGATGATCATGATGATGAGGATGGTGTGTTTCATATTCATCATCATCTTCATCATCATCATCATCATCATCTCCATTAGTCATCATCATCATCATCTTCGTCATCGTCATCATCATCATCACCATATTCATGATGATGATGATAATGATGATGAAGATGGTGATGATGATGTCTTTAATGAAGATGATGATGGTGATGATGTCTTTAATGAAGATGATGATGACGATGAAGATGATGATGACGATGAAGATGATGATGATGACGAAGATGTTGATGATGATGATGAATATGATGATGAATCAGATGATGATGATGACGACGACGACGATGATGATGATGATGATGATGATGATGATGATGATGATGATGATGACGACGATGATGATGATGATGACGACGAATATGATGATGATCATATTCGTCATCTTCATCATCGTACTCATCATGACGAAGAAGATGTGATGATGGAGATCTTCATCATCACCATCATCATCATCACCATCATCATATTCGTTGTCGTCGTCATCATCATCATCATCGTCGTCGGCGTCCTCCTCTTCATCATCATCTTCATCATCATCATCATCATGATCATCTTCATCATCATTGTCATCATCGTGATCACCATCATCATCATCTTCTTCATCATCATCATAACCATATTCATCATCATCATCATCAACATCATCAGCGTCGTGATCAACATCATCACCATATTCATCTTCATCATCATCATCATCATCATCATCATCATCATCATCATCAACGTCATGAGAATGATTCTGATGATGGAGATGAGGATGATGGTGATGAGGATGATGATGATGGTGGTGATGAAGATGGTGATGATGATGATCACACTCATGATGGTGATGATGATGAACAAGATGATGATGATGGAGATGAGGATGATGGCGATGAGGATGATGATGATGATGGTGATGAAGATGATGATGATGATGGTGATTTCAGATGATGAGGAAGGGGGAGATGACAATGAAGATGAGGAGGATGATGTAGATGATGATGATGGTGGTGAAGATGATGATGATGATGATGATGATGAATATGTCAAGATGATGATGACGATGTTGATGAGGACATGTTGTTGATGATGATGATGGAGATGTTAATGAGGAAGGGGGTGATGACAATGATGATGAAGAGGAGAACGATGACGATGATGAGGAGGATGATGATGATGATGGTGAGGATGATGATGATGATGGTGATGATGAAGAGGAGGACGATGATGATGATGATGAGGATGATGGTGATGAGGATGATGATGGTGATGGTGATGGTGATGATGATGATGATGATGAAGATGTTGATGATGATGATCGTGATCATCATCATCAAATATATGTGGAAGGTGTTTTTCCATCTTGTGAACTCATAATCTTATATATCGTTTGCTAGTATTAGTGTTTGTCACATAATAATTCCCTTTCACATTAGCAATTTTGTTGCATATGTAGATTGTGTATGGCTAACCAAGCATAGTACTTGATGTACACCTCTGTTTCTTGTCTCAGTCATCCAATAAATTATTCCCAGTGTTGTATCATGTTAAAGTTTGCTTAGGGTTCTACCTCTGCTCTCTTGTCTCTAAGAAAAACATCTTTTATCCCTAGCATCCATCATTTATATATTTATTAGTTGAACATTGCTTAGGGTTCTACCTCTCCTCTCTTGTCTCCAAGAAAAACATGTTTTATACCTAGCATCCATCATTTACATATTTATTAGTCGATATCATCCTGTAGCCATCATTTGCATATTTATAGTTGATTTCATTTTGGATTTGGTTGATCCAATTTGTAGAAATTACATTAACTAAAGTTAGTAAAAATAAAGGTTGTTTGCCCCTTCTTAATATTTTGAATTAAGTTTGATTAATAAGTGCTTCCTACTACTATACTTTTTTTTGAAGCTACACATTACACTACCAGATAAGCATGGACTTTTAACTTATTATTTAAAATTTGTTCATATTCACGTTGTTTCATTTGCATTAAACATTAAAGTACTCATTTAGCTTCACATTGTTATATATTGTGAATTTCAAATTGCTTTACTATTGTAAAATCAATGTTAGTTTCAAAATTTGAGGAATCCATGTATATTTTAAATTTTATAGAATTTGAAAAGTACATGTTTCTATATCATAAGATGTCTTTTTTTTAGCCATATTAAATTTGTTGCATTACAATTTTCTTCCATCTCTATTGATATCTCTATTTATATTAGAATAGTACTATTTAAATCATTAAAATTATCATTATATGATTGCAAAAATCTATAAATTTATAATTAGTAAAATACAAAGATTATATTACTATTTTTTACAAATAGTTAACATTAATTTAATATTCTTTCTATTTTATTAAAAAAAAAAAATTTATTTCTTCATATTCTATTAAATATTTAAATAGTTATTTAATTTTTCAATTTTAAAATAAATGTTTTAAATGATTAAAATTGCAAAAATCTACAAATTTATAATTAGTAAAATACAAATATTATATAATTTTTTTTACAAATGGTTAATATTAATTTAATACTATTTTCATTTTGATTAATAAATAACCAAAAACAATTTATTTCTTCATATTTTATTAAATATTTAAAAAACTAAAATTCTTAGTTAATTAAATTTTCAGTAATAAAATATTATTATTTCATTTTCTTTTAAACAATTTAAAAAGAATAATCAACCGTTTAGGTAATAAAGTTAATGTTTCTCTAACAAATAGATAAAAAAACTAAAAATTTAGCAACAATACTCATAATACAAGTTGCTACCATGATTTCATTGTGATTGAAGTTCTTGTATAAAAAACTTAGATGATGCCCCTCTCCTCTTTAAATACTTATGAATAAGAGAGTGAAAGAAGAATTGAAAATGACAATGAAAAAGAAAAAAATTAGCAATCAAATGTTCAGCCTTGTAATCAATCGATCAAACTAGAAAATAATCTATGTATGAGCACTTCTAACTATTGTTTGATGATATTAAAATTATCCTTGTTCTTGATAATGGGTTATATATTGTTAAATATTTATTAGGAGAAAATACATATTCTTAACCATTAGATCCACTCAAATTGTACATGTCTTTTCCAAACCCAAGATTCTAAACTTTTTAGAGATCTAATCTTATTGAAGGTTGAAGGAAGTCCCAGAATATTCACAACATATGCCCCATATGCCCTATGAGGACATATTCACATCCATTGATTATCTGCACCGCTTGTCCACAACTCTCACACTGGACATTGGACATTGTAATTTGGGACATCTAGAAACATCAAGTTTTTTCAACTACATACTTGCATGTTCAACACCTTCTAACTCAAAGAATCAACAAAAAATAATGTCCAAAGCTTTTGTCAAGTGCACTGAACATCGTCTTCCCTTTAGCTTCATGCATCCCTCTTCCCACAACACCTCCACGATACCAATGTTTCCATACTTTGGCAGCTCTTCTACCTCAGACCACTCAAAAACTCTTAGTTGCTTAAGCTTTTTCCATTGGTTCAACTACGAGATTCTCTTCAACTTCTCACATCCCTCTGCCCACAACTGCTCCAATGACCAACCACTAACACTTAGGTCTCAAAGCTTTGTCCCTTTCACCAACCCATGTATGCTCTTCATCTTCACACATTTGCTTGCTCACAATTCCTCTAGATATTTGTCGCGTGCTCCAACCCTCGCATGTTATTCAGCTTCACACATGCCTCTACCCCCAACCCATCCAAAGATGTCAATGTTTCCATACTTGGCCGCTCTTCTAACTCAGACAACCAATGAAAACCTAGGATTCTAAGCTTTGTCGTGAGCTCCAACCCCTGTATGCTCTTCACCTTCACACATCCAACTACCTCCACCACCTCCAAAGATGCCAATTTTTCCATACTTGGACAATCTTTTAACTCAGGAAACCCACGTTTTTCGCGTGCTCCAACCCCCATATGCTATTCAGCATGAGACACCCCTCTTCCCCCAACTCCTCCAAATATGTCAATGTTTATGTATTTGGAAGCTCTTCTAACTCAGAAGACCCATTAGCACTTTGTCCCCGCGCCATCCCCCTGTATGCTCTTCAGTTTCACACATTCGTCTGTCCACAACTCCTCCAAAAATTCTCCAAACATACGAGGAGGAGAAAAGATGCTATGAAATGTTTAAGTGTATCATAAGATAGATATTTACATATGGAAAATTTATGTGTTATTTATATCAACTTCTCAGCTCTTCATTGTTAATCCCTGAATGCTAAAGTTGAAATTTTTAAATTCAAAACCATTAAAAACGCTTATCTCTTGCTTCAAATCCTTTGAAATGTGAGAAAACGGCTGGACTTCATGGTGCCCGAGGTTACAGACTGTCTCTACCTGTAAAATAATTGCAAAAGAAAATTAGTTGCTCATATGAACAACACGACACAGTAGGAAGGGGAAAATAGATCGAGAAAAGGAAAGACCACAAAAACCCTGCCCTTCTTTAGAGTAGTATAACTTCTAGTTCCTTTTTTGTTTTGTTCATCTGGATGAACATATTTAAGCAGTTGTGTGAACCATTTTGGTAAACTGTGTTGTCCTTGTAGTGAAGTTGCTGCACTTGACCTGTCCTGCATTGAAGAATCATCATTTGAATAAGAACATTGTATCACCGTATTTTTACATGGTCGGATGTTGTTCTTGTAAGTAAAAAACAAGGTAAAAATATTCCTCGTGTAGAATCCATAGCAAAACCATGAACGGAAGATAGCAATTGGACCATGCTAAAAAGGTTATGGAGACACAGCATAAAAAGTAACAATATTGGAAAACAAGGTCCAAAAATGAGCTTAACTTGTTTATCTTTTGATCACTATCCAAGTGAGTAATATATGTGGTAAAGCCAACTGCGGAAGAGTTCAAGTGGAAAGGTATCACATGATTAATGGACCCATGATAGTTTGAAGTGAAAACAGGTTCAGGTTCATGTTCTCAACAGTGAATACATAGGATGCAATCAGGTTGAAAAATCTGGAAAGCAAATGCTCCATGCTTGTAGATGACATAGATGTCGGATAATTATAATTAAGGGTATCATTTTATACAATTACAAAGGATTCAGTAGGCCTTTTGTAACAATAAAATTTCTATCTATCACTGAGAATTCAAAGAATTTTGTAATAGGATCTCTCAAATATTGATTTTCAATATTATTATTGTACACAAAAGTACATGTTGCATCAAAGTTTTTCTGGCCCATTACTTGGGGCAACACAATAATTTCCAAGGTCAAGATCGCAACTTCGTAATAAATATGCCTTTATGATTAATTAATCCAAAAATTGCAAAAACTCCATATGCCTTTATGACGAGCAAATGCATTTGCTAACAGATTCTCAGATCGGGAAGTACCATTGATCACAAAGATCGAGGGGATTTTTCTTTCCTGGAGCATTACAAACAATTTATGCAAAATCCAACAACAAGCTCAATCAGTATGCTAACCAATTTGAAATTTACATAAATGTCAATATACAACAAGTTCAAAATTTAAAGATACCATAATTCAAAATGAGAAAAAACCTCACCAATCATTCACTCTTGATGGATTTTTTCTATGCGTATGTTCAAGCCTCTCCTGTACAACCAATCCTTGTTCCGACATTCTAACTTGGTGACCACGAACTAAAGCTTGCAGCCTGATAATTGCTTGTAAACAATGTAAAGTTCCTACAGCCTATCTCCTAACCATGTGGTCACGGACACAAAGGCTTGAAGTCTTAGAAGGCCTCTAAGGGCTCGAAATGCTCGCCTACTTTCACATCCCTACCATCATTTCATTCTCATTAGATGCCTCCTAATATTCACTCTTACATTTTGAGAATTCTCTTTGGAACAATGGAAAATCCTTTTCCAGTTTGTAATACCATCCACCTAGAATTATTTATAGTGTAATACAAATTTCAGGATTGTAGAGTACATCAGGATCCTAACCATGTGGTCACAGATACAAGTTATTGAAGTCTTATAAGGCCTCTAAGGGCTCGAAATGCTCGCCTACTTTCACATCCCTGCCTTCATTTCATTCTCATTAGTTTCCTCCCAATATTCACTCTTACATTCTGAGAAGTCTCTTTGTAACAATGGAAAATCTTTTTCCAGTTTGCAATACCATCCACCTAGAATTATTCATAGTGTAATACAAATTTCAGGATTGCAGAGTACATCAGGATATTTGTGGGTTCCATAGTTGCAGCAGTAGAGTACATCATGAGATTGGTGGGTTCCCGAGTTGCAGCAATAGAGTACATCAAGAGATTTGTGGGTTCGAGAGTTGCAGCAGTAGAGTACATTAGGAGATTTGTGGGTTCCAGAGTTGCAGCAGTATCTTCGACACATGTAACATGTAACATTCAGCAGTATTTATTTAAGTCCTATAAACACATGTAACATTCATCTAGTCCTATCAATTTTTGGTCTCAATAGCTACAATTGCTAAAGAAAAACAAGAACATAAAAATACATTAAGGACAATATTGCATTAACAGGCATTCACAGTGCCCGTATGGGGTATGTAAGGTACCACCAATCTATATACAAAATATAAAGGTTATCACTGATCAACAAAGAATAAATCAAATAAGCTATGCAGCTGTGAGATGGAAGATGTCACTATGTGATAAACAACTGTCAATAATTATGCTACCTTATCAATCACTATAAAATCCATCAAAATCTAGATAAAGCTATTGTGGAATTGTGTGCAATTCTAAATGGTTACCAAGAATATGCATCTACCCTATGCTCCAAGGCCATTCTTCTCACACAAAAACAAAAAGGCTAGTGTTTCTACCTCAAATAGAATATCCAATGTATATCTCATTAGTTGTAGATGGTTGACAAGAGGTTCTTATGTTTCAAGTCTGCTATCTGGTAGTCCTTGTTAAAGTGGTTATGATAAACCTTTTGGTCAAGTATGCTTCCTTCCAATGGTGCAAGTAGATGGTTAAAAGAAAGTAATCAAATAGATCCAGTCCTCGTGTATTGATTTATCCCTTAACAATCTGTACATGAATTGCTAAGTACATTGTTTGTCAGACTGTGATCTAGCGGCAACTTGGATTAGTTTTTGTGACAATGACCCAAGTTCAAATCTTGGAAGCCATACTTCATCCCTACTTGGGGTTCACCAGATGTGGCTACTGATATTGATGTAACCTTCCAGCAATTATGGAGATCACAAGATATGTCTTTATTTGCTCAAGTGCAGAAGGGTGGGATGATTTATTTCCAGGTTTACTGTCTGTCAAAAAGACAGGTTCCATTTATGAAAAAAATGAATCTAAGTACACATTATCATCTTATTTGAAGATAACTCACCTCTTATGAACAATGGAATAGGATGTATATCTAATGCCAACAATAAACTAGACATCGAAAGACAAAGTGCGAACCAACTCAACCTCTAGGAAGAGAAGTTTTTGGTACATCGTAAGGGAAATAGATTTATTTTGAAAAAAAGTTGTATATTTTGCAAAAACAGCCCTCTTACCAGAGCCAATCATGAAGGAACAAATTAATTTTTCAAGGCTCTAGACAGACTCTTTCTAACTACCGAACAAATTTGACTATCATATCAAAAAACTTCTATTTTTCCATAAAAGAAAAAAGGACATGTTAATTAAATGTGGTGAGGGAAATGGCCATCATCAATGATCAGTTCATGACACCAAATCCAAAAGTATGAAATTTGAAGTAATAAACCTTTAAAACAAACATACGTAAAAGATGTCTACAACCAAATAGATAAGTGGCCGTGAAGCCTGGTGGGCTAGCTCAAGTGGTTGAGCATGGTGTACAGATTTTCCATGCATCATTGTAGAGTATAACTAAACCTACATGAAGTAAAGGAATTACATGGAAATCATACTGATAGCCACTAGCCCCTAGCCACCCAGAAACAACAGATTAATACATTGATTCTTATAAAAGTGACAAAAATTCACTCAAATTGTACCCAGGATCAAGGTCTTGAAAATATGGGTATGGTGAATAGTACAACATGGTGGTTTAAGGAGCTAAAACCATCAATTGGGAAAAATGGTATTTGTATTGGGTTAAGGTCTGAGAGGGCCCAAATTGGTAAAACAGTACATATTCCAACCAGAATACAGAGATCTGAGATATCCATGGAAAGTTAACTAGTAAGCATATGAAACTATACAAACCCCAATTTAAAAGTTATGCTGCTATCATAATAATAAGCCCGAGGTAAACCTAGGATAATGTGGAAGGAAATTAAATACAACAAACCAAAATGGGTATCACACCATGCATACAAATGTCACAAAACTAATTCAGAATAGATCATCACAACCCAGAAGAATCTAAAGAGTGGTCATGAGTAATTGTATTGAATGTAGAGATTTTGTTTAGGTACGAGGGAAATAAGAGGAATGTACCGTGGTGGGCATATGTGTAACCTCTCCTCCATGAGTAAACATGGTCGCAAACACTAATCTCACTCCTGTCCACATGGTTGGAGAATAATCCCATTATGATAATATGACCTTACCCACCGGACTCAGTTGCTAGCTGTGAAACCTCAGTGTGCAGAACGTGGAAAATACTGGTCCTCCTAGGTACTCAATACTTTTCCTTCATCTTACGAAAGAGACTGCAAGCATATTCAAGTTTTCCATAATCAACAAGGCAAGGAATAATATAATTATAAGTGAACGCATCAGGTTCACACTTGACCCTTTTCATTTTGTCAAAAAGAGCGAGAGCCCTTGCAACTTTCCCAGTCTTGTACAAACCATTGATTATAACATTAAAAATTGAGGCACTCTAATATACTTTTTCCTTCAATGCTTCAAATAGCTCAACTGCCTTCATTACTTTCTCTTCTTTGCAAACCATAAAAACAAAGAACTAACCAACATCTTCCTTAACTGGGGATCTAAGTTGGGACATTTCCTCCAGTAACTTGATCAAATCATCTGTAATATCTCTCTCGGCAAAAGCTGATATCAAGGGCTTCACTGTCAAAAAACCAGGGGTAATACTCTATTGAATCGGGATTTGTAAGAGCTTGTAAGCTTTGTCCACTCTACTATCACTGCAAAACCCTTCAATCAGTGAACACAAGCTTCGAAGTGTTTCCAGAGAGAAGACGTGTACACGTGTAGCAGAGTTGTTGGGATCTGAACCAGACATATGACAAGGAGGCATGGCGCTAATTCATTGGCAGCATAAGCGAGGAGATGTGGCTCTAATTCATTGGTAGCATAAGCGAGGATCGTCTTTTGTTGTTGGAACGCCTACGACGTAAATATGGCGTGGTTTTGCACTGGAATTTGAGATATGAGGATTCAATGTGTTGAATGTTAGGTAGCTCTTAGAATTATGATCTCTTTTCCTGAAGTTATAAGGATTTTCAATTTTATTTTTAGATTGATCATAGGTTAATTTGGCCTTCCTCATTGCTTCATACAAAGTTTTTGGTTCATCAAACTCTATTTTGTCTTTATAAAAGTTAGGTAAGCAACCTAGAAATCTCTGCATTTTAGGCTTTTCTTCATTTAGGTAAGGCACATATCTTAACAAGGATAAAAATTTAGTACAAAATTCATGCATAGACATTGATCCCAGTCTTAGCTCATAAAAATCCTTTGCTTTCCCCTCATAGTAATACTCCGAGAGGTATTTCCTTTTAAATTCATTTTTAAACCAATTCTGTCTTAGTTTTCTATCATTAATTATTTTTTCTATTTTTAAGTCCTGCCACCAAATCTCATCCTTTCTGACTAGATTGAAGATGGCCATTTTCCCCTTCATAGAGTTGGAATAATTGTACATAGTAAATTTTTTCTTCATCCCAGAGAGCCAAGCCTCAGCTTCTTCTCCATTTTTTACTTCGCCGTCAAAGTTAGGAGGCTTTATTTTTCTAAATTCTCATATTAGCTCACCTTTATATTTTATTTTCTTCATATGTCTTCCCTCAAAGCTATCACTAGAATATTTTGATTCACTAGATAGAGGGATTTCGTCAGAAGAAGGATAGTCAGAGGATGATTTTTCTCGTTTATGTTTCTTCTTATCAGTTATCTCATTTAGTTTATAAAGTAAAGCTTCATTTAAGTCTTCCCGGGTTTTCAGTACCCTCTCATGTTCAATCATGAAGTTCATTAATTCGGTTTGTAAATCCTTTACTGTTTGCAAAATCTCATTATTCACGTTATTATTCTCATCATTAAGTTCCACCCATACAGCTGGGGTAGGGGATCGTCTTCCGGCCATTTCTTCCTGTAATTTAGTAACACGAACTTTCTTCTATGCATGAAAGAAGAATAACAATAAACAAAATTGGTTTTCGTAATAGTTAGTGGACATCATAAAGATGAGTGTTGTAACCGAAGTTCTGATACCACAATGTAACGACCCCAAATACGTCAAATACAGAAATTTTAAAATTTTCATTAACAAGAAAACTAATGTTTTATCTAATTCTTTTGATATTGATACTCTACTTAAATATTCAAGTAATATCTTTGTAATTCCAACATATTTTTCTTAAAAATAATAAACAATAGTTATACCAATTATGTAAACCTATATGCATCACAGTGTCATCAATATCCATGAAGTAAATGATTCTATAATGAGCCACATATTGCTACTCCAAATGTACATAAATAAAATTCAAAAAATATTCTTATATATATTTTAATAATCTTCTATACATATATATAATTTATGAATATGACATTCCTTCTCCATGTAATTATTAACTACCAAAATGCATTTATACATAACGGAATTTCTCATCAACATAAAATCATCCTCATCCATGAAGTAAATGATTCTATAATGAGCTGCATATTGCTACTCCAAATGTACATAAATAAAATTCAAAATATATTCTTATATATATATTAATAATCTTCAAATACATATATAATTTATGAATATGACATTCCTTCCCATGTAATTATTAACTACCAAAGTGCATTTATACATAATGAAATTTCTCATCAACATAAAATCATCGTAGCAAATATTACATTCTTACAAATATTGTCATATATATAAAGTTGTGCTTCCAAAATAACTTATATCTCCACATATGTAATACCCCATCTTCACTAAATATTAACTATTAAAAGATAATATCAGTTACAATCCCTAAAACTAGATTCGTTTATCATGACCATGTATATAGCTATATACTTTATTTACAGTAAGTTAATTTTTATATAACTCCTTTCAATATCAACTAGAGGGATACACATTTTATTTCCATATATTTTAAAAACTAACTTTTCTTATCTTTTCAATATCTAATTGGATCCTACTTTTGATTCCAATAAAGGTGTTTCTAACTATCATATTCTTTGTTCCCGATACATCACAACCTTTATAAATTTGTAAATACATTTCAAAAAATTCATATATTGATACTCATCACCATTTTATTATACTTGTCAAAGGTAGAGTATATAGCATTCGGTTTGAATTTTGACTTTTGATTTTTTTTTTCTCACAAATTTTTTTCCTATAGTTTTCAAAAATTTGTATATTAAATTAAATATTTAAAAATTAAAAAATATTTTTTAAAATGTTAAAATATAATATTATTAATTTTTGATTGGACAAAATTCATATTACTAATTTTTGGTTGGACAAAATTCATAACAAAACTAATTTGCCTAGCTATAAACTTTATTTATCAAAATTTAAAAATATATTAAAAATTTAAAAATAAATATTATTCTAATCATGCAATGATAACATTTTATATTATTATAAATACACGTGTCAAAAATTAACTGCGCTACTGATAGATATTTATCTAAGGCGTGCCAGTTGGTAGATATTCCCACGGAAAACATTTTTCTTGCATTCTATAAGTGGTTCTGGGTTTCTGTGAAAGTCGGGAAAATTTAACGGCAAGGAAATCTATGTGGACAGTACGACGAATGTATTTTTTTTAAAAAATTCACTGCATTTAAAGTATAACCTCACCACAATTCAAGAGTTATAATAATAATAATGATAATTGGGCGTTCTTCTCAAGATAATCTACTCTCAGCACTTTTTATCAGGTTTTCAGACCCTCCACTGGCAGACATAAAGACAAGACAATCACTATCAAAAAGTATGTAGTAGGTATGTTAAACATCAAACAGTGAGCATAAACGACTTGTAAAGGTTTTGAGATGATTAATTATATTCTTCGTCAAATTCAATATATTGTAGGATTTACTTCCAACACAATGTTTTACCGTATTGAAATTTATGGATTTAACAATTTTTTATAATAAAATATTTGTGTTGTAAAAACAATTATCCTAATTACCATAGGGATAAATTTTAGATAATTGTTAATAAAATTAATATAATAAAATAAGTGAAATTAATATAATTTATTTATTATATTATCAAATATAATAGAATATTTTTATTGTTTTCGATTATAATATAATAAATTATTAAACTATTTTCATCTTAATTTTTATTTTTGGACTATATATAATTATTAATTAAATTACTTATAAATTATTTTCAAAAGGCATAAGCAGCTTTGCTGATCCAGTTAGTAAAGACATTGAGACTAAGAATAATTAGATGTTGCTTCTTCCTTGCTTTTAGGCTATGTATGCACAAGTTTAATACATTATTTTTTTAAGGACTTCAAGTTTTAAAGACACGGGACTAGGAATAATTAGGCATAGCTTCTAGTTGCTTTTAGGCTATGAGAAAGTTTAATACATTAAAACATTTTTTATTAAAATTTTCTCAAGAGGCTGGTGCTAAGAAACTTTGTTGCTCATTCTACACATACCAACACATCCCTTCATGATTGATCTACTAATTCACAAATTCACTATTGTTAATATAGTTATTCATGATTAACTCTACTAACTCACTAATATCTAACTAACTAACCAACAATATTATTTTGTATTAACTTTTTATAGTACAAAATATATATTTTTTTTACAACAACATCCCTTATTTTTGGTTGGGGATTTATATTTTATCACTCTTAGGACATGTCACTATGAGGGCTCTCAATTTTAGATGCTAGCACCCTCATTACAAAATAATATATTTTAATGAGTTACATACTTAAAAATGTATTGAATATATCAAACATATTATTGAGAACAATTCTTGAGCTATATATCCTTAGCATACAACAAAACATTTTTTATTTTACTAATTATTTTTATTATCAAATGCAAAATTTATTTATTTATTTGTAAATTAATTTTATTATGATTTTAATTTCTTCTTAAAAGTAGGGATAAGCAGCTTTGCTGCAATTTTCACTTGTTAAGTGAATTGTAGTAATAGTTATAAAATAGTATGGACACTTATGAGCGGTAGCTCGAATCATAATATTAGCGTGAAAGACGAGGGTATCGATCCGGCTATTTAATGGTGAATTGTAGTAATAGTTATAAAATAGTATGGACACTTATGCGTGGTAGCTCGAATCATAATTTTAGCGTGAAAGACGAGGGTATCGATCCGGCTATTTAACGGATTGAATTGTAGTGTTCGTTATATACTAGTATGGAACCTTATGAGTGGTAGCTCGAGTCATAATTTTACCGGGAAAGACGGAGGGTACTGATTCGACTATTCAACGGATTCCTCCTACCTAACTAGGGTTTGTTTGGTAGAGCATGGTACAAAACGGAAACATAGCTAGGGGGCTGGCGATGACATTTAATGTCGTCAAACTTTACAGTCCGTGTAACTCTTAGTCAGACTTAAAACACTGCGACGGGTTTAATAACGAAGCCATAGCGGGGATTAGCTCATACACAAGATCTTGGAAAAAAAAACAAAGTATCTAACAGCCGATCGAAAGATTGACTCCCCGTTGAGAAGAAATCTAAGCAGCGTTAAATTCTGTCGATCCCTCAACCGTAACTAAACATCGGTTTTGATAAATAAAGAAGCATATCTAAGTCCATGTTCACTCAGGCGAGCAAGAGATATACTATGACACTAGCTGCAAATCAACTACTACTCTTTATACGATCACAGGAACAGAGAGATCATTATATTGTGTTGAACACAAGGCTTTAACTAAAATTACCCAGGATTCGACTTCGATCCATTTTGGACAACGAGTTTACGAACTGTTGTTGCAGATTTAAACAAGTCTCAGTAATATACAGAGTTCGGCCTTATTAAGGTAGATCCGTTCCATTTTACTCTAATACACAAAATAATAATAATAATAATAGCATACTTATGACATTAGAGTGAAGCCGCTCTGTCGGTATGCTCGTCTAAGCTATTTGACAGAGTTCAAGTTCTGAACCTTTAGATTTTATTCCATATGCATATCGTATTTATCTATTTTGACGGAGTTCAAGTTCTATATACATATTTACTTTTCAGAGTTCAAGGTTCTAGATTTTATTTCATATGTATCGAAATTATCTACCCTTCCCTTCATTCGCTATCTATAAGAGAGGTAGCGTCCAACCCTAAGAGGAAGGTTTTACTCATTTCTCAATTCGCTATGTGCAAGGTTTTTCTCATTTCTCATTTCTCATTTCATTATAAATAATTACACAGAGATAATAATAAAAAACTGAGACATCGATTGACATACACCGTTATTAAAGAATAAAACTTTAAGCCCAGTATTCACATTGTATATCCGTGGATACAATCTTGGTGATAACCGATCGATCCTCATGGTCATTAACTTCTGTAGGGGCATCCAAGCCCAAGGGAAACAGTCGGGCATGACCGACAAAAGATGCCCGAGGATGGGTGACGACCTCTCGGATAAAGGGCGATAGTCGACAGAAGGTAGTGAGTCGTGAAGTTTCCGACCAACTGAGGTTGATGATCGATAATCATACAAAGTAATGAAATGGTCGGATGTGATATCGACCAGATGAAGAAAGCAGCCGAGAGTCGACAGCAGACAGTCGATGAGGATTGGTCGAGATGGAGGCCCGGGAGAGTGACAACATGAATCACTTGTAAAGGATGAATTCCTTCTAGTAGAAGAGAGGGGCAGTTGACCCAGATGGTCAATGAACGACCAAGAATAGACTTCGGTCGAAGGACCAAGTTGTATCGGAGTCGAGACTAGTGAGAGGCAAGGAAATTTTTAGGGGCAAAATTTCACCAATCGGCTATTTTTTGGACTTGATTTCAAAAAAAAATTTGCTATCTGGTCATTTTTAGTCTCTAATATTGCCTATATTTACATAAAATAAGTTTTTTTATCATAATATTCGCCAAACTTTACACGTTTTGGTAGTAAATTGTATGTTTCATATTTAATATTTGCCTACCTATCTATATACATGTTTTTTTCAATCCAAAATAATCGCCTACGATATTATACTTAAGTATAATATTAGAATCCTTAAAAAATACCCTGATGAGAGGACTAGGTGAGTCGGTGATGATGTCGATGTAAAGGATGTCGAATACATTAGAGTGGTCAAAGGATGAAGACGACGAAGACCAAAAGGGATCAGAGGGATCAAAGGTTGAGTCGCTAAGCTGGTTCGATGCAAGGAGACCAACCAGTGAAATGATCATGTGCATGAGAGGAAGGAGCCAACGTAGCATGGTGATGACTGAGTTACAGTCAAATACGAGATCAGCTACGGTTTGCCAATAAAGAAGTGGCATCTAGTCATCGGATCAAATGCGATTGAAGGATAAGCGACTCATGTTGAATTCACAGAAGAAGTGTCGAACAGAGGATCGACATAGTGGGCTGAGTGTAAGTTGACCAATTAGAGTATAGTTGGTCAATAGTACCAACTGATCCTAGGAGGACGAGTCGAAGATAATCGACAAAAGAAGGTCAACCAGGGGGATTTCGGATGACCACTAGTTCGAGGGAAAATGGCAATGGAAGCCATGTAGTCGAGCAGGAAGTTGTCTAAGTAGGGTCGACAGAAGCGAAAGTCGAAGAAGTCGAACATCGACACCGATGAAAGCGGAAAGTCCAAGCGAGGGGGATCGGGTAGACTGGAAGTCATGGAGACTAAGTGAAGCCAACAAGTTAAGTCGAGGACTGACAAAGTAAATAATGGTCGATGTGTCAAGAGGATAGTGATAAGACCAACAACTGTAGCAAATTCAGAGAGGTGCAATACTCAAGGCAACATACCTATAGATGTTGTGGGTTGTTGAGGAAGTTAATGGAAGTTAAGACGATGGTTGAGATCAGGACATGTGTTGCCACAAGAAGAGGTTGTGCAGGACGGTCAAGGGGTACTGACAACTGTAGGATCCCTTAGGTCAGAAGCAAAGCGGCAGACAGAGAAGGACGTCTTGGGGAAGCCAGTCAGAGTGGACCTCGGGAACAGTAGCAGAGCAGAGTAGAAGATTGGTGCAGAGGAATAGAGGAAGGGATCCATCAATCAATTGGGATTCATTCATTCTTTCATTCAATATAGGATTGGAAGAAGGAGTGGATCACACATAGGGAGAAACACACTGAGTAAAACAAAGATTTACTTATGTATATTGTAACAGGCTAAGGCCAACTTGTTTTACTGCTTTGTATGTAACATTGTAATCACTTCAAGTAATAGAAGCCAACTTCTTGGAATTCCAGTTCACGTTTAGTCTATGTGAGCATTCGTGTGATTGACTATGTGTTATAGTTAAGCAAGAGGTTCTGACCGACCCACCCTTGCGTCAGGTGGTATCAGAGCAGTAGAATCCTAAGAATTGGTTGAATCCTGTGAGCAGGAGAGGAATCCAGTGAATGATAGAGAACCCGATACCAACTTACATAGCATCGAGTGGTAATGAATAGGAATAGCCTACGAGTGCGTGAACAACTCCAGCTACGGTTGGGTAGAGTTGTGCATGGTGGTGAAAGTCTAGTTGTGATTGGACAAAGGAGAGAAAATCCAGCTGTGGTTGGGTAGAGTTGCAGACCAAGGATCCGAAGAGTGGGAAAACACCATCCATGGATTACTTGGTGTAACGCCCGCTGGAGAAATGGAAATCCCAATTAAAATATGGGAGACTGAACAACAAAACGAAGCTCTGCTCGAGCTCGCGAAAGACAATAGTTCTAGTAGACGAACTAGATAGAATTGTTGAAGAAGGGAGAAAGAGAGACGGAATCAATAAAGGGGTCCAGAGGAGAGCTGCACGGTGTAAAGGTGCAGAAGTCCCAAGGTCGAGGGAGCAGACGACCTTGACAAGGATATGTGGTGTACTGAGAGAGGAAGTACTCAAAGTGGAAGTGTGGGAGGATGAAAAAGGAATTGGAGAACCTTCCAACCCAGATAAGTTGATGAGGGCCCTGATGAAAGGGAATGGAGTCTTGTTGATCGAAGAGATAGAGGAGGTTTGACAGCGGGTCGAGTGAAGAATGGAAGTGCTAAATAGGGCACTAACCGATGGGTGCGGAGATGAGTCTTCCCAAGAAGAGGAGTTCAGTCAGGACCCGACAAGAGAGAACGAGGTCGCAGAATGTTCTCCCGATGAACAGTCGGACGAGAATAGCGTCGACAAGATGGAAGTGTAGTCGGGTGAAAGGACTGTTGAGAAAGTGACGATTTCAGTCGATGGAGAGATTGATGAGGGGAAGGAGAAAGACGACCTTCACGTAGGAGGATATGAAGCGGACGATGAAACTGTTGACGAAGTTGTCGATGTGAATACCAACGAGACTGAGGCAGAAAGCGACAAGAATGTTGCTGCCGACTTGGACGAAGACAATGGAGCAGCCGCTGTGGAGAAAGGTAGGAAGGGAAGTCTTTCGATGAGCCGCATAGAGGAAAGGACTTTGGATGACAAGTTAAAAGAGTACCTATGCATGGACGCAGAGGAAAGGGTTTGGAAAGAGTTCCATGAAGAACCCATATGAGGAAGTAGTTGACGTGGACGAGAATCGATATCCATTTTTGGAGGAGGAGAAGCAAGTCGTAGACAAGCTTGCAATGGAAGGTAATTCCGCGATGACAGTAGTAAGTCTGTTGCAGATTAAGGAAGGACTTGCAGTCCAGATGCAAGCCACTGGGTTCGAGTCGATAAGAGAAGTGAGAGGAAGAGTCCAAGAGGAAGTCGGGATAGTCGAGAAGATGTCGACAAGGTTTCTGAGGAGAAGCAACACCCCAAACAAGTCGACTCTATGAATGAGTCTGCTGAACATGTCGCGCTAGAAAATGTCGACTGCAAGGACTAGCCGGAACCGACAGGTTATGGAACGGTTTCAAACATAAGTTCGACGAAAGAAAGAAGACAAAGGATGAGTCCCGAGTTGAGGGCCATCCGTGAGATTGGAACTAGACATGGGTTCCCAATGGAGAAGCTAGTTGGCTAGAACAAATGTTGGAGTGGAGTTGTATGCTTCATCAAGATTGGCGAAAGGAGTGGATGCTGTCAATTTTGGAGTAGGAATGATTCCATGGTCGAAGCCATGAGGAGGATTCTAAAGAAGGAGAAATGGGTGAAAGATGAAGTGGATGGACGAATTTGCATTTTGTACCAAGTATGGCATCCAAGCCGACGAAAATGGAGAGGGATGAAACCCATACATAAGATCAGAACCGAGGACGTAGTTCTTTTCGTACCCCGAGAGTCTGATGGGGGGGCATCCAAGCCCAAGGTAAGCAATCGGGCATGACTGAAAAAAGACACCCAGAGGACGGTCAACAACCTCTCGGATAAAGGGAGATAGTTTACAGAAGGTAGTGAGTCATGAGGTTTCCGACCAACTGAGTTCGATGGACAACAATCAGACAAAGTAATGAAATGGTCGGAGGTGATATCAACTAGACAAAGAAAGTAGCCGAGAGTCTAAAGTAGACAGTCGATGAGGATTGGTCGATATGGAGGCCACAGAGAGTGACAACATGAGTTATAGAGGATGAGTTCCTTCTAGCAGAAGAGAGGGGCAGTTGACCCAGATGGTCAATGAACGACCAAGAATAGACTTCGGTCGAAGGACCAAGTTGTATCGAAGTCGAGACTAGTGAGAGGACTATGTGAGTCGGTGATGACGAAGATGTAAACGATACCGACTACATCAGAGTGGTCGAAGTATGAAGACGACGAAGAACAAAAGGTATCAGAGGGATCGACGGTTGATTCGCTTAGTTGTTTCGATGCAAGGAGACCAATTCATGAAATGATCATGTGCATGAGAGGAAGGAGCTGACGTAGAATGGAAATGACTGATTTATAGTCAAATATGAGATCAACTACGGTTGGGAAATAAATAAGTGGCGTCCAGTCATTGGATCAAATGTGATTGAAGGAGAGGTGACTAGAATTGAAGTCACAGAAGAAGTGTCGAATAGAGGATCGGCAGAGTGGGCTGAGTGTAAGCTGACCAGTCAGAGTATAGTTGGTAAATAGTACCAATTGATCCTAGGAGGATGAGTCGAATATGATCGACAAAAGAAGGTCATAATTTGAGCATCGAACAGAGAAGGACGTCTCAGGGAAGCCAGTCGGAGTAGACCTCAAGAACAACAGTAGAGAAGAATAGAAGACTAGTGCGGAGGAACAGAGGAAGGGATCCATCGATCAATCAGGATTCATTCATTCTTTCATTCAACAGAGAATTGGAATAATGAGAGGATCACACACAGGGAGAAACACACTGAGTAAAACAGAGATTGAATTTTTTATATTGTAACAAGCTAAGGCCTACTTGTTTTATTGCTTTTTATGTAACATTGTAATCATTTCAAGTAATATAAGCCAACTTCTTGGCATTCTAGTTCACGTCTAGTCTATGTGAGCATTTGTGTGATTGACTGTGTGTTATAGTTAACCAAGAGGGTCCGACTGACCTGCCCTTGCGTCATTAACTAAAGTGGAGATTTCGCAGAGGAAATACAACAGAGAAAAGAACCTAAGCTTAGTATTCACATTGCATATCTGTGGACATGATATTGGTGATTGATCCTCATGGTCATTAACTAAAGTGGAAAGTTCACAAAAGACGCAAAGACAATAAAACAGAGAAAACAACCTAAGCCTAGTATTCACATTGCATATTCGTGGATACGATCTCGGTGATCGATCCTCATGGTCATTAACTAAAATGGAAATTTCACAAAAGATGCAGAGTCAAAACAACAGAGAAAACAACCTAAGGTTCGAGATCTGTAAACGCAATTTTTATGGAGCGATTCGATTTGGAAAAATGGAAATCAAATAAATTTTCTTTTTGATGGAAACTTATAGCACAAGAGGATTCTATCATATGGCATATATGTAAAATAGATTATAAATTTTTTTCCCAACTTAAGAGTAAACCCGAGTATATATATAACTTCGTATTATGATTCAATCCATGTATTCAACGAGATTTGATAGCACAGATGATGTCGTCCAGGGAGCATATATGCTTTAGATTATAACTACCATAATACTCACCATATAAAAAAAATCCTATTTGTTCATAAGGGACTCAACGCGTTAAACTTACTTGAAAACTTCTTGGAGAATGAGCTCCTCCCAACTATAGGAGATAACAACTCTTATGTTTGGTTGTTCATTACTCCACAGTTTTGTAAATAGTGAATGAGAGGAAATAACAACTTTTATGTTTGCCCAGCTCCACCCCTGAGTGGGATCACCACCATGCACTAGAACACTAAGCAATAGCTTCCACATGACACTCTCTCTCAGAGTCCGTAACAAGCAGATGGATTATGAAAAGAGAGAACACTCAAGTCGTTCCTCTATGCACAACATGGAGTCCCATGCTATCTCAGTGCACCTTTATTTATAGTTTTTCCCAGGTCTTGTGCCATCCCAATCAAATCTCCAATCAATCCATAAATCCCTATGATTTAGGATATTGTCTGGTTGATGAGTTTTGGATTGGATTTGATTGGTAATTATCTCTCTATCTTGCTTCCACATGTTCTCTTATGCCATGGTAGTGTCCCCTCATTTAGTTGAACTCTCCAAATGCTCTTTTTCGTTTATTTAATAAAAAAAATAGTTTGTTGTGCAAAGTGTCACTTTATGTTTTTTGAGTTTTAAATAACTCTTACATAACAAAAATAATTGTAAAAATATTAAATCAAAATAATACTATTTTGGGGGTATCACAACTGGATCACCACCATGCACTAGAACGCCAAATAACACTTCCATGTGACACTTTTTCTCAGAGTCTGTAACAAGCAATGATGGACTTATGAAAGAGAGAAACACTCAACCACAGTTTCTTCATGTACAACATGGCATCCCCTGCTATCTCAGTGCACCAATATATATAGTTTTTTCCAGGTCTTGTGCCATCCCAATCAAATTTTCAATCAATCCTTCAATCCCTATGATTTGGGATCTTGTCTCGTAGTTGAGATTTTATATTGGATTTGATTGGTAAAAATATCCCTTGCTTGCTTTACACATGTTTTGTGTGCCATGGTGGTGTCCCCTCATTTAGCTGGATTCTCCAAGTGTCTTTTTCTATCACACATCTTGTGAGTGTTTTTGAGATTTTAAATAACTCTCACAAAAATAATTGTTTTTGAAAATATTGTCACAAATATTTAATCAAAATAAAATAATAATGTCTTTGGGGTATCACACAATTTCTCCATCTCATTTTATAAAGTATAATCATTGCATCAAAATTTGACACAATCTTTTTTTCTCAAGGTCATCCAGCATAAGCAATGCTACAAAGAGTCCTAGGCATCGTGTGCATTGTTTTTTCTTCTAGTAACTAAAAGTCTTTCTATTGGGTAGTTTCAACTCAATGTATAACCTACAACCAATACTACAAATATTTAAAATTTAAATTCTTTTAGGAAAATTCTAAAATCCAAATCTTAATTTTTTTTCAAAAATTATAAAATATTAAAATTATGCTTTTGGAAAACTAATTATAAACATTTTTTTTTCAAAAACTATAAAATGGTTAAAACTACATTTAAAAAATAAAAAATTTAGATAGAACGTCCTCGAAGAAAAATTTATATATTTTTATCAGGTTTATAAAAAAGTAATTCAGTCTTTCGACCCACTAAAATATTTATATCAAGTTTATAAAAAAGTAATTTAATCTTTCAACCTACTAAAATATAAAAAATATTATTCTAAATAAATAGTAAAATATAAAAATATTTATTTAGAATAACTATAAAATGGTTAAAAACTACATTTAAAAAAAAATTATTTAGATAGAACGTCCTCAAAGAGAAGTTTAAAATTATTTAGATAGAACGTCCTCAAAGAAAAGTTTATATATTTATATAAGTTTATAAAAACGTAATTTAATCTTTCAACCTACTAAAATATAAAAAATATTATTCTAAATAAATAGTAAAATATAAAAATATTATTCTAAATAAATAGTATAGATTTATATTTCAATATGAGACAAAATATTACTGTACAGAGATACTAACACTTTAATAAATATTACTCTACAAAGATAGGTTAAAAAACTATCATAAAATCTGATACCATCGACTAAAGGAGATGTCATTAAAATTAATATTAAAACTAAAAACAAAAAACATATGAAACTTCGATGGTATCATATTTTATATTTGTGTGATGATATGAAAAAGTAATTTTAATGTGTGGTGTCATCAGTGGCCATTCAGAAATTACTGAAGCATCTATGGAGAACGCGTGGAGCAATATTAACTCCACTCAACCATTGTGCTTGCTGTGTTATTAATGTTTTTTCTTACACTATATAATATTGAAATACGAGTGTGCCTACAGTGTTGTTAATCCTTTTGTTTCACTTACTTTTCTAGGTATATCACCATGCGTAATTTATTTTACATTGTGTTGCTTTGGCGTTGTCTAATCACAGTTAGAGGCATGAAGTCATATTCACAGTTAGAGGCATGAAGTCATATTCCTTTTAAATCCGTGGACATTTCATATATAATATTTGAAATATGCTAACAGAGAAACACTTGCAGGGATGGACTTAGAACAAAATAAAAGAAAATATATTGAACAAATAAACATACAATAAGGGAAGATTCCATTCCATAGACCATGATTTTTTAATTTTTTTATAAATTATATAGTTAAAATTCTCATGAAAATCAATCTATAACATTCATTAAATTCCACACATGTCTGAAAAAATATCTCATTAAGAGTCTAAAACTCTTGAGGCACAAATTCACAAATTATAGAAATCTCTTAAATCTCTTAGTCACACAAATAATATAGCTTTTGATTTTGAAAAACCTGCTTTAATTTAATATAAGTGTTCATTACAAATTATAGAAATCTCTTAAATCTCTTAGTCACACAAATAATATAGCTTTTGATTTTGAAAAACCTGCTTTAATATAAATGTTACAATGAAGTACACACTACTACAGGGTGGGGATATTTAAGACGTTTTTTAAAGACAAAACTAGTATTGTGTCTTAAAATTCTATTTTACATGTTTTAAAAATGCTTAAGACAATTTTTTAAGACGGAATTAGCATTTCATCTCAAATATCTATTTTATATTGTTTTTATTTTTTTAGTTACTATTTCTTACTTGGAAAATATCTATTTTATATTGTTTTTATTTTGTAGTTATTATTTTCTTACTTAGAAAGTGATTTTATGATAATTTTATGATTTTACGAGGGAGGGAAACAAAAATTGGTTTTGCATGAAGCTTTGGCAAAGCATCTTAGGTTGTTCTCTGCCTTATTTTCATTGTGTGCTTTCTAATGTTAGAAGTTATTGGTTTCAGACAACTGTGAGATGAAATCGAGGTAAATTTCTATACATTTTGTTTCAGGTTTTGCATTTAAATGAATAGTAAAAATGTTCTGATCAGAAGCGATTTTAGATACATAAGACACGGGGTTGTGGGGTTTGGTACATATATGGTTCATCCAGTGTTCTATATTTTGGGGGTAATTTTGAAAGCTATAATTCTTCTCAAGCGAGCTTTTTCTGAGCAGGATTTTAATTTTCAACAAGCTTTATGTATGGCCAAATTCAAAGATCTTTAAATTTACCTAGAGCAGAAACCTTATTCGCACAAAGAATCGATCGCACAACCTCATAAATCTCTTTTACTTGGAAATTTTCAGGTAAGACTCATGACTTCATGCATCTAGAAAATCTTTAAAATATTGTATGAATTCAATGCTTTCAGTTGCTGGTGCAGAGCACACGATTCTTACTGGAAATATTTAAATAAGTTTTCCTTTATGCGGTTCTGAACATGAATTTTCTCCTTTAAATAAGTTTTCTGAACATGAATTTTCTCCTCCAAACGATGGATCTCATCTTTCTCTGCAATAGCATTGATATCTATCTACAGTCCCGAAGTTTGATGCATAATTCTGGTTTTTTAAAGCACCATGGCCAACATTATCTGGCCT
The DNA here is from genome assembly GCA_027924585.1 of Larix kaempferi. Lineage (NCBI taxonomy): Eukaryota > Viridiplantae > Streptophyta > Pinopsida > Pinales > Pinaceae > Larix > Larix kaempferi. Next base: position 2,488,457 of record BSBM01000640.1, read on the forward strand.
GTCAAACCATCCAAATCCTATCACACATTGGCATCGTAGCTTTATTTTTACAGTTGTTGAAAGCTTCTCATGGATACTAGTGTGTGCTTGGTTGTATCTCTTGAATGGTTCATTTCAGGTGCAAAAGGCTGGCTTACACTTTATGTAATAAATGGTGATGTAAAGGAACACTCTCTCCAAGCTTTGATCTTGACGCTTATTGTGACTGTGGTCTCACGATTTAGGGCTTGTTTGGACAATCGCTTCTCTTCTCCTTTGTGTGATAACGAAATAATGGTTTTAAATTTTAATCATATACCTTGAAATATCAATGTGAGTTCAAGACTGAGAACGGGACTTCTTAGCCTCGGTGGCAACCATTCTAAAGAGCTGAGAGAGAAAACTTATTTTAATATTTCCAACTAGTTGAATATCCATGGAATTGTCCCCTTCTTGGGGCATGGAATATTTTGTAAATCCCGATGTCGAGAAGAGCCAACTACCCATATTGGGATGATCATCCTCGTAGAAACCATTGATGAGGTTCTGCCTGGCACAAATCCTTATCTAGTTAATTAATATACAAACAATCTATGGAATCCTGATCCAGTTAATTAATAAACAAAGAATCTATGGAGGGAGATGCCTCACCACTTGTTAGATACAATTAATTAAACCATTAAATATATCTGTAGTGCAGCAGAGGGGGCCACACCCTCTCAACAAGCTATGCACATAAGAAAAATAATATATATTGAGTCCAATAGAGAAGGCAATGCCCTCTCACCAATCTTTGACCATAAATAAATAGATATCAAACGAAGAGATAAGGGAAACACCCTCCAGGCATTCTCCGCACACAAATAAATATATGCTTAGCAAGGAGAGAAGAGAAATTCCCTCCAGTCATTCTCTACACACAAATAAATATATCCCAAGCAAGGAGAGAAGGGAAACGCCCTCCAGGCATTCTCTGCACACAAATATTAATATAAACTAAGCTAAGAGATGCCCTCTCATGCCTAGAAACTCACTTGTTAGAGGAATTTTGCAGTATGCACTGGTTGAAGTTGAGGATTTTTATGATGGCTATGACAATAGCCAACGTGAAAATGATTTTCCATGCCCGGGATGTGGATAATTCCACTGGGAACATTAAGGAGGAAGCTTGGATCTTGGAACAATAACTCAAACATGCACCTTCCTTAAAAAGAAGGCTAGAAGGCACCTGCCTAAAGAACTATAGTGGAAACTGGAGTAGGCATAAAAAATTTGCAGAAATGAGTTTTATCATGATCTATATGAGAATTCAATAATTCTAACCAATGACTCCATGAAACTTAATTGACATCATGTATGGCTCTTTTCAATAGCCAAACTTCCGATTAGTTCAAACATTTATTAAGAAAAAAAACTAAACTCAACTTATTAGCTTAATGGATGTATTAAGATGGAGTATTTTCTTGAACTGGTTTTAGGTTTTTTAATAATGAATATAAATGATTATCATAAAGCAAAGTTCAAAGTAGCCTCCCAAAGAACGATCGATCTTACTTAAAAACACCAAAGAAAAGAAAGAGCCAAGCAAAACTTAATTTTGCTTGAGAATTATTCCATTTGTTTATTCTTTTTCTAAATAGAAGAAATCATGCTTGCTGTAATGAGCCCAAATTTTGAGCCCTATGAATTTGGTAAAATTAAAATCCAATTTACAGTTTATTGATCATCGAAAACTGAAAGTTAATATATTCATCTGTTTCAGTGGGATAGGGGAATGGAAAATTTTGAGGTGCCAACTAATATAGCACCTCACTTCTTTGAAGAAAACAACCTGAACATACCACAATCTACATGTGTTTTGAAGTATTTGTCATTGAAGTCAAATACAGATTGTAAGAAAAAAAATTTAATCTGTTCGGAGAAAATTAAATCTCTATGCATTCTGTTTCAAGTTTCGGATCAGAAGTGATTTTATATACATAAGACAAGGTTAGTGAGGTTTGGTACATATATGGTTCATCCGGAACTCTATATTTTGGGGGTAATTTTGAAAGCTAGAATTCTTCTTGATGTCCGTTAATGAAAAACTAGAATTCTTATTAAACTCTGTGCAGGATTTTAATTTTCAGCGAGCTTTATCTATGGCCAGCTTCAAAGATCCTTAAGTTTACCGTAGAGCAGAAACCTTATTCGCACAAAGAATCGATCGGCACGACCTTCAAAAAGCTCTTTTGCTTGGAAATTTTTATGTAAGACTTGTGACTTCATGCATCTAGAAAATCTTTAAAATATTGTACCAATTCAATGCTTTCGGCGACGGGTGCAGAGCACACGAATTTAATTTTCTTACTGGAAATATTTAAATAAGTTTTCCTTTAATATGTTTTGGAGAAAAATAATGTTCATAAGCACATAAAGTAGTACTCAGAAATTTTGAATTGCAATTTATAAAAATGCCCAAGGAAGTCGCATTTGAATTGCAATTTATAAAAATGCCCAAGGAAGCCATGCGAATAGAAATATTAGTCCAATGCTGTTTTTTTTCCTATGCTATCATTTCAACATTAATCTTCTTTGGGCTCTAGGAATCACTTATATAGGTTTATTACCATATGCATAAAATGGACAATTAGAAACCAATCATGGAATTATAGTAGAAAATTAATCTAATATATGATTCTTAATTAAATCATTTTCGGTACCATACTTGCAACTTCTAAATTTCATTGGAGTTAATTTATAGCATGAACTCAATAATTTAGATTACCAAATCAATGCATTCCAACAACTCAATAGATTGTAAATATCTATTAGGTTTCCACAAGTGTCACTTTTTAAAAACACAGAAAGTATATTACGTTTTAAAAAGGTGGGATGGGCCACTTGAGATGTGGCTATCGGTGTGGAGAATAGTGGGTGTATAATTAGGCTCTTAAGTAGCCAGATTTCTCTAGGTAAAAGCATGTCATAAAGTTAATCACATGATTTCTTTTTTAAAACGAATGTGAGACTAAATGACCAACAATCATGAGGTATCCATCTATATTTTTAGACCATTGTTCTAAGTTAGAGGCAAAGCGAGTGGGAGAAGTCCAAGCACGGCGATTGAGACCCTGTTGATCACCATCCTTTGAACAGCTCCGACAATTAGGAGATCTACCCATCATATATGGCCTGATCGATCCAAGAAACTCTTAAGCAGCGACTTGGATATATAAGAGCTTTGAGTGACAACGTCTTAATGGATCTCCCTTCGCAGACCAATAGTCCTTTGACAGGATAAGAATATACAGAGACACAAGCTATTGCAGACCCCTGAGACAATTTTTTTATAATTTTTTTCTTGTCTTGGTACGTTAGTCTACCCCACCACATTTGTCCTACTATAGCTGTGCAATGAGTAAAATAAGTATTTCATGCTTTTTGCACTCATTGCTTTAAAAAAACTCTAAAAAATACAAATATTCTTCTTGTATATGAAGTTGCAGGGTACTAGCTCAATGGTAGAGCATCTGCATTATAAATTATAATGCAGAAGATTGGTGGTTGGATTCCACCATGCCCTATCATAAATATTTGCATTCTATCACTACTACTACATAGAGGAGGTATTAAGACAATATTTGAGACAATATTTGTGTAAATTGTCTCAACTTAAGACAAAAAAGAATTATGTATTGTCTTAAATATTGTCTTTAAGCGAGCGTCTTAAACTATTGTCTTAAATTTAAGACAATAGTTTAAGACACTGGCTTAAAGACAATATTTAAATTTTTTTTTTGTCTTAAGTTGAGACAATTTACACAATTATTGTCTTAATACCCCTATGTGTAGTAGTGACAATCTATTTACTTTGTAATTTGATTAATTACGCTGTAGACGTTCACCAACGAGAAGCCTGACCTTCCACCTCGGATAGATTCCTTGTCTATGGATCCAATAAAATCTTGGCACCTGTTTTGCCTCTTTGGCCCTACAGATTTTTGACTGTTACAGCTTCTCGGCGCGTGCTTTTTTTCGCTGCACTCCTCCATGCCCAAGACTTGACAGCAATTCATGCTGGTAGACTTCTGCTTCATGCAATTATTTTTGTCGTCTATTCATCTTCCCTTCCACGAGCAATGCTTGTGTTCTTGGCTCGTGGATAGCGATTTTGACTAAAAAGGGAACAATGCGTTAACTCATACAACACGTTCTTTCCAAAACCCAGTGAAACGATCCAGCCAGTTACATCATGAAGCATTGGATTGTATAGTCGACTGGTTTTTGCGTGGTTGATCAGAAAGATATGTGTTGTGTGCGCGTTGTGTGCAATCAATGTGCCATCTATCTTTTTAAGCAATACAAAGTGTAGAAATGCATAGAAATGACCAGGAAAAACATGCTTTATAGAAATGAAATCAACAGTCGGTCGGCCGGTCGGTCTTTCAAGGCAATCGACCAATTTAAAAATAATTTCCACAAAAATCATATCGACTCACTTATATCCATATGTAGTTCCGCTTTTAAAGATTATTTTACCAGCAACACTTCAATTTTGCACAAGTCTTATATTAAAATATATTGCACACACCATAGTTAATATATAAGTCGGTGGTGGATTTCTGAATTAGTCGAAATATTGGTCATTGGGTCTGCGTAGCTTCAATGGGCGACGTACATGCTTTGGGTAATTTTCCCCAACAGAATGAAGGATTTCAAAATTGGATACCATCCATGTGAAGAGTGCCCTATATGTTGTCGGGCACATAGACCCCATGAATTTTATTCCATTAATGATATAACCAACATGTCGATGGAGTCGACTAGCGCTGTGAATGGCATCTTCCAACGCGTCAACTGGAGCATATGATCTGGTTGACAGTCGACAGGCTTGGTTGTCTTTACAACTGTACCAGTTGATGGCCGACTTCATTAGTCGGTGTTCGACCGATTCCAATCGCAATATTGGCCAAGCCCCGACAGGTTGCTTTCAATTATCGACAAGGTAGATTCAACATCCTCACGATATTCATTTCTTGTTCGACCTTCTCGTGGGTCATAGGAGCGCTGTCAGTGCAAGCATACACCATTTGCCAGCGATTTTGAGACTTTTTCTTCCACAGGCAACATTATTCAGCAGCTTTAATAATTTTGAAGCATTATTTTCTTTTTGCAGGTCGATTCTACTGATTTTTGCAGGTTCAAATCTTGCATGATGATAGTCGTCTGTGTTTTGGTCATCAGAATTCTTTCTTTGGTCTACACATCAATGCATATCGGGTTGATAGGTTGCTTAGTCGGTGAGATACTTCATCTGATATCGATTTTAAAACAATCCAGATGCCCTTGCAATTTGAGCATTCCAAATTACGATTTCAGCACCAATTGTTCTGCCGATTCCGACCGGTCAAGGGCGTTTTGGTTAACGCTTAAACTGCGCCTGGTATAATTTCTTAGAAAATTTGGGGAATATTAAGCACCGAGAGAAACCACATTAAGTGTTGCTTGAGTCGAAATTGTACCGTTCGATCAATGCCTATGCCGATCGCCGACAATTGGGTTCAATGCACATGAAACACAAGTGGGCTATATAATATTTCGGGTGCACAGGAAACAAGTTGGTATATAATATTAAGGGCGTGAAACTGCTTGGATAAAATCAATGTTGTAAAAAATGTCAAGCAAGACATGAATATAAGCTACGAATAACTGCATTAAATTTGGAGGTCGCATCTCTTTCATATATCACATAAATCCGAACTCTAACGAAATGGAATTGAGGTTACGTGGTTGGGCTTCTGAATCGATGGTTTCCACTATTCTGATTCGGACACGAGGGTTAGTTGAAAATTTCGTGAACTAAAAGTGGGTTTGTAATCAAGAAGGAAGATTCTTAAGACGGTCTGCTTGCACAATAATTTTACGTATTGGCGTGATTTTAATGATGGGATATTCATCCAACAAGAACACTAGTATTGGTGAACTTGGCAGGGATTATGGAAAGAGCAGATGAAGCGCTGTTACCAGGGGTGTACCAGGAGGTTGGATTAGAGTTACATATCGGAATGAGCAGTCAAAATGGTCAACGCATTTTATTTTTAAAAATGGTCGATATTCAAAGTGGTCGAGTCACTTTATTTTTAAAATGGTCGATGGCATTTGTAAAGTAAGGTGAAACTTTAAAATGGTCGGGTTATTTTAAATGTAATCGAAGCTATTGTGGTCGACTTTTCACTTTAGTCGAAGAGTATCCACGAGTTTTCCCGATTTATTCCACCGGAGATTGCTCAGCTTAAGCATCTCAACCAGCTTGATCTTTCTGGAAATCATTTGAGACGCGGTATTCCGCCCGAGATCGGCAATATAACGAGTCTCATCATTCTGGATTTGAGGGATAACGAGCTCATAGGAACAATTCCGGTGCATCGACCGACTCAAAAAAATATAATACAAAATATGATATCGGTCGGGGTCGGGGATAGTATATATCCCGTTGACCGACTCATGTGGTCGAGGGTCGACTTACTTATGACTTCTTTATTCTACGGTGGTTAGTTCTGCTTTCTTACATTCAAGTGATGTTTATGGATGTCCCAGTCGATAGAGCTCAATAAAGAAAAACTCAGTATCGACTAACCAACTTTCCGCGTCGATGGGTGGGCATACTAATTCTAACGCATATACTCTACCAGTGATCCTAGTAAGAAATATGTGAGTGACGAATCCTTTAACGTAAATTTGCAGCTTCACGTGTGAAGGATAAGCGCCAAAAGAACGGTATTAAAATAATGAATAAAATTGCATTATACATGGAGTTATTCGAGGTCCTTTTCGGGACGACAGCTTGTTATCCACTGGCAGCTTATCTGGCGATTCATCGCAATCGTGCCCATGTGATTTCCCTCGGAGCCTTTCTCTGGGCAGTTGCTACATTTCTTGTTGGGATCTCTACAACTTTTGTTGAGGTACTTACGATTATCATTCATTTGACATAGCAGGTCATTGCATATTATGAAGTTTGACCTTAAACAAATAGGTAGTCTCAACAAGCTAAAAGTACGAACTAATGTTTGATTAGCTAAAAGTTTGCTTGGTATGAGTGTTTCTATACAAGTTGGATTTTCAACCAGCTTGGCAGGAGCTAAAGCCTACTCTTGATCAAATTATTGTTAAGATTTTGTTATCACATTGTAACCATGGAATGAGTTATTAACACAGTATAGGGTGTGTCTTAGCATCCAGGATAACATGAAATTGCACCAAATGTTCCTGCTTTGCGCAGTAAGGTTTTGAAACCAAGTGATGCATGCCTACAAATTTCTCCCCGCCAACTTCCCAAAAAAATGGAAAATCACCTCCTTGGATTTATAAGTAGTATTACGTTATATAAATATATGACCTCCATGGATATATATGTATCAGTATCAAGAGCATTGAATGGGATCGGACTTGCAATAGTAGTCCCCGCCATTCAGTCGCTCGTGGCAGATTCAACGGAAGAAGAAAACCGTGGATGGGCTTTCGGGTGGCTACAGTTTACAGGAAACGTTGGAGCTATATTGGGTACTACGTTTCTATTTTGTTAGCTTCCACAACAGTGATGGGGATTTCCGGCTGTAAAATTTCTTTTCATATCGTTGCAGGAGTGAGCGTTGTGGTTGGGGTTTTGGTCTATGCTTTTGCAACAGACCCACGGTTTTCAAATGGTTTGATGTCCAGAACTTCGTACGTATATGTCACTTCGTTTGATTTACAAATGCACATAGATTTCTATAAAAAAATGAATTTCACTGGACTTCTTGTCGTTTTGTTTAAAGAGTAGAAGTGATTTAGCATCTGTGATTCTTTTTAGAGAAAGTGGAACGAAAGGGGTGCCACTAATATGGTCGGATCTGAAGTTAATGGGCGCAGAAGCGAAGAAAGTGATGCGAATTCAGAGCTTTCAGATAATTGTAGCTCAAGGGATCGTGGGATCATTTCCTTGGTTGGATTTCTTATTTGTACCCATGTGGCTGGAGTTCATTGGATTCTCTCATCAAGAGACCACATTTCTGATGAGCCTGTTTATCGTGGGGAATTCCTTGGGTGGATTGTTTGGAGGGCGAATGGGGGACCTGATTGCCAGACGCCTTCCAAATGCTGGAAGGATTATTCTTTAACAAATAAGTTCAGGTCTGGCTATTCCTTTGATCTCCGACCTCTTCGACCTCTCCAACCTCCCCGACCTCTGACCTCCTCGACCTTCTCCAACCTCCTCCGACCTCTCCTACCTCCTCGGACCCCCTCGACCTTTCCAACCTCCTCTGAACTCTTTTGACCTCCTCGACTTCGACCTCCTACTTCCTCCGACCTCCTTGATCTCCGACCTCCGCCGAGCTCCTCGATCTCCGACCTCCGCCGACCTCTTCCCTACTCTCTCCCACCCAGACTGCCGCCAACAGCTATTCGGCGATGTTTTTTTTGAAATCTGAATATGTGATGAGTAAATTCATTATTGATTTAGCAACATGATTTCAACTTTTTTCTATTTCTGGTTGATGTAATGAAGTGGAATACTGGTAGTTCTTCCTTAAGCTCTGTGTGACATAATGAATAAATGATACGTGGCTTAATTTAGATTTCTCACGTAGAATTAAAATCTGGAGATAAAATCACTCTTATATTCACATAACTTTTATTAAACACAAATTCCTTTTGATGTGAATCTGGAGATAAAATCACTCTTATATTCACATAACTTTCATTAAACACAAATTCCTTTTGATGTGTCCGAAAACCTTATCAAGTTGATGAACTTTTGCAATTGTGTCAGCATTTAATATTTCCAAGGTGGTGAGTTTGAAAACGAATAAGGATGAATGAACCCTTAATGTTTATAAAATGTCATATTTAACACCTACCATAAAAAGATAAGTCCAATGTTCCAGTTCCACTTTACTTCTTTAAAAAATAAATAATTTATAAGGAATTTCAAACAAATAAAATCTTTATTTTAAAATATTCTTTTTTGGACGAGCTTGTCCACAAATTAGTTGAAGTTTTTTGGATGAACTTGTCCAAAAATTAGTCGAAGCTTCGACTAATTTTCAAAGACCCGACTATACATGACAAGTAGTCGATCTCGACACATCGACCTTATTATAGTAACGACCATATTTAAACATTGACCTTTTACAACCGACCATTGTAATAATAATGACCAAAAATAAACTTGGCACCTTCTAGTGGTAAATTTATTAATATATCAACCTATATTTGAGTCAAATTATAAATATTGCTTATAAATTTAAGAAGGTCAAGACATTTTAAGCTGAGGTGAGGCTTATATTTGGTTAAAATATTGGTCGACTTAGCACTATGGTCGATCTTGAAAGTTGGTCAAGTTCATAATTATATTTCAAAGTGGTATTGAATAAATAAGATAATTTGTAAAGGTGTTTATGAGATTCTTTGTTTGTGGGGAAAATCATATATTACATGAAATATAAAGTACTTAAAAGACATCAATGTAATGTGGAATTTGAGTAATTCTTCTCAATGTCTCGTAGAATAAAAAATAGTTTTGATAAATGATTAAATATTTTTAAATAAAATTTAAATATTTTAGTAACTTTTTTGATGATAATAGATAAGGTTAAGAGTTTTTAATAACATTTAAATATTAAATAAATTTATTATAAATATTATCCTATATTAAATTAGGAATGATATTAATAACAAGTTTATAGTTAGGGTTTTGTCTTTTTATAATAATGTTTAGGATTTTTGGGGGTTTATAATGAGATACAAGTTGAAAAGCCAAAGCCATAATATTGTTTAGTTAATTTTGTTTATAATGAGATCAAAAGTTGAAAAATCATTTAAATTAAAATTCATTCAAATATTTTGAAATAAGATTTATTATTTTCCTAGAAAATGCTAGAAACCATACTCACCATACTCATGCCTATGGTCTCAATAGTTTCCTTCATTTTACCATTTTATGTGCCACTCATGTCATTCTTGTCATTGTGTTTCCAACACCATTGATATGTATTGTGGGTTTCATAGTGATGATTTTTCTTTAATAGATGTAGCATAAGAGTATTTCCATATGCTACGATACACTACTTGTCTCTCCCTTGCACCTCATAGCATTGTTCCATTTGCATGTGCATACTGACCTCTCATGCCATTTGTTGAAGAGTTACCATGGTGGTTTTATTTTCATTATTATTCCCATGGAGATGAGGTCTAGAGACCTACACAAAGTAAGCATTGAAGCTTGTCAATCCATGATATCACATAAGCCAATAATCAATCCAATGTGCAAATGAGGTCAAGGGTAATCTTATGCAAGAACAAGGACATGCAAGTAGATTATTTTAAAACATAAGCATGCAAAAGTTAATTACAACCAAAATCATCAAAAAAAACTATGAAAGTTGGCATCAAATGGAATTGAGCAATTAATGAGAGTCTTGATGTAAAGTATCAAAAGCTGACATTTGAGAGACCAAAGAAAAATTCAGTCCATGAGAATTGTGTATGTGCCACTTTGTACATTTCTTCTAACTAATTTGGCATCCATCCTCTTGATTTTGATGAATGTTCTTTGTTTGAAAGAAACAACCTTGCCTCCACATTGTAAATCCCATGATTGAGGCTTAAACAACCTACACACTAATATGGATTTCAAAAGGTGCTAAAGCCATTCACTTACATAAGCTATAAATCAATAATTATTCGAGAAAACAAGAGTGTGAAATCCATAAATTATCATTATCATGCAAGAAGTGAGAGAAAGCAATCAAATTTCAAATTCAAATATGTCATGCTTAGATCAATGTAAATCATTAATAAACCTTGTGTTCATGAGTGTAACGAGGATTAATCCATCTACAATGTTATTAAATCGTCGTTGTCAACCAAGGAACAACAAAAATTAAATTAGAACAAGACCAAAATCAACCCATGATAGCTTGAAGCAAAGTACCAAAGATATAACATTTAATATCATAAGCCATGAGATAACATGAAAATAAGTTCCTGGTCATAATTTTCCTACAACATTGCTACATGTATTAAGTTGTTACCTTACTATACTTCTCATTTGGTATTCCAACCCTAAAGTCAATAAATCTTCAGGTGCAACCTTTAATATACTTGTTTTATTAATATGCTTGGTTTACGCATCTCTTTGCATCTCAATTGTGTTGAATACTCATTAGTTGCCACGGAAAAGGTTGACTTCTCTATGATAATTTCATGAGAGTAGCATGTAAACATGATATGTGTTTTTTTATTAAAACATGTTGGTGGCCGAATACCCTGAAGGTAGGCGCTAAATGGCCCGCTACCCGGAATAGTCGGCTTTCGAATGGTCGTGGTCCGACCACCCCCTTTCTGTCGACCCTTCGACAGATTCTTCTATTGTCGATTGTCGACCCAAACGACATTCCCTTTCCCCTGCGAGCCTTCGATAGGTTAACAGTGTCGATAGGTCACAACCCCCAACAGATTCATCCTCGACATGTTCGCGACAACAGGGTCATCTCGACATGTCAGCGATCTCGCCAGGCTCATCCTCGATCGACCAACAATTTTGACTGGTTCGTCTTTGACGAAATTCACAACCTTGATAGATTCCGCGTTTCACCGCTCAACAACACTCTCCTGGATTGTAGATCTAGATCTTAGATGCGATATTGGCCATCCATCCCCTACAAAGCGATATTTCTACAACACACTTAGGCATTCCATGCGATTGACCAGAGAATCATCCAATCCAACATACATCGCTCAGGATAACACATCTACGTAGGAAGCTACTGCTTAATTCAAATATTTCAACGCCAATACAACTCTGGATTTCGAAGACAATTATTCATTCAATTATTCAATGACAATGTGAGCATTCAACACACAACTACTCTTCTACTAAACTGTAAAATCAAACACACAGTTCGGCTCTCACAAACTATTTACAATGGGAACTAACTCTCGGTCATCCAACTCCTCTTGACTTCAGAACCCCTTATTCGACTCCTACTCAGCATATTTAAAGTATCTCCCGCCGCCCCCATAGCAAATAGTCCCAAACAGAAAACAAAAAATGACTCTCGTCCATGATGAAAGAGTCACCATCTTTAACAAAATACTCGACCACTTTTAAATATAGACCAATATAATATTGAACTTGACCAACTTTCAAGATCGACCATAGTGCTAATTCGACCAATATTTTAACCAAATAAATATAAGCCTCGACCATATGTTAAATTTACCATATCTGTGGTCAGGCCAGATATAGTTTGATATATTAATAAATTCAACAATGAGGTGCTAATTCGACTCAAATATAGGTTGATATATTAATAAATTTACCAATCGGTGGTCAGGCCAGATGATAGAGTCTTCCATTTTCAATCAAGTTCTCAATTTGGGGACGATGGTGCCAAGTCGGAGGTCGAAAAATGCATGCAAATTAGCATTATACCGAGTAAGAGATGTCATTTAATGGTCGAATTTGGACGATGGGATTATAAGGTCGATCAATCGCTATCACCAATTTGCAAATATTCGATATTAATACTTGGTGGTCAAGCTTCCATCGATGCTTCCTTGGTCGACACAACTATACATTTCATTCCCTTATTCTCCTCATGTCAGTGTTCCTATGACCGCGTGGATAATAGTCGGTGAAGTAGTTGGTTGAGTGGACATTTATGCAAAACCTTTGATCGACGGATAAGGTTGAGAGTCATCTGGCAGCGAGCAACCGACAAGATTTCATATTTTTTTCAACAAATGCATCTTCTCACTGTACTATTGATTGATTTCTTCATTCATCCAGTAGTTGATTGATGATGGTAGCTTTGACAAACTTGTATTCGAGATCAACAAAATGATATCTTTCATCCAAGGTTGTAATTGTTGAACGCCACACGTTCAAAGTCATATGGAAACTTGAATGACATTCGTCGGCTGATCGCTCCCTTCAAAATATTGACAGCCAGTGCAAGTGGTTGTCATATGGTCGAACCTCTCATTGTTGATGCAATTTTGGTCGATGACCCTCTGATATTGAATGGTCGATTATCACCCAATAGTTGATGAAGTCGTCGACGGTGGAAACCAGTGGCAGCAGTTAATGTGAAGAGAGTTGAGAAGTTGTCATCCTAAAGTCCGTTCATTGACTTTACTTGCCTATCGCCTAATGCAGCTGAATTTTTGCTTGATCTGGGTCCATCAAAATATTTTATGGCTTTGCTTTATTTTGTAAAATATTTTAGTCAATTTTAACTTATGTCTGTAAAGTTACAAGTGTTTGCATTTGGTCGAAGCCCAATCTTGTCGATATGTTGGTCGACATATAAAACATTGTGATCCATAGTTACATCTGGGTTGAGAATACCTTTTCCATATTTAAATGATTATAGTATGGTCAATGCTTTATCATCAACATATTAAAAGTTATATGATCAGTATAGTTGATATTTATTGGTCGGTTCTTAAATATATGGTCGAGGTGGTCGACACATCATTTGGTCAACAGATATTTTTTTTAAAAGTTGACCAACCGTCAATGGATGTGATCGACATAACCGACTAACTGTCGACCAAAGAACCCAATTGACCATGCACAAGTTCAATGCCGACTAATTACACCATCGCCCAGTTATGCTGCCTTCTCTTGTTATCACGTTTCTCATTTTGGAGCAGTCGACCATTTCTTAGTACACATATATAACTCAATGCTGCCTACATAATTGATATATCTCGTCCACATAGAAATTTATGATCTATAATCAATTGAAGATGACTCTCGAATAATTAGTATTGACACAACTACATCAACCATATTTACAATAGAATGACTCATCGAACCGACCGTAGTTTACAAAAAAAAATACAATGCTGACAACTTTTAATAATAATGACCATTAGGTCGACCATTTCATATCAACGGGACAACTTTTATCACCCAACTTAGAGTTCTGTCGACTTCTTGTCACCATCTATGCTATTAAACTCCATCCAGAAATGAGATGGTCGATGAGTCGACTAACTGTTCTAGTCATCACCGCGTGTTCCGAGATTGTTACAAACTTTTCTCTTTTCCTACCGGCGTTCACTTTTGCCCCTCAAGAGGCAAATGCTAATTTATTTACTTTGTCATTTTGGAAGTTGATTGAATTATTGAATTATTTATTGAGTATGTCATAAATTTATTTTAGGTGTAATTTTTAAAATTTAAAGAAACGTTTACACCTCAATTTATAGGAAAATATTAATATTAAAGAAGAAACAAGAAATCTTAATATTAAAGAAGAATTAAAAAATCCTCACATAATAAGAATTGAATAGTTACAACATTTCTTCCAACCATCTTATTTATAATAACTTAACTAATAAAATACCACTTATAAGTTAAAAGCACTCTATTCTTATAATGTATGATTATTTAAAATTGATATATTTAAAAAATATTAATTATATTATTTTTAATATGAAAATTTTATTCTAATAATATATTTTTTAAATAGACTAATTAAATTATATTTTTAGCCATGTTAAAATATGAAATTTTAGTTTTATTTTTAATTAATTTTTTGTTAAAATTATGTGAATGTATAAGAACCAGCAAATTTCAATTTACAACTACTAAATTTAGTTTCAAAGTTTCTAACTTGTGAAGATTAACTGATTTTGGTTTTTAATTCAGAATTGGATGGAGGTTGATATATATGAGTTGGAAACAGAATTGGACGGAGGCTGATATATGAGTTGGATATTAAATTTTCCATCGACCATTGATGTGTTAGTAAATAGTGTTATATTTGGTGTAACTAGGTCCCAAGGAGCAGTAGTATTTTGATAACGAGCGTTCTGTAGATGGAGACAGCATGCCTCATTTAATTGAGGCATTAACAATTATATATTGATTAATTATTTTGTATCTACCTATGGACTTACCATTACTTCACCTATGACTTATTATCACATTGTTAACCACATTAATGACGTTTTACGAAATAGATTGACCTTCAAAAACATGTTATGATTCATTACTTGTCCGTTTAACTTGACGGTTGTATCCGTATTCGTACTTATGCTATTATGTTTCAAACACACATGGGTGACTAGTTGAGATTGTTATGTTATAAGTTAAAAAAAAAAGCATTTTTGTGTATTGTTAAATAGTGTTCCAAATTTATTGGAATTTCAAATTCAATCCATTCATAAAATTTGACAATTTTAACAATTTTTATAAGACATTTAAAATATTTTTGTGAAGAATTCATCCCTGGTCCGGATTATCCAGTGCATCATAATCTACTTGATTTCACGTGGGTGAGTAATTTCATTTGACAATTTTAACAATTTTTATAAAACATTTTAAATATTTTAGTGAAGAATTCATCCCTGGTCCGGATTATCCAGTTCATCATAATCTACCTGATTTCACGTGGGTGAGTAGTTGAAATTGTAACAAGTGCTAAGAAAAAACGTTTTCGGTGTACGTTTGATTTCACGTGGGTGAGTAATTGAGATTGTTATTATGTAATAAGTGCGACGATAAAGGCTTCTTTTAAAATAGCTTATACAGTTCAGAATAGTAAAGGCATTTAAATATAAAAAATTTAAATAATAAATATAATTTTATATTATAATTATAAAAGTTGTTGGTTTATATAATTGTAAATATAAGTATTTTAAAATTAGTATAATCATATTTGTAAAGTGGTTGATAATTGTTGATTTTTATTTTTCTTTTAATTTAAAAAAAATTCATTAAATATTTAATTATAGTTTTGTTTCAATAAAAACAACTTTAATCAAGTAAATAAAATATGATTGATTCATATTAAGGTTAAGGGAATAGGATATGAGGTATCAATCTTACTAAGTAAGATTAAATATTCTGTGATAAGACCAATTCAACTAACACCTATTTTTACATATTTATTTTATATTTCTGTAAGTTGTTCGTTCTGAGTGTTATAGAAGTGATAGAAAGTATAGTCAATTTAGAATTCTGATTTGAAAGATGGAGATTATGTATTTTACTGCAGTTTTCATGGCGGTCATCATATCATGGTATTTGATGCAACCGAAGAGAAACAAGGGGGATCCGGTGAATTGGCCCTTGTTTGGGATGATGCCGTCGCTGCTGTGGAATCTGAACAACAGATACGAGTGGGCAACGAGCATACTGAACCAAAATAAAGGAACATTTAGATTCAAAGGGCCATGCGGAAGCAATTCTTTGTTCGAAGTCGTGACATGCAGTCCTAAAAATGTGGAGTACATTCTGAAAACCGAGTTCCCCAATTTCCCCAAGGGCTCGTATTTCAATTTTGTCTTCTTCGACGTTTTTGGAGATGGTCTATTCACTGTAGATGGCGAGTTCTGGAAGCGTCAGAGGAAGGCCGTGGCCATGGCTCTATCCAGAGGGAGTTCAAGAGGAAGGAATATAAATCAAATGCAAAACCTAATCCTGGAAAGACTCATTCCAGTTCTCGAACACTCGCGAATGAATTTATCTTCATTAGATCTGCAAGATTTGTTTCTCCGCTTGAGCTTTGATAACGTGTGTTATATGATATCAGGCCAGGACCCCGGATGCCTAAGTCTGGGTTTTCCAGAGATACCCTTCTTAAGGGCCTTCGACGAAGCCATTGAATCGTGCACATACAGGTTGATCTGTTTGCCTCTTCTATGGAAGCTCATGAAAATTTTCAACGTCAGTTTCGAGAAAATACACAGCAGAGTAATAGGTACAGTGCGTGGATTTGCATAAAAAATGGTTAAAGCCAAAAGGGCAGAGTTAGAAAATATGAACGAAACAAGTCGACTAGAGTGTGCAGATATTCTTTCTACTTGGATCAGATTAGAGGCGGATGAAGGGCGTTACGCTTCTGACAAGTCCTTGGAGGACTTGGGCCTCAGCATTATTCTAGCAGGCACAGATACTGCTGCTCTACAGCTTTCATGGCTCTTTTGGCTACTGGACCAATACCCAAATGTGGAGAACAAAATAGTCTCCGAGCTCTCCGACATAGTGAAAGATAAATATGGGACTAAGCTCTCTGATATCAATATGGTTCGTTTTACTATGGATGACTTGAAACTGATGCAGTATTTACAAGCATCATTGTGTGAATCTCTGAGGCTCTATCCTGCTGTGCCCGCCAATTACAGAGAAGCATTGCGAGACGACGTTCTGCCTGATGGGACGTTTGTGAAGAAGGGATCGAAGGTTTTGGTTTTAATTTATGCTACGAACAGAATGGAGAGCGTGTGGGGTAACGATGCGAAGGAGTTTAAGCCAGAGAGATGGATTAATCAAGAAGGGAGTTGTATCAAGGAATCCGATTACAAGTATCCCGTCTTCAATGCCGGACCTCGGCTGTGCTTGGGAAGAGATTTGGCTTACGTGAACATGAAGTGTTTGGCTGCGCATATTCTCCTGCGTTATCGTGTAAGAATCGATCCAGAACATCCTGTGAAGCCCAACATTGGTCTCACTCTCTTCATGGAGCATGGGCTCAAGGTAACAGTGCAGGCAAGGAAGGACGTTTCTCTCTAAAATCCTGCAAGTACACAGGATGGATTCATTCACGAGAAGCATGGCAGCCTCCAATGTCTTAGTATATATTTATCAATTAGCTTCAATGTGTAATGCATAATAAGAATCGGAAGTTTAGGTTGTATTTTGTTTTATTACGGTTATGAGTCCATGTGGCAGGCAGAGATTATGTTTTAATTTAAATTATTAGTTTGGATAGTGATAAAAGAAGTAAATGTATTTATAAATTTTGTGAAAATAATGTTATTTAGTTTGTATTTATTCAATTTAGAATTTTGATTGGTTTATAGAGCTCGACAAGAATCAGTTTTATTATTGACTATATATTTAAGAAAATAAATAAAAATTACATGTATTATGAAAAAAATATAAAGTTTATGAAATATTTATGTGAATGTTGTACTAGTGTTATTTTATAGTGTTTATTTTCACATGGGTTGAATTGTAAAATTCATGAAATATTTATGTGAGTGTTGTACTAGTGTCACTTCATAGTGTTTTCATTTATTTTCACATGGGTTGAATTATAGTGTTTTCATTTATTTTCACATGGGTTGAATTGTAAAATTCATGAAATATTTATGTGAGTGTTGTACTAGTGTCACTTCATAGTGTTTTCATTTATTTTAACATGGGTTGAATTATAGTGTTTTCATTTATTTTCATATAGGTTGAATTGTAAAACTTATGAAATATTTATGTGAGTGTTGTACTAGTGTCACTTCATAGTGTATTCATTTATTTTCACATGGGTTGAATTGTAATTGGTCTATAAGACTAATTTTATCATTGAATAGAGTAGATAAAAATAAATAAATAAATAAAAATTACATACATTATGAAAACTTTACAAACTTCATGAAATATTAATGTGAGTGTTGTACTAGTGCCATTTCATAGTGTTTACGGTTGTCATTCATTTTCATATTTGTTAAATTATGATTGGTCTATAGGCCTTGATAACACTAAATTTATCATTGACTAAATTAAATAAAAATAAGAAAATAAATAAAAATTGCATACATTATGAAAACTTGACAAAGTTCATGAAATATTTATATGTGTACTCATATGTGTTGAATTCTAATTGGTCTATAGTGTTGGATAATGTTGGCATTTGATGTCAAATTGCATTAGCAAAATAATGTCAAGCACCACTCTTATTTCAAAGTAAAAAATATTAAAATAAAAGGGTACTCGGACGAAGCTGGTACCCAAAAAGGTCGCAATAGGAGTGCGCAAGCGGAAAAAAAACAGGGGCATGCACGCGCTTTCAAATGCGTACACACATCTCTGCTTCGACAATACCGAACGTCCATGTTGTTGAGTCGACGTGGAAAAAAGCTTCACGCACGCATTATCAGCGTGTACACAAATATATGTGTGCACACGTTATTAACGCATGTGCGCCCCTGCTTTTTTATAAAAAAAATAGAGCACAGGTTTGTCATTGTTCAACAAACCCACGAGCACACAACATCCAAACAACTGCCCCATGAACATGTTGTGGAGCACCCAAAGCCTCCTCAAAGGCATCAATTCGAACCTCCACCACGTTGCCGACGTTGCCTCCAGGTAGGTGCTCAACGAAGCATGTTTTTGTTGTTTCCATTTCAATTTTAATTAAAAGAAAAATTACAATCAATAAAAAAACCCAAAAATTGTCAGTGCAGATTAACTACACCTAACAAGATGACAAACACACCAGAACGATCAGATGAAACCAATGAAACCGAACCATTAGAAGACAATATCAACACTGGAACGGACAATGAGCGATCTGAAAACCCCGAAGATCAATTACACCAATATTTAAATGAATTAAGGGTATTAAGCGATGAATTGAAGAGCACCAAGGAACCCTCTCGGGTTTCCTTGGCTTCATCATTCCAAAACATCATTGAATCCATCAACATTTTTCGCAGTGAGATCACAAAACTGATCCAATACCTGGCTCGAATGAGGGAGCACTACTCCACTAGGATATCCAAAGAACAGATTAAAGACCTCAACATCACCAAATCCCAGTTGTACAACAAATTCATATATCCCAGGATAAGACAGCCTCCAGATGTGAGGAAGAGATGGGTTTGCATGGAATGGTGTATTTACAAACCATGGAAAGATAACTGGAGAAAGAGATGGTTTATGGTGTTTGACAGCCCCCCATGCAATAATTTGGAGGTCCCACAGTATTTACTTCAGAAATTGTGGGCTGAGTTTGAGCTAGTCTACCATGTCAACTATTTTGACATCACTGAGTTTCAGGGTGTCAGTCTTGGCTCTGCCCAAGATCGACCTCAAGCCCATCGCAACCCACTTAGACGACCTCCTGCACCCAGGAGAGAGCCAAACCCCCCTCCTCAACCACCCGGGTTTGGTAGCGGCCTAGATGAGATTGATGACTCAGTTAGACGTGCCACACGTCATTTGCTTAGACATACCACATTTGTGGCTATGTCTTCACAGAGCCATGAGGACATCGATGAGACACAAAAAAATACATGGTCTATGGCTGGTGGTTGGGACATGCCAGGTACAAGTGGAACCCAGGCGGGGCCATCTAGTTCTACTGGAAAAACGACACATCGTTCTCACTGTGGTCATTCTTGACATGGTCCTACGCAGCAACATGCCATAGAGAGCTACATGGAGCAGGTTAGCTATTGTTTTATTTAATGTTCAAGCATTTATTGTATTTTATTTGATATCATATTGTTTAATATATTTAACTTTGAATTACACATTCTTTACTTTATTTGTTTTAATGTACAGTTATTCAGGGCCGAGTCTCCATACTCTAGGTGGGAGGACATTGGTTCCTTTGACCTAGACTGAGCCATGGTAGCAGCAGAGGAGATTGCGGAACCATACACATAGGTAACTTCTTTACTTTGAATAATTAGATCTAGTTACGAGTAATTTGTGTTCAGTAATTACAAATTAATTAGCACTGAGTAATTACCATATTGTCATTGGATTTTATAGTTGTGTTTATCATATTGTCTAAATTATCTAAGAGCTATAAATTCACATAATCCAACCAAACCAAAATGAAACCTTATAAAACATGAAAACCTAAGAAAACTAGAAATATGTGTTCATGTTCACTTTAGGCATCCTAGACCTCTAATGATTATAGAAATGGGAGAGAAATTTCCAAAATATGTCATTTTTACTTGACCAATGATGAGAGAAATTTCCATCATCAATTTGTTGTAGGTGATATTGTCATCATTCTGTCCATAAGTTGATCATATTCATTATGTTTAATAGCATATCCTCATTCTGTCCCCAAACATATCTTCATTTGTCTATGGTCATGCTGTCATTAATCTACCACTGTTGCTTCCTTTGTGAAGCCCAAAAGATTAGAGATTAAAATTAGTTTATTGTTGCACCACTACTCCTACTGCTACTACTACTTCACTGAAACTTCCTTAGTCATCCCGAACCCCGAAATCAGAGCTCTCCTCAATCTCCCTAAATCTTCACACATTGCATCCTTAAAAATGAAACTTGTCCTCTATTTATACTCTTGTCTTCTCTCAAACTTGTCTTCTATTTATAGTTTTATCATTAAGATGATTAAATAAATCAAATATGATTTATTTAATTCTTGCCATGCCATGTCACCTTCTATGCCATGTCACCTTATTTAATTTTAATTTCATGCCATTGCAGCTTCTATCCTTTTCGAATATTAAATGTGAGACACACATATGCCCTTAAGATACCCGCAATGCACTCTTAAAAATGCCCACAATGGGCTCCACTTTGATGCATGCAAGGGACATCAACACATGCCTGTATTGGTCTTGGATTATGCATGCAATGGTCTCATGTAAATTCCCGTAGACCCTTACCAATATGCCCACAATACACCCCAAATACCCGCAGTGGGTGCTTCAAAGAATGCCCGCAGGGTCCTTTTGATTATGCCTACAATGGTGCTTTGAAATGCCCGCAAGGGGCCTTCCAAATGCCCGCACATCTTCCTTGTCCACCTCATCATCTTGTCTTTGTCCTCTAATCTTATGTTTTCCAATTCATCGTCCTCCATTTCACCAAGTTATCAATCCTTCTTGTCATCAAGCATGTCCTCCTTGTCATGTTCCATGTCATCAAACACCATGCTTGACAAGTCCTCAAGCTTTCTTTCTTGTCACTTGTCTTTGTCCTGTCCTTAGCTTGCCATGTCCTTGTTCCATGCTTGCCATAAACACTTGTCATGCTTTCCATGTTTGTCATACTTGTGACCTTTGCCATTCCTCAAGCCATGTCACCATCTCCATTGTGCTTTCCATAATGTGTATGATCCATGTTCTTAACTCTTCCATGTCTTTGTCATTAATGTATTGTCATCAATGTCATTATCAAGTCCTTGTCATCAATCCTTTGTCATGTCTCCACTTTGTCAAGTATTCTACACTTGTCATGCTTGCTTGCCACTTTTCAAGTCATCAAAGCTTGTCATGTTTACCATTTGTCCAGTCAAGTCTTTTCCATGTCATCACTTTGACCTTTGCCATTAATGTGTTGTCATCAATGACAACTTTGGCCATCAAACACTTCAAGCATAAATTGTCAACCTTCTTTGCCACATTATCTTCAATGAATGGCCACAGAATGGGTCATTTGTTCCTCTCATGGGACCAATCTATTGTGGGTCAAAGGACACGATCCCCACAACCATGTTCTTTACCAAGTCTTGAACAAATGGACTGCACCAATACAATAAAAACTTTATATAATATCCAAATCCCATCAAACCACTATCATCTAACTTGAATCTAAATTAATTGCAGTCATGTTTTTTAACTACTATTGTTGTCATTCTCATTGGCATTGTGTTTAATATTGTTAATATTGTTTTTATAAATTCAATCTAAAAATTGTAGTGTTCACACAAGTGTCTGCAAGCTCTAGCGACCAACCATCACCACTAGGGATCAACAGATCTCCACATGTGCAAGTATCGTGTGTATGAAAGCATAAATTTAATTTCAAATATGATGATTTGTCTGTGTATATTTATATTTTTCTATATTAAAATATGAGGTTATAAATGTGTATGTAGGTGCGAGCACCTCGGCATGGAAGTGTCGTTATTCCTCCCTCCCCAACTTTCGGCCACTGTATATGCCAGTTGTATCCCCTGGCATGCATGCCCCATTCCATGCATCCCTCCCCAGACCCTTCCATCCAGCCCCCCCTCCTATCCAGCAAAACAGTTCCATCCATCTCCCCCCTCCGTTTCATATCCTGTGTCCCATCACCCCATCCCAACCTTTCCACTACCTCCGTATCAGTTTCCCATGTTCCCACCCTCCCCCATCTGACCATGACACACCACCCATCCATAGTCACCCATGCCTCCACTGCAACACAGACCTCGCCCCCCCCCACACATTCCCCCACCAGACTCGCTTCCCCTTCCACGGTGCCCCCATCCATACTACAGCCAGTTGGGGTTCATCGACCCTGAAGACCAGCCAGTTGTGTTCACGGTGAGATTGACTAGTTTATGAAAATCTCGTTCAAATTTAACGAAAATTACTATATGCATCTAATTTCAACATTTATCTGACTATTCTAAATGTTGCAGGGTGGCATTGCCGAGAGACTAGGAGCATGGAGGAGGGAGACCCCCTCACAACTTACAGTCTCGCATGGGGTGAGTTATCTAAGATTTGAAAGCTAATTTTATTTTTAAATTATGTTTTATACTTGTATAATTGCCAGGAAAAGTTGACATATTATTGTTGTCATTTTAGGGCTGAGAAGGATGTGGTCCAAGTTGCCCGAAGGACCCAACTTCCTCTAGCACAAAGAGGAAGAAGATCGATTTTGGAGATGCACCTAGGAGCTCCGAGGGTGGGCAGGAGGATTGAGAGGCCCTCTTATGTACACTAGCCACGATGTGGAATTTTGGGCACAAGTTGCCATATTTTGTATAGGCCACCATGGGCCATATTATAGGGCACGAGTTTCTATTATATAGACATTGGGAACGATATTCCATTTTTCCAAAAAGTGTGCATGATTGGATCATTTTTGCATATTAATAGATGGATCTTCACTTGTCTATATGACTTCGTCTTTGATTACATTTTTGCATACATGATTTTGTCTTCAATAACAATGTTATGGAAAAATTTTCACATACATATAGATGTTATTTCTAGACACCAAGTGACCTCAATATGAGTCCCTTGTATTTGAATGGGGCTTGCATCTTACACTTTTTCACACATCAAGCACATGGATGTACATGTGAGTTTGCATTAAAAGTAAACTCAAACTATAGATAAACAAACAACAATGATCGAAACAAAGAATTAAATAATGACAATTTTGAAATATGAAATAATAAATGATAAAGAGGCTTATGAAGAGAAGACGTCCTCAAAGAATTGCTCAAAATGAAAGACATAAAACTTCAATCCAACCACAATATGTCTTGGTAATAGTTAGTATGGGTGCAAGGTTTTCCTCTTACAACTCTTCACTAGGTTTGTAGAAACCCTACTTGCACTTGTCTCGTCTCATGCTCAATTGAAGTTTTTATTTACAACGTATCTAAGAAAAATTGGAACCAACCTCTTTTGGAAGCTCACCCCTTATGGCCTTGATGGACGCTCACAACTCCACACTATATGTTTCGATACACTTAATGCTCAGTCCTTCAAATTGCATAGTTAGAAAGAGTATGCGTTGCATTTGCCTCTCAATTTGTTTGATTGAATACACATGCGTTTTGTAATGGGATCATTACATAGCTAATCTGGATTGTTTATGTGGATGGAGACACCCAACAACCATTGGTTCCTAGAGCTCTGCACACAAGTTAAAGAAAAAAAAAGAAAAACTCCTAACATTGGGAACAAATATCCAAAACCAACAATGCAACTAGAACACAATGACCAAGGGAACTTCAAAATGCAACACCACTCCACAAAAGGAGTTGCTTTAGACCTACCTCATTTGGTATGAGAGAAGCTGATTTAGAGACCTAGAGACCTACCTACCACTTCTCTCATTTGATATGAGAGAAGTTGCTTTAGACCTACCTCACTCATGTCAATGCTTGAGTTTTTGGAGGCCGACCTCCCACCCCACATGTCCTCTTCAACATTTTTTGTTCTCTTGGTTTTGTGCCCACCCAAACTTTTTTCATGCTTTGGGTGCCTTGAGGTATATCCCCAACTCAAAAAACTCTTATATTATGTTGATTATGTTGGCTATTGGCTTCACCCAACAAAATTATATTTAACAATACACATATTCATAGATTTGGTTCCCCATGCTCAATGCTCACCCAAATCTAGCTCGATTTTGGGTTTTTGGAGGCTACTCTCCCACCCAAAATCATCTCTTGGGTTGCATCATCTTCTAAACCTCCTCTACGATGTGCCATTTTCCTCCAACAACTTTTTCTCTTAGTAACTCAACCTCTTTGGAATTTACCCTACTTGAATCTATTTAGCATATAAAGCTTTAATTTTTAGATTTAGTGCCCTTATCAAAGCATCGTCTCATCAACCTAGGGTTTCCACTAAGATATTCTAACTAGATACCAGAATCTCCTTGACCAAATTTGGTGAAAAAATGCATAGAGATCTTCTAGACTCTTAGATATGTATCCTAACAATTTATTTTAAAACATGCTCATTTATGGTTGAAGATTGCTGCTTGATTCCTATAGATAACCACTTAGAGGGACTTGTCCAAGCCTATGCCAGTCCCACACTACAAATATCTACAACAAATTCAATGATGAACAATCCACTAGTGATCTTCACCATGACACATTACATGGGATGCATTGTGTTAGGCTTTGAAAAGACAATATTTATCCTCTAGGTTATGAATCGAACTTAATAAATAGGTGGTTCCAATTGTGATAGGATTATAGACAAAGTATACACCAATAAATAGAGGTTTTTACTAATATCTGACTAAATTTAGGATTCTAAAGAAACACTTATCTTAAATTTAATTCATGTCTTGTTAAATATTACATAATGAAATAGCTATTTGAGAGCACCACCTTAGACCAAGCCATACCATTAATATAAATTGTACATTAGAGAAATGACCTAATTCAATTTCCTTCTATAACTCTAACCCTAACCCTCACCCAAACCCTAGCACTAAACCCTCTATACCCTTTAGATACTTGCTCCAATATGTCCTAATCTCCCTACAAGTAACAGTTACTCTTCACCCTCTCCACAATGGTGCCACTATCATGAAACTCAAAAACTTGATAAATTTACTGAGCAAAAACCTTCATCACCATTGTCATCTCTAGGTTCCTCATCAACATCTCCATCATCATCCTCTTCTTCATCATCATCATCATCTTCATCACCATCACCATCATCATCAACATCTTCATCATCATCACCATCATTATCATCATCAACATCTTCATCATCATTTTCATCTCTAGGTTCCTCATCAATATCTCCATCATCATCATCTTCGTCATCATCATCATCTTCATCACCATCACCATCAACATCTTCATCATCATCACCATCATCATCATCATCAACATCTTCATCATCATTGTCATCTCTAGGTTCCTCATCAACATCTCCATCATCATCATCATCATCATCATCTTCATCACCATCACCATCATCATCAATGTCTTCATCATCATCACCATCACCATCATCATCATTGTCATCTCTCCGTTCCTCATCAACATCTCCATCATCATCATCTTCTTCATCATCATCATCATCATCATCTTCATCACCATCACCATCATCATCAACATCTTCATCTTCATCATCATCACCATCATCATCATCATCATCATCATCAACATCAACATCAACATCAACATCAACATCTTCATCATCATTGTCATCTCTAGGTTCCTCATCAACATCTCCATCATCATCATCTTCTTCATCATCACCATCACCATCACCATCACCATCACCATCACCATCACCATCACCATCACCATCACCATCATCATCAACATTTTCATCATCATCACCATCATCATCATCATCATCAACATCTTCATCATCATTGTCATCTCTAGGTTCCTCATCAACATCTCCATCATCGTCATCTTCTTCATCATCATCATTATCATCATCTTCATCACCATCATCATCATCATCAACGTCTTCATCATCATCACCATGATCATCATCCTCAACATCTTCATCATCATTTTCATCTCTCCGTTCCTCATCAACATCACCATCATCATCATCTTCTTCATCATCATCATCTTCATCACCATCACCATCACCATCATCATCAACATCTTCATCATCATCACCATCATCATCATCATCAACATCTTCATCATCATTGTCATCTCTAGGTTCCTCATCAACATCTCCATCATCATCATCTTCATCATCATCATAATCATCATCTTCATCACCATCACCATCATCATCAACGTCTTCATCATCATCACCATATTCATCTTCATCACCATAAGTGCTTGGTCGACGATTTTGTAAATTTGACCCCAATGTGCAAAAATTGCACACTCCCTTACTGAGAAAAACCCTAATTTCCAAAATGGACCTACAATATGACACCTGGGCCATGGGACCAGAGGAGAGGAGCACCCCTAGCACTATCCCGATGTCCTGAATCCAACAGAGTCGACGGTTTGTTGATCCAAGCCACAGTCGTCATTCTATGGCTCGTTCTGTCTCGCATCCAAAAGGCCTTCAGGGACACTTGATGGATACCTACCGGGGGCATAGAATTCCAACCGTACAACAAAACCGGGTTCTAGGGAGTCGTGCAAGTGTGTCTAGGAAGTTTCCAGCTAGGAACGTTATCCATAAGTGCCCGGTCGACAATTTTGCAAATTTGACCCCAATGTGCAAAAATTGCACACTCCCTTACTAAGCAAAACCCTAGTTTCCAAAATGGACCTACAAGATGAAACCTGGGCCATGGGACCGGAGGAGTGGGGCACGCATAAAACTATCCCTACATCCTGAATCTAACGGAGTCGACTGTTTGTTGATCCGAGCTACGGTCGCCATTCTATTGCTCATTCTATCTTGCATCCAAAAGGCCTACAGGGACACCTGCTCGATACCTATCGGGGGCATAGAATTCCAATCGTGCAACAAAACTAGGTTTCGAGGAGTCCTGGAAGTGTGTTTAGGAAGGTTCTAGCTGGGAATGCTAGCCATAA
The DNA here is from genome assembly GCA_027924585.1 of Larix kaempferi. Lineage (NCBI taxonomy): Eukaryota > Viridiplantae > Streptophyta > Pinopsida > Pinales > Pinaceae > Larix > Larix kaempferi. Next base: position 2,516,194 of record BSBM01000640.1, read on the forward strand.
GTTCCCTGTCAACGATTTTGCAAATTTGACCCCAATGTGAAAAAATTGCACACTCCCTTACTAAGCAGAACCCTAGTTCCTAAGGTCAATGAACAAGATGAGCATAGGGTGATGGACCCATGGGATAGAGGTGCCCTTATATGGAATGCATTATCATAGACCTAATGGATTTGATGTTTTGTTGACCCAAATGACAATCATCATTTTATGGCGAGTTGCATGTCACCTCCAAAATCTTTTCAAGGACACTTGGTGATTGTGCCATTAGGGCATAAAAACATATTTGGGCTTCTAAATTGAATTCTATAAGATGGTGCATGTATGTTTTTCCATGAGTCGCATGGGAAAACCACCCAAGGTCCCGATATTTAGGGTTTTTAAGTTAATTGAGTGTGGAATATTGGAAAAACTGTAATATTAGGTAGGCATGTAAGTTAATTGAGTGTGGAATTTTGAGAATATTTTATAGGATCCAAACAAACCTAATACATGTCCTATATGGTAGTTTGAAATCTCCTTTATGCACAGCGGGAGCTGACGGAACCCAAGTCCGCTCGCCGGTTTGGGTTCTGTGCCCTCGGAGCAATTCCTTAAAGTGTCCTTGAATGGCCCCAGGGTACAGGACCAATATTCCCGCAGCACCCAAACCAGGGCTCCGGTCGCGAATCCGTCGATTCCGGTGGATCCGGGACACCAGGTTTCAACTGGGGGACACCCCACAACGTGCCTCCAACCGCCAAAAATGGTGCTATTGTGCCATCTTTGGAGCGAGGGTTTTGCGCAGTGAAGGCCATTCGAATATTGCTCGAGGGGGTCATTTCTCGTCCGAGGGTTCCTAGGAATGCGTGGCCACTGTGGACACATCCAAAATGGCCATACGCATGTGTGGGAGCTAACGGAACCTAATTCCACTCATCGGTTTGGGTTCTTTCCCCCCAGAGCAATTCCTCAAAGTGTCCCTGAATGGCCCCCGGGTGCCCAACGAAAATGCCCATAGCATCCAAACCGTGGCTCCGATCCCGAATCCATTGATTTCGATGGATCCGGGATGCCTGGTTTCAGCTAGGGGATGCCCCATAGGGTGCCTCAAAGACCTGCAAATGATGCCAATGTTCCATCTCCAGAGCTAGGGTTTTGCTCAATGAGGGCCATTCCAAATTCACTCAAGGGGGCCATTTCTCATTTGAAGGCTCCCGGGCATGCATGGCCCATGCATGGCCACCGTGGACACATCCACAATGGTGCGTATTTCCATTGTGGACATTTCCACGGTGGCCACTCACTCCTGGGATCCTTCGGACGAGAAATGACCCATTTGAGCAATATTCGAAAGGCCTTCACTGAGCAAAACCCTAGCTCTGGAGATGGCACAATACCACCATTTTCGGGGGTTGTCGGCACACTGTGGGGGGACCCCTAGCTGAAACTAGGTGCTCTAGATCCATCAGAATTGATGGACTCACAAGAAGATCCATGGTTTGGGTGCTACAGGCATTTTCGTTGGGCACCACAGGGCCATTCAGGGACAATTTGAGGAATTGCTCCAGGGCCACGGAACCCAAACCAACAAATGAAATTGGGTTCTGTTGGCTCCCACACATGCATATGGCCATTTTGGATGTGTCCATGGTGGCCATTCATGCCCGGGAGCCTTTGGACGAGAAATGACCCCCTTGAGCGAATTTGGAATGGCCCTCATTGAGCAAAACCCTAGCTCCGGAGATTGCACAATAACATCGTTTCCGGGGTTTGGTGACATGCTGCGGGGGGTCCCCTAGCTCAAACCCGGTGTCTCAGATCCACCGAAATCGAAGGATTCGTAACTGGAGCAACATTTTGGGTGTTGCGGGCATCTTGGTCCAGCTCCCCGGAGCCATTCAAGGACACTTTGAGGAATTGCTCTGGGGGCACAGAACCCAAACCGGCGAGCAGACTTGGGTTCTGTCGGCTCTCGCATGTGCGTATGGCCATTGTGGACATGTCCATGGTGTCCATGCATGCCCGTGAGACTTCAGACAAGAAATGACCCCCTTGAGTGAATTTGGAATGGCCCTCACTGAGCAAAACCCTAGCTACGGAGATGGCACAATAACACCATTTACAGGGTTTGGAGGCACGCTGCGAGGGGTCCCCTAGCTAAAACCCAGCGTCCCAAATCCACCAGAATTGACAGATTCATGACCGGAGCCACGTTTTGGGTACCGTGGGCTTCTTGGTCCGACACCCCGGGGCCATTCAGGGACACTTTGAGGAATTGCTCCAGGGGCACGGAACCCAAATCGACAAGTGGAATTGGGTTTTGTCAGGTCCCACAGGTGCACATGGCCATTATGGATGCATCCACAGTGGCCACGAATGCCCGAGAGCCTTCGGATGAGAAATGGCCCCCTTGAGCGAATTTGGAATGGCCCTCACTAAGCAAAACCCTAGCTCCAGAGATGGCACAATAACACCGTTTTGGGGGGTTGGAGGCACGCTACAGGGGGTCCCATAGCTGAAGCTTGATGTCCCGAAACCATCGAAATCGACAGATTCTCGACTAGAGCCACATTTTGGGTGTTATGGGTGTTGGGAACCCTAGGGACATTCATGGACACTTTGAGGATTTGCTCCGGGGCCACGTAACCCAAACCGGCGAGTGGACTTGGATTCCCTTAGCTCCCACATGTGTGTATGGCTATTATGGATGTGTCCATGGTGGCCACGCACACCCGGGATCCTTCAGATGAGAAATGACCCCCTTGAGAGAATTTGGAATGGCCCTCATTAAGCAAAAACCTAGCTCCGGAGATGGCACAATAACACCATTTTCGGGGGTTGGAGGCATGCTGCGGGGGATCCTCTAGCTGAAACCCGGTGTCCCAGATCCATTGGAATTGACAGATTTGCGACCCGATCCATGGTTTGGGTCATGCGGGCATTTTCATCGGGCACCCCGGGGCCATTCAGGGACACTTTGAGGATTTGCTCCGAGGGCCACATAACCCAAATAGGCGAGCGAACTTGGATTCCATTGGCTCCCACAGGTGTGAGTGGCCATTGTGGATGTGTCCATGGTGGCCATTCACGCCTGGGATCCTTTGGATGAGAAATGGTGTTAGGAACCTATGTCACCCCTTCTCTTTACTATGTTAGTATATTGTTGTTGGATGCATATGCTTTGTAAGTCGTCCCGTAGTATTTGTTGATCCATAGTTTATATTAGCCCATAGTATTGACCCATAGTATTGGACGCATATGCTTTGTAAGTCGTCCCGTAGTATTATATGTCCCATGGTTTTGACTCATAGTATTGGTCATAGACTTAGTATATAAGTGTGTGTTGAGGTCATTGAAGGCACCGTGAAGTTAATAGTATTGAGCTTGCTCAAAGGAGGTTGCCCCCTCGAAGTGGCCTGTGATTAATATAAAAGTGATTCTGAGGTCTATTATTTCTGATATCTTGTGTATTTGTATTAATTAATTATTGCAGGTTCATCACATTTGGTATCATAGCACTTTCTTGGGCTCATTGGGTGGAATTTCTGCCAAATTTTTTTTCGCATTTGTTGCAGCTTTGGATTTGGGAATAATCCCTATCCACTTAACTGTGGGAAGTACTTGGGAATAATCCCTAAAAATCATTGTGAGGAGTACCACAGGAACCCCAAAGTAGCTGGCCCATTGAGAGGACCTGTCAGCGAAAAGGGAAACGACCCCTACCTGATTGACTAGTTCCCACCTGTGAGGTAAACCAAGAGCTGTCGTTTGTGGCAAAGCGATTATCAGTTTTACCTAAGCCGTGGAGTGAGGGGTACTGCCCCAATACGCAAGCCGTCAGACAACATTGGTGGCCGAGTGAAACACCTGAACTGTTAGGAAGCCGTACATACCTGGGGTCCATATCTATTTCAGTTGAACTGTTGCCGATCACTTCTGCTCCAGATCCAGCCATTTCAGATCTATTCTGAAAGTCGTTCCAGATCCAGTCGTTGTTTCAGATCCATCCGTTTTTGATCCCTTCCGCGTCGTTGCAGATCCATTAGTTTTTTCTCCATATCTCCCTTGTTTTCACTCTGTTTCCCTTGAAATTTTCAGGGAACCCCTGTCATTCCATTCTGCATCTTTCATTCCTGAGGACCCTATCCCCAATTCCCCTTCCCAAAGCCCGAAATCCCACATTTGTCTATCTTTAGGGTTTGCCATAACTTCCTCAGATTTCACCCAATCACCTTCAAAGTTTACCACAAAGTTCCTTTCTGAATTCTGCTTCTTTGTCCCTCTCTGCCAAATTTTCTCATTCTATCACCCCGCTTCTGAAATCCCCCCTTTTGCTTTCTTGTCCTTTCGACGGTGTCCAAAATCTAGTCAAACCCCAACTACCCATCAGATTGTTTCCCCAATCCAAATTTCCCTTTACTAAATCAGCTTCTATTTGTGTTTTTCTACCCATTCCACCAAAAAAAAAACCTGGTTATGGTTGTCACCTGTGTAGGAGCACACACCATGGAGGAAGCACTTGCAGCCATCCAAACCAAATTCCAAGATCTGGATGAAAAATTTCTCAGCCTCCATCTTCAACATTCAGCCATGAACAATACCAGATAGCCAGAATCTTTTGCAGCCACCGGGTTCTCTTCTTCTAGCAATTTTCGTGGGTCGAAGCTTGATTTTCCTCGCTTCAATGGTACTGATTCGACTGGATGGTTATATCGAGCAGAACAATATTTCAGTCTGCATAATACTTCTGATGCCCAGAAAGTTCCACTTGCATCTTTTCATTTGGAATAGGAAGCCCTTCAATGGTACCGTTGGTACATTAAAGCTCATCCCGAGCCAAACTGGACATATTTTTGCCAACTCATTTTGCCACGATTTGGTCCTAGTGCTTTTGATGATTTCACTCGAGCATTCACTAAACTTCACCAAATTGGCACAGTGAGAGAGTATCAGACATAATTTGAGAAATTGGCCAATCACACAGAAGGATTGTCTGATGAATTCTACAGGAGTTGTTTTATCAGTGGTCTCAAGGATGAAATCCGCTCAGAGGTCAAAATGTTTTGTCCCAACACAATGATGGAAGTCCTAGGGTTGGCTAAGTTGTCCGAGGACAAGATCGCAACTCAACAACGCTCCAAACCCACCTTTGTTCCCTTCAGAAATATGGGTTCCCAACAACCTCCCATCACACCTTCTGCTAAACCAACTCCTATCAAGCATTTGTCTGAAATAGAAATGCAGGCACGCTGAGAAAAAGGGCTTTGCTATAATTGTGATGAGAAATTCATTCGGGGACATAGATGTGTTCAACAAAAGCTCTATCTCTTGGATGTGGATTCTCCGCCTGCCTTAGAACTTGGTGAAGACGCTACAGATACAGTAGATGATCAGGTCGACATTCAACACCCGCCTGTTGACACCCCATCTCAGGGCGACCCACCCGAGATCTCTCTCCATGCTGTAACCGGCGTCACCACCCCACAAACAATGCGGGTCAGGGGATACTTCAAGAAGCTCCCTCTTACCATACTTGTTGATTCTGGTAGCACTCATAACTTCATTGACCCTCGGATTGCCAAACAGGCTGATTGTTTTGTCCATCCTTGCTCCAACTTTGAAGTCATGGTTGCCAATGGGGGCACCTTACCTTGCAAGGGGAAGTGTCACAAGGTGCGTATCTCTATGGAAGATTATAACCTACACTCTGACATGTTTTCCTTGTCCTTAGGCGGATGTGATGTGGTTTTGGGCATTCAATGGTTACGCACACTTGGCCCCATCTTATGGGATTTTGCTGAACTTTGGATGCAGTTTAAAGTCAATGGGGCACAACACAAATTTATGGGCTTACAACTAGGGTCTCTCTGCATCATCAGTTCACATCACCTAGAAAAACTCCTTAAGAAGAATTCACATGGTGTCATCACTCAGCTCAATTCCATTCAGATGCACCCATCAACAGTCTCCACTACTTCCTTGGATAGATATGCAGGTATCTTTGCTGAACCAATACACTTGCTGCCTTCAAGAGACCTTTCCGGTAAGAATTTAGCCACATCTACCTCTCAACAGGAAATGATGGCTATTTTGCATGCAGTACAGAAGTGGAAGCCATACCTATTAGGGAATTATTTCTGCATCACGACTGATCTCCAAAGTATGGAAAATTTTCTAGAACAATGGGTCTCCTCCCCAACACACCTGAAATGGGTTATCCAACTCATGGGTTATCCCTATGTGATTACTTGCAAGAAGGGTAAGGACAATATGGTGGAAGATGCTCCTTTTCGCACAATTGATGACCTAGTTTCTCTTACAGCTCTTTCTCTGCTTGTTCCAAATTGGTTGCCATATGTTCAACAGGGCTTTCTCTTCTATGAACTCCATGCTTCTTCATCAACATGGCACTCTGGGTTCTGCAAAATGTATGACCGGGAACAATGTAACTTCTTTTGGCAGGGACTAAAAATGACAATTCAACAGATGGTGGCTGACGATGATACTTTCCAAGTCAACAAGGATGAAACGACACTCCTTTTGAGATTGCTCAAACCCTTGCCCGTGCCTACACAGCTTTGGACAACTATTTCTATGGATTTCCTAGCAGCGCTCTTGTGGTACAATACCACATCTCAAAGGACACCATATGAAGCAGTCTATGGAAAAACACCGCCAGTTATTCTTCCATAATCCTTCACAGCTTCCCAGTTCAGGAAATTGACTCGGTTCTTCGAAACTGTGATCAGATTCTTCTCATTCTGCAAGACAATCTTCACATGGCCAGAATTCGCCTGAAACAACAAACTGATCAACACCGTTCTGAGCGCATTTTCCACGCAGCTGATAGGGTTCTTCTTCATCTACAACCTTCCAAGCAATCCTCCTTGACACTCCAAAGGCGTCAGTGGCCCGAAATGCAACCCGAGGATGCTACCGGGGAACCACTCCTTCAGATTCTGCAGCAATTTCTCCAACCAAAGCTTTGAGGACAAAGCTTTTTCTTAGGGAGAGGGGATGTTAGGAACCTATGTCACCCCTTCTCTTTACTATGTTAGTATATTGTTGTTGGACACATATGCTTTGTAAGTTGTCCCGTAGTATTTGTTGATCCGTAGTTTATATTAGCCCATAGTATTGACCCATAGTATTGGACGCATATGCTTTGTAAGTTGTCCCGTAGTATTATATTTCCCATGGTTTTGACTCATAGTATTGGGCATAGACTTAGTATATAAGTGTGTGTTGAGGTCATTGAAGGCACTGTGAAGTTAATTGTATTGAGCTTGATCAAAGGAGGTTGCCCCCTCGAAGTGGCTCGTGATTAATATAAAAGTGATTCTGAGTTCTATTATTTCTGATATCTTGTGTATTTGTATTAATTAATTATTACAGGTTCATCACAAATGCCCCCCTTGACCGTATTTGGAATGGCCCTCACTGAGCAAATCCCTAGCTCTGGAGATGGCACAATAACACCGTTTCAGGGACTTCGAGGCATAGTGTGGGGGGGACCCTAGCTGAAACCCAGCATCCCGGATCCATCGGAATCAACAGATTCGTGAACGGAGCCACTATTTGGGTGCTACGGGAATTTTTTCGAGAACTCCGAGGCAATTCAGGGACACTTTGAGGATTTTCTCTAGGGCCATGGAACCCAAACCGACAAGGGGACTTGGATTCCGTCGGCTCCCACCTGTGCAAGTGGCCATTGTGGACATGTCCACGGTCGGCCATGCATGCCTGGGAGTCTTTAGATGAGAAATGACCCTCTTGAGTGAAATTGGATCACCTCTCTTTCACATTTGTGAAGACCTGTGATCACTAAGGTTACTAATATCTTGTTCTAACACTAAGGTCATTTCCCTAGTAGAACGCATGGAGAGCGGAGCTAACACCTAACATGATTTTAGATGTAAACACTAGAGGAGACCACCAATTGCAATGATATATAGAATAAGGAGTGATTCCTTCTCATACAATCAATATCACGCTCTTTTATTTGTAATTAGATTCATGGAGGAATTAACTATGGTTCATGAAAACACCCCTAGGAGGATATATGAAGTCTAGGGAGGACAACTTGGCTTGAGCACAAAAGTGATTTTGACTAAGTGAAAATCCATTCTTTGAGGTTTCAGAGGCTTTGTATTTATGTGTTTCCTCCTACCATATTTAAGTATATAAAATATTTTTTAAGGGCATGCTAAAATATTCTAACATATACATTCATTGTAGGTAAGCTAGATGGACCACATTTCTTGAAAATCCAAGGATTGATTTACTCTAAATGTGTGTGATATCCATCGACGGAGAGTAGAGTTGATATTTTTTGTGTGCCCATGGTTGAGGGTCTAAGAGTATGTGAGATAAGTGGGAACCCCAAGTAAAAGGCCTCACAAAGGGAAATTCCAAGTAATTTTGAGAAAGTGACAAATTAGGTCAAAAGTTGAGCATCTTGTTCTAACACTAAGGTTATTTCCTTAATAAAATACATGCAGAGTGGAGCTAACGCCTAAGATGATTTTGGGTGCTATCAATAGCGTTGTATTTCCATGTACTTGTGTAATGTGACATGGCTACTGTTTGTAAACCCTAAGAAAGAGAATCATGCTAGTGGCGAGAGCTTGATTGACATAAGCTTTTTATTGAATCCAAAGAGGACTTCTTATCTATCATGGAGATTATAGGGTTAATGAGTGAAACCCACGGGGGGTTCACTTAGTGAACTTGTTACATAGCACGATCGTTCGCATGATATTAAAGAATATCCCTAATTTCACTAAATATTGGAAAATTTCTCCTAAAATTTAATTGTTGAACCCCCCTCCCAATATTCCTTTCCAATTAAGAAAACCCCTAGTTTCAGCATATATTGTATGTCTCCATTTTTATCAACCCATTTTTAATACCCCCTTTATATCATATTATCAAGTTGTAACAAACAAGAGCCCTAATTCCCACCAATATTGCAAGGGTGACTGATCAATTTGTAGCGTTGGATAGTGGAAGACACAACGAAATAGTACTGGGAAGGAAAATGCATAAAAGGAAACCCAGTCAAGAGATCAACATAACAAAGAACGTAAAAGGATGATAGTCCAATAGTTAGTGCAATGCTTAGAAAATATGAGAATTGTAGATGTTTCACACCATAGTTTGTCAATCTACCAATTTTTTATCATGTAAATATAAGTAGTCATAGAGAGATCCTGTTTTCTATAAGCTTAATAAATTAAACTCCATAAAAATTCAAAAATGAAACCTTTTCGTGGATGGACTCCCCTACCTTCCTATCAAAACAAACATCATTGATGTTTGAACCCAAATGAACATAGCAAAATTTCTCTTACTTTCCAATAACACCATATGATCATGTGCATAGCTTGGATTTTGGTCATTCACAAGATGCAATGAATTTCCTCCACTTCCTCTACATTTATTCTTGCAATCAAGGGAATTAACAACATTTAGTTACCTTTTCTTGGGTTATATCTAGTTTTTTTTTTAATCTTTATTGGAGACGGAAAAATCTCCATTGTTAGGTTTTAAGCATGGAATAGTTACAAAGATACACAGATGGTGAAACTTATATGATACCATTTCATGGTAACGATAACCCATAGGGTATGTAAATAAGGATTAATATTTTCACCTATGTTCATGTCAGTTTCAATACAATATTAAGACAGATGCCTTGCATATAAGAATTGAAATTACAATTATGAATGTGCTAAATATAACTCAATCTAAAAACTATTCCTAACTGAACATGTGAAAATGTTAAAGAAGAACACAAAAAGTTGAAAGAAATAATTAGTCAAGAGAGATTGATCTAACTTTTCTTGGTTCCAATGAGCCAAGAAAGATTGATCTCACTTTTTTGGGTTGTCATGGAGCAAGGTTTGATTGAATATCAATACCCACCTAAACCTCAACCTAAAAAATTAAGAGTTAGATCTTTTACTCGAATGGCTACAAAAAATACAATACAATTGTTCAACTCTGGAACTCCCAATTAGCTACATCTCTTAACTTAAAGATGAAAAAAAATATAACATCAATTCAAACCAAGCCTAAATAAGCTATTAAATGAGTATGGATCAAGGCCAGTAATCTGAAGAGACTTCCATCGATATTTTTATTGGTACACTATTATCATATTTATGCAAAACTTAGGATCATAAGTAATATCAAATAAAAATGGAGGGTCCTTAAGTTTTAGGTGGGTATGAATTGAGCCCATGATTTGGAGGTATGAATCCATTCCACGATTTGGAGGTTATTCCTCAGCCCACCCAAATAAAATAATCCCCAATATTTATATTATTATGTCAAATTAAAAACCCCCCTTGACCCCTTAATACGAGGCAATATATTTTTGAGGTTTTTAAGAGTATTCAAACCCCCAATATGAATGGACGTGATATGATATTGCCTCACTCGTGAACCCCCCATGGTGAAACCTAGGTGTTATATTTTATGGATCACGAAGATATAACGAGTGGAGAATATAAGGGAAAGATAGACATGTTGGATGTTCTTGTAGAGATTTCTCTTGTGCGATGCTAGAGTACTTGTGTGATGTGACATGGCTAGGGTTTGCATGAGATATCTCATATTAACATGTCCATGTGCTCTTGAATGTACCCCAATGTTCCAAGAAAAATAAATATTTATATTTATTTGCAAGGAAAATTTATGGTCTTGGAGATGACTGCAACCTTTGTATCTCATAATCACAAGCCATTGACGTCATTGAAATATGAGATCATGATAGTGGAAGAAGCTGCAGAGGTGTTAGAGGCCTAAATATTGAAATAATTCAATCCCAACATAAATAATCTCATTCTTATCACCAACCAACTGCATAATACGATTTGATGCTAGAGTATAAGACCTAGGGTTTGAGGATTGAAATACCAATATGGACATGTAGACTTGGATTCTATAAGTTGAGTTCTCTAGTGGTGTACTTGTGTGACTTGACATGGGTAGGGTTTTTAAACCCTAATAAAGATAATCATGCTAGTGGGGAGACATTGATTAACATAAGCTTGTTGTTGAAGCCAATGAGGGATTCCTAGATGTCCTAGAGATTATAGGGTTGCTGAGGAGACCCTAGGAGTTATATGTTAGGGATCATGAAGATATAACCACTGGTGAAGATAAGGGGTAAAGACATGGCTAGAGTTTGCATGAGAAGAGATTATGTCCTTTATTTAATAGCATGTGTAATTCTCATCATAAATGTGTCATACTGTCTAAGAGTAATATGCCGTAACTGTGAAAAAATATAACATAGCCTTACACGGAAAAAGAGAAGCTATCAATTGTCATAATTTTAAGGAATCTATCATACTAGTATAAGCTATTCTATTCCACGTGGCTTTCCCAATATAAAAGGAATCTCCTTCAACACTCTGTTGATGTATATGTAACTTCGGAATGTATTTCATATATGTATATTGTACTCCTATAGAGATGGTATTATTCCTCTATACGGAAGTGTTTGTATTCCTATAGAGATGTTATTATTCCTCTATACGGAAGTGTCGTCATTTATATTGTAAGTGTCGTAACTTATACTTGATGGGTTATTAGACCACCTTGTTAGGGTTGGACCTGTATAAGTCATGTGGGTCGAAGGGTTATTAGACCACCCTATTGGGGGTTGGCCATGTGGTTCAAAGGGTTATTAGACCACCCTATTGGGTGTCAGCCCAGTCAACATTATGTTATGTGGTTAAGTTAAGGACGACCTAGCAAAGGTTATTAGGCAAGTCAAGTCAAGTATAAATAAAGTGCGGGAGGCACTCTATTTGATCATTATATTCTCACACACACTCTTTGGAGAGTGGCTCACTTGTGGAGGAGGAGAACCTACTACTGTAGGATGTCTATCTCTTATGCTTGGGTTGTATCATTGCTCTATCTATCTCTGAGGAAGTTATTGGGGTTTTTCACCTTTATGGTTTTCCCCAAGTAAACTCTGTGTCTCTTGTGTGCTTGCATTATTGTGTCCATGATTGATATGCTGTACATGTTGTTCTCTTAGTTAAGATCCTAGATCAGATTCAAGTAAATTCTGAAAAATTAACATGGTATCAGAGCTAGCCTGAAAGAAGGCATGGTATGGCATGTATAACACTTGTTGCAATTGCGAAGCTAGGGATTGATATAGCAAAAACCAGTCATCATAGAACTTTCTCTATAAATAAAGTTTGGCAAGGTTTTAGGGTCTGAAAATCGTACAGGGAGAGGCTAAGATCCTCATGTACCTTATGTCGAAAGGAAAACCTCTAATTAGTTGTACGTTGTGATTTATGATCTGTACAATCTAGGGTTTATGCCTCTTCCAGATCTGAGTCATAAACAGGTGACCTTGGAAAAAAAGGTCATAACTTGGGCTAGGAAGATCCAAATGAAATTTAGTAAAAAGTGATAGGTATTGCATGGACTGTAATTTCTTAGGAAACTTTTTCAGAGGCCGAAATGGAACCAGTGACATGTGGCACACTGTACAAGTTCGATCTCTTGTTTTATCCCATAAACAAGTCACGTTGCGACACTTGGAATAAATCTCTCTCAAAGAATCCATTTGAGGTCAGACCAATGGGGTTAGAAATATGATAGGTCAGTATATCACAGGAAATTTTTTCAGACCCTGTGGATAGAAAGGTTCGGAGTTACACCAGAAATAATAAGGTACATATTTATGTCAAAACAGAATTATTTTTGAGCACCTTCATTCATGGCTTCCAGAATTTAGGGTTTCGAAGAAAGTTGAAATTTTTGTAATCGGAGACTACAACTGAATGCTACTCATCAAAATAGAAATTTAGAGACCAAGATCAGAATTTTGGGTTGGGAAGAAGGCCAGGCTTGATCAGACCCTAGTTCGGGACTTTGATCGGAAAAGTGAAAAATTAGGGCTTCTGCAAAAATGGAAAATTTTGAAATCTATGACCTTGGCTGGAAGCTCCTCAGAAAAATAGAAGCTTAGAGCTTTGAATCGAACCTTTTGATTGGTCAGAAGGGTGGGCTTTATCAAACCCTAGTTCGGGATCATGTCTAGTGAATTCGGAAGTTTCAAAGGCAAATTTGAGGGGTGAAACTTTGCAGTTTTCAAATTCTGAGTATACTAGCTTGATTATCTCATCAAGGCGCATATTTCTATCCTTTCGGAAGTTTGAAATTCAAAGTTTTAATTTTTAGGGTTTCTCTGACAAACCCTAATCCAGCTCCAGATCCAGTTCCTGCAAATCAAGTGGATTGGGTTAATCCTAGAAGAGAATGGATTGGTCACCTGCATAAGTGAAGAAGTTCTTGTTTCAGAGGAAGATGAGGCTAATGCCTTACATAAGAAGATTACAAGCAATTTCGAAGGTATGTTTCAAGATTTGTTCATGATTACGTTTATGGTATATTTGTCTTCATATTATTACAGTTAGTACAATCTTGATTAAATTTAGACTTGTCGTATCACCTTAATAAAATTATGAATGCATGATAGAAGATATTCATTGATTAGGGTGTTGACACTTATGATTGTACTAATGCATTATGGTGTTGTATGAGGTTTATGTTGTCCGCTAACATGAAATGTACACCAAGAAAGACAAATCATGTTCTAGTTCAAGAACATATGATCATGGTGACATGAAGACAAAGATTCATCCATTGTCATGGATCACTTAGAAGATCTATTTACGAGGTATTTATAACTTGGTTCTATAATGGTTAACCTATGAGATATGCAGGTTACTAGCACAAATCATTGAAGAGAACAAGAAGACATCATATGGGTATGTTAGACATAACTAGCTAACATACTAATCCAGGTATGTTTTTCTATATCAAGTTTGAATCCTACCTTGTGATAGGATCTCTTATATAAGTATACATGGCATGATTGATAATGATTATTCATAGGTTTGAATAATCATGGGTTTAGGCATATTATGTTTATTACCTTAATTGATGATATGACTAACCAGAAGAGTCATGAAAGTATATGTTTGAGTAATCACGAGTTTAGGCATATTATGTTTGTTACATTAATTTATGATATGACTAAACCATAAGAGTCCTTGAATACTAATGCTTATTATTTATGTTTGAAATGATCATGACTATACATGCTTAAGATTATTGTGTTTTGAAAGTATTGAGAATATACTAATGAATGTGTGATTATGTATGAGACCTCAAGGATAACACAATGATGATACTAATAAGCATGCATAGTGATTAAGGATGGATATAAGTTCAAGGACAGGTAATCCAGGAAGCAAAAATCAAGAGGGAGCACACTTCAGTAGTTTCTGCAAGGATGTAGATATTCAGAGGGAGTTGACCACTTCTCACAATCCACATTAGAATGGAGTTATAGAAAGGAAGCAAAGATTGAGAGGGAGTCAACCCTACAACAAACAAACAAAGATAAGTATTTGAATTATCATTCCTTGCATATTTTATTGTTTAAACAATACTGTTCAATAGTGTATATACTCATGTTCCTAGAATTAGGTTGTGTATTATGCATATTAGAATAGTTGCATTGATGAACATTATACTACTAATATACATGAGTAAGTGGCCTATGGCATTGTACAACATTCCATTGCTACTTATCTAGAATGAAACCTCTTTGCTAACATGTTGGGAGTTGTGCACACTCTTAACAATGTTCTGGTAGAGATTGGAAGGCATCTAGAAAGCTACGGGATATGGATAAATGTTGTATTGAAGCATTGGCTAAGATAATTGCATGACTGTATGACATATTTCTTTATGTGTAAGAATTTGTTCTAAAAACTATGAGATGTTTTTTAATCATGCAATTTAACTTGTTGTGTAGGAAAGATCGTATACCATCACCTACAAAAGAAGGACTACAACAATTGTTCAGCAACAAAGTTATCTATTGAAGATATTGAATATATTGAAGTTCCCAGGATTCGGGAAGAATGCCATGATTGAGGAGTACTAGTCAATCATGAAGAATGATGTTTGGGATGTAGTCCCAAGACCTGAACGAAAGTATGTTGTGACTTCCAAATGGATCTATAAGATCAAGCATGCTGCAGATGGTATAATGGAGAAATATAAATCAAGATTTGTAGCTCGTGGCTTCGCCCAGAAAGAAGGGATTGATTATGGGCTCAAGTATGATGCGAATCAAAAGTTTAACCTGTAGAGTTATGTTAATTCAGATTGGGCAGGCGATGCTGCAGATAGGAAGAGCACATCTGGGTGCTACTTCAGTATGGGATCAGGTGTGATCTCCTGGTTTAACAGGAAGCAATCCTGCATAGCACTGAGTACAGCCGAAGCAGAGTATGTTGTAGCTTGTTCGGCTAGTTGCAAGGCAGTATGGCTCCGGAAGCTACTATCTGAGTTATTTGATCTCCCGCTGGAGGCTACTGGTATTTTTTGTGACAACCAGAGTTGTGTGAAGATGTCTGAGAACCCGATGTTCCACGACAGGTCGAAGCACATAGAGATCAAATATCACTATATCATGGATATGGTGCAGAGAGGAGTAGTGAAGCTCCTGTATGTTGTGATGGATGAGCAAGTTGCAGATGTGCTGACGAAGCCACTAGCCAGAGTGAAGTTCGAATACTTCAGAGAGAGGCTTGGTGTTCTTCAGATTGATGACACTTCGAGGAAGAAGTGATGGAGACATTTGCTGAATCCATTCCAAGCATGGTGGAAAAAGGATCCTTCACATGGCTATGGATGTAAGTGATGGATGATGAGCATCAGGACGATGCTCCAGTTACTGCTCTGTATATGCATCATGTTGGATGCTAGATATGATCAGTTGGATCATTTATATGTATGTATGTATGCATCATGTTGGATGTTGGATATGATCAGTTGGATCATTTATATGTATGTATGTATGCATCATGTTGGATGTTTGTTATGATCAGTTGGATCATGTATATGTATATGCATCATGTTGGATGCTTGGACCATGTATCTGTATATGTATCGGGTGGATACATTGTATGATCAGGATGATCATGTATGTTGATATATATCAGATGGATACATTGTATGATCAGGTGGATCATGTATCTGTGTATGTATCAGGTGGATACATTGTATGATTAGGTGGATCATGTATGATGATATGTATCAGGTAGATACTTGGTATGCATCAGGTGGATGCATTATATGATCAGGATGATCATGGATGACGAGCTTCAGGATGTTTCTCTAGATGACATGCATCAGGACGATGCAGTGATGATGATCAGGATGATCATATGCGATGACATGTATCAGGTGGATACATTACATAATCAGTTGGATTATGTGTGATGAGTTCCAAAGACATAGATGCACATGAGCTTTTCAGACATGGTTGTAGATGTGTTCTCCCATGGTCACGATGTAATTGCTGGGATTTTCCGACATGGTGGCAGATGTGTTGTCCCATGGTCGTGATGTAATTGCCAGGGCCATTCAAGCATGGTTGTAGATGTGTTCTTCCATGGCTGCAATATAAGTGTTGGGGCCATTCGAGCATGTTTGTAGATGTGTTCTCCCATGGTTGCGATATAAGTGCTGGGGCCATTTGAGCATGGTTGTAGATGTGTTTTCCCATGGCTACGATATAAGTGCTGGGCTATTTGAGCATGGTTTTAGATGTTTTCTCCCATGGCTGCAATATAAGTGCTGTGCCATTCTTGCATGGTTGTAGATGTGTTCTCCCATGGCGTAGATGTAAGTGCTGTGTGATGTGCATCTAGTTTGTGCTTCGTGAATGATGATCATGAGTATTAGGATGATACTTTGTGGCCATGGACAGGTTGTGCAGATAAGCATATAATCCAGCCTTGGGAGGTTTGCAAATAGTCTTTCGAGGTTTTTCCTATGGCATGTAATGTGTCCCTAGGATATTTGGAAAACGCTCTTTCAAGGTTTTGCTTTGGGAGGACATATAATCTAGCCCTGGGAGATCAGACAGGTAGAGCTGTGTGCTCCTAACAGCCTGGGATGCTCTTTCAAGGTTTTGTCCTATGGCATGTAATGCACTCCTGGGAGATCCTACAGGTAGAGCCGAGTGCTCGTAACAGCCTGGGATGCTACAACCAGGTTTTGCGATGACCACATGTAATATGCTCCTGGGATATCCGACAGGTAGATCCATGTGCTCGTAACAGCCTGGGATGCTATAGCTAGGTTTTGTGGTGACATCACATGTAATGTGATCCTCGGAGATCCGACAGGTAGAGCTGTGTGCTCGTAACAGCCTGGGATGCTATAGCTAGGTTTTTTGATGGGGTCACATGTAATTTTGTCCTGGGAGATCCAACAGGTAGAGCTGAGTGCTCGTAACATCCTGGGATGCTTCAGCCAGGTTTTGTGACCCACGTAATAAGTCCCAAGGATTCCACTGTATGGCCAGTGATGATGAAGACCTGCAGGTGGTGGGCCTACATCTAGTATGAAAAAGGACTGGCTCTGTAGAACTTCCTATGATGAGTAGATTCAAAGATTGATTGAGATAGCATCAACAGTTATGATGACGATGACTCGATGATGATTATCTAGTGACGATGATCCAAAGAAGAAGACTTGTGCTAGAAGACCTATGTCGAGAAATACCTTCCTAGTTAAGAGGGAGTGTTGATGTATATGTAACTTCAGAATGTATTTCATATATATATATTGTACTCCTATAGAGATGGTATTATTCCTCTATACGAAAGTGTTTGTATTCCTATAGAGATGTTATTATTCCTCTATACGGAAGTGTCGTAACTTATACTTGATGGGTTATTAGACCACCTTGTTGGGGTTGGTCCTGTATAAGTCATGTGGGTCGAAGGGTTATTAGACCACCCTATTGGGGGTCGGCCATGTGGGTCAAAGGGTTATTAGACCACCCTATTGGGTGTCAGCCCAGTCAGCATTATGTTATGTGGTTAAGTTAAGGCCGACCTAGTAAAGGTTATTAGGCAAGTCAAGTCAAGTATAAATAGAATGCGGGAGGCACTCTATTTGATCATTCTATTCTCACACACACTCTTTGGAGAGTGGCGCACTTGTGGAGGAGGAGAATCTGGTGCTAGAGGATGTCTATCTCTTATGCTTGGGTTGTATCATTGCTCTATCTATCTCTGAGGAAGTTATTGGGGTTTTTCACCTTTATGGTTTTCCCCAAGTAAACTTTGTGTCTCTTGTGTGCTTGCATTATTGTGTCCATGATTGATATGCTATACATGTTGTTCTCTCAGTTAAGATCCTAGATCAGATTGAAGTAAATTCTGAAAAATTAACACACTCATCCTCACTTGTCCTGGGAGAACGTCTAAAAGCAACAAAAAACTAACACCATAGCCATGGCCAAGGATTTGAGACCCACCCCTCATATACAAACCCTTCTAATAGTTATCCTATCCCACTTGGAGTCCAAATACCCCCTATTGAGGGTACGTGTGGTGGGTCATGAATTCTAGGGCTAGATTAGGTTAATAGGGCTAGATTGGGTTTCTAGGATTCTAGATCAGTTTGCTAGGGTTATATTAGTGTTTCTAGGGCTAGTTTAGGTTTCTAGAACTATATTAGGTTTATAGTATTCTAGCTTAGTTTTCTAGTGTTAAATTAGTGTTTCTAGGGTTAGTTTAGCTTTCTAGGATTTCTAGGGCTAGATTAGGTTTGTAGAGTTATATTAGTGCTTCTAGGGCCAGACTAAGTTTCTAAACATTAATGACAAAGGGTGAAATGATGACATGGCAGAAGGACAGGATGACATGAAGGAAAAACAATGGACAACACATTAATGACAAAGTGTTGATGACTCGACAAAGGAGCATTCCAAGGTAAACAAGATTTATAGGATGGCAGAGGAGTATGACAAGCGGACAAGTATGACAAGGACAACAATATGATGATGCAAAGATCAAGCAAGCATGAGATCATGTCAAACAAGCATGACAGATGTTGTTGACATGCCTGATGAGGATGACTTGTTGACATGGAGGAAGCATGACAAATGTTGTTGACTAGGCAAACAAGCAAAGTGAATTTGGCAAGCATGACAAGTGCTAGCAACATGTAACTAAGTATGTATGTATGTATCAACAAAAAATGTATCTCTATGTATGTATGTATGGCAAAGACATGTATGCATGTATGTATCAACAAAAAATGCATGTACCAACAAAATAACATAAAACTACACATACCTCGATGTAGAACATAACATTCTTTGATGCAATTCTTTCTCTTATGTAAAGTTGACTGACCTCATTCAATAACTCCATCTGGATCCTCTTTGTTGCTAATTGTCTCCATCAATTTCTCGTGCTCTGAATGAGGCAGGTAGTAGCGTACCTTGGTTGAGCTCTTGCTTGTCATTATTTGTAGATGGATGTTTGTGCCAATGATCAAGTTCATGAAGTGATACACCACTGAACTTGGTATGTAATCCATGAATACATTCCCACTAGTCTTTCTTGACTTCCAATATAGTGTAAGATATTCTCCCTTAACCACCATCGATCCAATAGGAAATTCAATTCCTTCATCATCGATTAATGATCCATAGAGGGTTTTCTTACCTTGGAGCATCGTTCCAAGCAATAATCCGTGCCCCATCCATTTCCTTTCGGGGCAACAACTGTGTATATGTGTCCTGGTTGTACAAGATCTGAGATATGGTTGTAGTCTGTTGAAATAGCTGACTGGAATCCTCTAACTGGGTTGTATCAAAAGCTGCACGTTGGTCTACTACAAGTGACACATGATCCCATTCATCAACCTAGTCCATGCATTCGCATTCATCCAATTCGTCATTGCTGCAAGGGATGCAAAAGAAAGCAAGTTTTTGCGTCCATATTTCAAATAAGGGGTTGTTTGAGCTTCAAACTGAATGAAATCCACATTTTCCTTATACTGTGCCACAACTATAGGAACGCAATCGATCTATGCCAACCACTTGCCAAAAATTTCTTACCACACGTCCTGCCACTGATGATGTTTTGTGATCTCTTGCTTGGTCTGACATTGTTGCAGAGAACCTTTGAACTATGGATCCTGCATCTCAGATATGAGGTCCCATATTAAAACTCATCTCTTCCCTTTGTAGTGCGGTCTTGATGCATGCACTGGCCCCATCATGCTTTCCTTTTCCGTTCCCGGACTCAAAATAGTTTCAGATATGCAGCACATTATAAGTCTTATGCAAAATACTCATCCATTGGAATACTCGATCATTTTTGAACTGGCCTGCACAACCATCCGACCGTATCCAATGCTGATCCATCTATATATCTCTCTCCTTCAACTGATCATAGAAAATTCGAAAACAATGTTGCACATAATGCAGATCATGGGTTCTATCATCACTTATGTAAAAGTTTGTCTCCTTCAGTATTATCCTCTTGTCATTACTGCTCTCTGGCCCATGCCTATACATAATATGTACCATGATGCTGACTTGGTCTGAATGGTAGTATTGACTATGGATTTCATTTTGTGGCTGAAGGGTGTAATTTTATGCAAAATCCACAATTGACACTATGGTTCCAATAGGAAACGTGTCCCTACATTTTCTGTACTGCTCCTCTTGCCATCGCACTAAATGCACATGTTAAACATACTACTCTGTTTTCTTGTAGAACTCCATCATGAAGTCATGTACCCATACCTGCTACAATGAAAACAAGGGAAATATTACAATGTGGCCTTTGGAAAAATGTATATGTCATAAATTGAACGTGTAATATGAAAAATATGCAATATTTATCTGTACTTGTGACTTCACTAATGCAATCTTTTTACTTTCCCCAACATTGTCCAATTGATAGGTTATGTACTTGAAGCTCTTCATCTCCATGCCCATCCTACCAAATTCGTACTCGTTTCTTTCATGAATGCAATGGTTCAAAAGAGAAAACCCACTGCACCTAGAACATGTCCCATCTACACACGATTTTTCGTAATATTTTTGTCCTTCGGGACTTGGACACATGATGTTGTGGATAAAGTATCTTGATGCATTCGGTGGTAGTATGGATTCATTGCAGCCCTGCACAATGTTAGTATGAAAATCACAAAATATATGTTTATATGTGTCATAATAATATTCATATTCTACGTGGTATCTACAACAACAAGTGTTCCGATCAACACTAGCACAAAATGAGAAACTAATGACTAAAATTCGACTATAAACGACTATTTTTGAGTCAGTGACTAATAGTATTCGATTTCCACTATCTTATCTCTAGTCGTATTTCACTAGTCATTAATTGGTTGACTTATTAGTCATTGATTTAGTTATTGATAGTCACTGATTTAGTCATTGATTTAGTCATTGATAGTCACTGATTTAGTCATTGATAGTCATTGATTTAGTCATTGATTGCCATAATTAATGACCAAATATACGACTAAATAAACTACTAGATGATAACATATTAATGACTAAGCTAAATACGACTAAACGTTAGTCACACTATAAGATATTGGAAATTAGATACTAATAGTCGTATATATGCGAATTTAGTCATTTTCTTAGTCACTAATTTATGATAGGGTATGGAGGAATTGAACCACCAATCTCCTGCCTATAATTAGGCAGGTGCTCTACCATTGAGCTAGCACCCTTTAAGAAGTTGTTATTACTTCACAATGATGATATTCAAACAAATTTTGCATCATTCAAGTATATATAGTCAACCAAAGCAATAAAAATGTAAATATCTAAATAAAAACGATGAACAAACTGTGTGAGCTTAATTCCACACCTCAAACATAAGATCCTCTAAGATAAATTTGCTTCCATCATTCTTGCAAGCATACATCTCTTGTTACTTCTGGATTTACCATAGGATTTCCTGTAATAGATTTTAAAGCATCATTTATTATTTGCATTTTTATCATATCCCACAAAAGCCTATAAAACTATCAAATAGGTAATTAGAAGAAAACAAGTACCGACCAAATTTTCTTATGAAAGTAAGCACAGATTATTACACCTAATATCATTATGGTATTCAAAATATATACTAGCCATCTCAATCACCTCCCATCCATGAAGAAAATTGTATAAGAGGTGCATCATATGGCACTCTTTCATTGATCCCAATCGACTTCAGGGCAGTATCAATACAACACAAAAACTTAGGGACACCCTTCCAAATTGTTTCATGAAAATAGCTCATTCCTGCTCGCATCTCATCTTGTGGAGTATGAGGAGTACACCGAATTTCATCTGTCCGGAAGGCAGCTTGAATCTGAAAGAACAAATGAAAAAATAAGAACAAAAATTACCATCTTAAACTCCAAAATAAGATACCTAAAAATTCAATACTAGAAATTCACATTTAACAGTCACATTGGAATACAGATTATTACTTATCATATACAACGAAATGTATCAAATTATAAATTTCCCAAAGGTCTCTATTCCAAATATTTTTCGAATGCCTTGATTGCTATAGATATGAAATAGATACTATTAATGTGGGAAAGAACATCAAATATCGAAAGAGTTGTCAATAAATGTCAAAAAAGGCTGCCAGCATCATTTTTATTTAGTAATTCCAAGTTTCACGAGGCACTTCTGCATAAATTAGTGAATGGAAAAATAGATGAGTTCAATAGAAATGCATAATAGAAAATGTTAAATGTGTTTCTAGTAGAAGACTACTATATCCCTTATTGAAAATATGGTCAGAAGCTTCCAGAGTCACATAGACATTTAGCACATTAAATATTTGTGAAATTGTAACACAGATGCACATATTTCCATTGAGATGATGGTTTCACAGAGCTATGAAAATGATGATATTTTCACATATCTTCATTGATGTGATGGTTTCACATAAGAAGATTCTTAATAAGAAAAGAGCACTCGAAAAAAACTTGAATAGCTTGCACACAAATAGTTGTCCAAAAAATTAGTGTATTTGTGCAGTGAATAATAGATTTGATGCAGTTATAACTAGTGAACTTGAGCATCAATGTTAAGAGTATTTTTTCAAGAGTAAAAGCTTAATGAATGAAAACAATGAATGTTGATCAAAATCATCAAGAAAATCCTCCAAATGAAACTACAAAAGGAACTCCACTTCCAAAAAATAAGATGCTTACACAAGCATCCACATGATCACTGTTTGGTTAAAAGTCAGGGAAACCAGGTCATTTGCTTGGTTTGTAGAATATCAGAGTCTTCCCACAAAATCTAGGCAGGATAAGTCAAACTTTGCAGAACTCTGCTTGTGGACTTTATGGGAAACAAGAGACAGTAAAGCACCTTTTTTGGAGACTGTAAAGTTGTGAGGACTGGATGAGACATGGTGCAGTTCAGATTTCAATATATGTGGTTTAGCCTTTTCATTGGAAAGCTTCCATCCTAGTGATTATCTAATTTTTTTTTTCTGAGCATTTATGGTTTGTTCATTCCAATATGGATGAACCGGACTACCCATAGTATTGGGAAGTCTATGTTGTTCCCATCCAAATTAGAGCTATGTGCCCTTTCTACTAGATTATGTTCTAGAGATTGAGACTAGTGCCTATTGTGGCAATGAATTCCCCTACTTCTATGCCTCACCATTCTTCCCTCACTAAAGAAAGAATTCAAAAACCTACAACCAAGGATGAAAACTAAATTTCACTCTCCAAATTGGAGAGCTCTCAAACCCCAATGGGTGGAAAAAAAAAGTGAGTGGAAAACCCATTTCCCCCCTTTCAAATTTCTATATATAGGGAGACATTAACTTGACTCCTAATTTGTCCTTGGCACCTGCTACACATGGGACTCCGCTCATTTATTCCCTTCTAGGAAATTGTATAATCCATTTATTAGTAAAAGCATGGTGGCTTCTGACCCTTATTAAAACATACATCATAACATTGATCAATGAGATAACCAAAACCAGGGTGGAATTCACTAATGAGCACCCTTATGTCAAGAGTAAGAAATTGACAAACAAGTTTCTTGAAATGATGAAGGCCTGCAAAGAAACCCTCCTTAGGCATCTTAACATGAGACATCTACTTTAGGAATGGCAAGAAAACCCTTCACAAGTGGCTGCTCCATTAGAGAAACCTCTTCCAAGTGACCCTAAACTCTCCAAGATGCTGGTCGCTGCCTTCAAATGCCAGTACAAGTTCAAGCAATGTAGTACTAATGTTGTTTGCGATTGTTGTTCATGCCTACACTGCAAGGTTGTTATACTTTATCGTTATTTTTATGCATAGGAGGTTAAAAACATGATGGAAAATACACAAGAATTCCCATGATTAAGGATTAAGGTCTTATTATTGTTATTGTGACATACAAGACCTCCCAGAATTACCCTTTTACGGTCTTTTATTATTGTCATGACCGCCTAGAATTTTTCTTTCACCCGAAATCTGATATTTAGGGTTGTTTATGTGCCCAGTGCCCACACATTCCTAGATTGTTGTTTCTTATGCCCAGGAAGGTACAATATTCCCAGAATTATACTTAGACCTACCGAGAATTCACATTGATTGTCGTGTTAGGTTAAACAAGTATGCAAACACACCTAGAACTTTCCTAAAATAGACATAGACTTGGATTTTAGGATTCCTTGCTACTACAATTCACCCAGAAATCTCCAAAACAGTACCCAGATCTACTTCACACTCTTCTTTTAAAATGACAAATTCCAAGAACTATTCTACAAGCCTCCAAAGTTACTCAGAATTGCTCTAGACTTCACTGATCACCCTAAACTATGCCCAGATTCAGTTTTCAACCCATTGAACTAACCATGAATGCCTCCTCTGAAAAATTTAGTGAACACCTTGTGAAAATAAGGCCGTAACAAGTTGCAAAACAAAAATTAGTTTGATTGGTTATTACCAATGTTTAATTGGAAGTCTCAACATCTTTTATGGTCTCTCAAAGAATCTCAAATTTGAGAGTTGAATCTTTATGATTTTAGGTTATAATTAAGTCAACAACTTGGAGGAATGGGAATATTAAAGAAGTACAATTTTTTTGATATAGAAAACTACTGATATTTTCCCACCTCTCCTCTAAAATATAAAATCATGCCTTAACAAGTTACTTTCATCTCCTCTATTTGTAATTTTAATCTGAGGCACCTATTTTCTCTATAGCAATATCCTAAAATTATGCCCAATTGATGGCATATAGGAAGGCCTTGTTGGTGTAGCTTTATTGAACACCTCCTTATAAAAGGAACAATGAGAAATGTTATCTCTCAAACCCTCACTTTTTGAGATAAATTCCTAAAGATCAAGTGAGACCTTAGATGAACCAAGAGGGATTTCCAATGTCACCAAAAACAATTCTTCTTCAATGGCTAGCAGATTGTGTTGTCAGGTAGTAGCCACAAAGGCACAACATAATTCTACTTTGAATGCTTTTGACAACCATCTTGTAGGCTACAATGCACATAATACTCATAAATTTCTCAAATTGGGCAAGTAGGAGTTTGCGAATCACATCTGATCTTTTTCCTATGTACCTAACAACTGAAAATGTGGCAAAAATTCACTTTCCTACTTGTACTCTAGGAATTAAATATTAGTTGTACACTATAAACCTTTCTTTGCTCAATGTTTTCGTAGATATGTCCAATCTCTAATCTATTGTTTTTCTAAACTACAACTTCATCCACACATCTTTTGGAAACTACCTAAGATAATGACAATGTTCCTTAGTGTGCTTTGATTTGGCATGTATTACATGTTTTTCCCACTGAATCATGCCATGCTTATAAGGATATAGAGATGCTGGTGAATTGTGTTTCACAACAATGTCTACTAAGACTCTTTTCAATCAAATTGCTTCAAATGTTGCTTCTAAAGCCACTTTGTATTTTGCTTCTATCAAAGATAGTGCAAATGCCCTATACTTTTTTCTACTCTAAGAGAAAATGTTGATCCTAAATGGAACACATAACAAAATTCTGACTTCCTGTCATTTGCACATCCAAACCAACAAGAATATGTGTAATTTATTTTCTACCCCTGTATATTCTAGGCCCCAATTTATTTTTCCTTTGATGGACTACACTATTCTCTTCATGACCTTCCAATGGCTTTGCTTGGGATCTGCCATATACCTCAACACTAGATCAACAACAAAGTCGGTATCTTTTAAGGTATATTATTTTAGAATTTGCAGATATTAGAAACCATGCAACTTAGACTCGTAGAATATCACTAGTAAATATCCTTAAGTTTAAAAGAGATTTACCTTCATCAATTGATCATTGTTAAGGCTTGGCCAAATGTGGTGTGGCTCAATAAAAATAGTCTTTTGTGGTTTCAACAACATTTTTTCTTTCTCATCAGTATAAGACAAGAAAATGCCATGTATGGTAAGATAGTCTTAACTAATAATCATATATGTGGAAAAGATCCATCTGTGGTTCTGTAGCCTTTAGAATTAGGTCGCCAAATTTCTCAATTTGTAAGCATTCCTGGAATGGTAACTAAAGCTCATTATGTTTAATGACAATGTTAGGAAAGTCAAGCAAGTGAAGTTCCACGGGATCAAGCATTCCCTTACAACTTACAATTATTTTTTTTGGCTTCTCCTCGACAGGTAATGAATGTACCAATGCAACTACTTCTTCATCTGTCTTCCATTTAGATGACCAATACGCTTCTGTCTTACCCACACACTAGTATGGATAACCTGGAATGTCCAATTAATTGCATTATGTTAGACTAGAATTCAATCCTATATAAATGATGACTCTAACAACTACCAAAGTTTTACATAATAACACATATAAACAAGCAAATTATACAAGAAACAAACCTTCAAACATAGTTTCCCTGTCCTTGGATTGAATATGAAAATTGTTACATTGATAGGAATTGTTGTAAGATTTCTTTCAAAATTCTTATGGATTGTGACACAGTACACATTCGTATCATACAAAAACCATATGACTTGGTTGCTGCAAATATCTCCATAATTTTGAGATGACAAATACAGTTCCGTTGGATCCAAAGAATAAAGTTACAGGCCCTTTCTTATGTGCTCCCTTAACACATATAAGGCAGGATTTGACTGCAGAATTCCAGAGAAAAATATACATGCATGAATATTCAAGAAGTGAAAGATTGAGAACATAAATAAACAAATTTTAACTCCTAAAAGTGTAAATTATTTTACCTTCATTATTTAATTCTTAGCTTGAGCCAGAAGAGGCTTTGAACCAAGAAACCAACTACCAAATGTAGAATGTAAATTGTATGCAAGATCAATTGCAACCATAACACCTGAATCAAAATTTTAGTTATAAGTATGTCCTCATTCATCTGTTAAAAATGTATGCTTGTTTTAACTTCAAACCCTAGCTTCACAAAAAACATAATCAAATTAGTTTAGCAGTTTCTACTGATCCTTTTAATTCTAGGCAATAAACAAGATATACAATGATTCTAACATTTCTATGACCCTTAAGCTTATATTGAGATACAAAGTTTGCAGAGGTACATACTTGTGAACAATGGCTAGATTAGCAGGTTCTTTGTTGTATAGTCTAAGAATTCGGCTCTCGTATACCATTCAATGTCATGAGAATCATAGTCTCCCCATATAGGTTTCAAATCAACCCAATATTTATTACTTTCCTTCTGATCAAACACATCCTTAGACTCTGCCACAAGTATGGGCTTGCACATTGGCCATTTGTATGCCGCAAAAAGAAGAATATCAGTGTAAGATTTGTTCATCTCGTAAATTTTCCTAGGATTTATAGTCTCCTTTTGAAAAAAGAATTCTATTGATAAACACATCCTTAAAGAGAAAAAATAATTCTATTGCTAAACACAGAACAAAGAAAATAAAAAATATCAGCCTTAAAGGGAAAAAAATAATTCTATTGCTAAACACATCCTACAAGCATTAGTATATTTGTATATCTACGGACTATTTGAGATCAAGAAGCTTATTTTATCTACACTGATCACCAAAAACATGCTTCTGACTGCATTCTTAGGGTCTCCATTTAACTTCCTTCTAAATCTAGGTTGTAAAAACAAATTAGTTGGAAGCTATCTCGTTTTAGTGAGCATGACTGTTATGTTTTCCTCTAGAAATTTCACACGCATTCTAATCAGAGCACCAAATCCTTGCTGAATCAACAACACAAGCAAATAATGTTTCAAACACAACACAAAACTTTACATTTTGTTAACCAACTCTCGTGAAGTTGTTTTCCAATATACAACTAATGACATGATACATTGATATAAATACCAAGGAAAGACTAACAAAAACAAAAATAATAGACTGAGGGAGAATAGGATATGATGGGAACTTTGCTCAATAGTTTTATAGTTAAAACAATTCTATGTAATAAAAACACAAAAATGAAATTTCATAAAAGGAGAGGCAACCAAAATACATGAACTCCACTCAGGAATTTTTGACTAGCTACAAAGTACCACCCAAGGTGTAATGGTCAAAATTTCAGTATATATCAAGCTTCAATAAAGGGATTTATGCTTCATTGAATCTTCTTCCAAGAGATGGAAAAGACACCTCATGAGTGGCCTACTCCCACCAAGTGATTGTCAAACCCTCCAAAGGATGTGCACAACAAAATGTGTCCAGAAAGTCTTTATAGTGGACCACACTAGGAAATATCTCCCTTGAAGTGTGCAACAAACAACCAAAGGGAACCACCAAACCGTTAAACAACATGAGCAAGAAAACTTGAAAAAGAGACAACACTACCCAATCAAAGGCACAATTTGGTATGTGGGCCCAAAGAAATGTGCCAAGGTTCCTCCAAATGTGGCATGTTTTAATAATCCACAGAACCCTTAGACACTAGATTCTAACCACATTATGGATCTTCTCATGACATCGAATAGGGTGATTGTATCATTCTTGTAGCTCTGAGCCCTGAACTGGTGAAAACTGAGAAAATTCAAGAACACGATCAAGGGGAACTGATGAAATAAATATTAAATCATGATATTGATGGCAGAAATCAACCCTAGGAGAGGGAAAAATAAGCTACTCCAGATTTTCACTAAAAACCTATGTATGTTGCTCCAAATATGTAGTAACAACATATTCAAGTGGCTGGAAACCTTCAAGGGCTTCCTCTTCGAAATTTTCTTCTTAATGAACCTCATTAGATTTATCATGGACCTCTTCAAGGTTTCCCTGAAGACTTGATCTTCAACATGGTATTCTTCAAGGAAATGGGAAACAATATCCTACATAATACTAGGATCCCATCTCTCATAGAAATCCTTGAGAAATTCTTTAAGTGAATAAATTCCTTTGTTAGAAATCCCATCATACCAATTTCTTACATCAATATTCATCAAATCAAGAGACACCTGGAACATCTTCATGGGTCACATTTAACTTTGAAAGCACTTCCATGTATCTTCAAGGCAACTCATCCATGCATTCACTACAATGCCTTCTATAGGTGTGTTCCCATAATAACAACTAAGTGATCCTTTACTACAGTTAGAAATGCATCAAAACATACCAAAATATGGTAGACCAGGAGACAGTTTTGCATCTGTTGGTAATTACCCTCAAAATAGTGCCTGGAACACTAGTCAAAGGAGTCTTCAAAACCCACCCAATGCTGCTTATGGAGACTCTGAGCTAGGGCTGGAGTATGGCACCTCTACTTTTGATGTTTTTACACAAAACATTCTACCAAACGTATGGAAGAAAAAGACCAAAAGATGGTAGACCGGGATATAGTTTTTCATCTGTTGGTAATTAACCTCAAAATAGTGCCTAGAACGCTAGTCAAAGCAGTCTTCAAAACCCACCTAATGTTGCTTATGGAGGTTTTGAGCTAGGGTTGGATTATGGAACCTCTAATTTTGATGATTTTACACAATACAGGCTACAAAATCTATGGTGGAAAAACACATAGGAGAGGCCGATCATTTCCTCAAACTAGCCATGGAGGCCAAAAGGATTCAAAATGAAGAGCGATCCTCAATTCGTCAGCTGCTAGCCTCTTTTACCCACAAGAAGAAATCCTTCAGGGTTGATGCTACAGGAAAAGAACTTCATGCAATGATTAGAATACATCCAGAGTTTGCTGCTTCTACCCATTGGTCTGCTCAGAATTGTTGGTTTTGACTATTTTATATTGTTGATATGGTGGGACAACCCCTAAATTATGTTCATAACTGTTGTCTCTATCCTCAAAATAGCCGAGAAAATTTTCTAGTGTATTCCCATGCAATTTGAGGGATAAAAAGCTGCAAAATATTCATTGAAGAATGAGAGATTCAACTGCCATTAGTATACCCCATGTCAAAAGAAGACAAACTTTGGTAAAACATCTTTCAATAGAACGTGGGATATATTTGAATAAGGTGTCGAAAGAGGGAACCCCACACAATCGTCTAGAGGAATCCATGTTCTCCGTTGAAAATCCTAGATTTTGTGAATTGAGCTTATGTTTTCATCCTTAGTAGGAGCATGAGATACATCAATCTTCTCTGTATTACATTTAAACACTTGTTTTCTTTTTCTTCACGCCTTTAACTTTGGATAATTTAAAGAGTTTCTAAAAATTTGACAAAAGCTAATACGCTATAGACAATTTCTTCAAACATTCCATGACTTTTATTAATTTTTATCTAATATTATATAATGAATGAATCCCCGAGTTTATGACTAAAATTCAAGAAACCTTGCAATTTAATATGTAGTGTTTAATAAGCTTAATTCCGAGGAACAAGAAACATGGAAAGGAACAAGAACCAGAATAACACTTATATTTATATCATTAACTATTATATTTGATCTATGAGAAAAATAAATACATAATATGCAGGGAGTTTGCTTAGGATGATCCATAGGGTAGGTCACTTCCTCCCGAATGATGTTAGAGCTATTTAATAGGAAATGGGTTCAGGAGTTGTGTTCAGAATCTAGTGTTGGACTTCTAGGAAGAAGTCCAACAACTTATATAGGAATTTTATAGCATAAAGCTATATGAAGGCTTGGGACCAAGAATCTTTACGGAACTCCCAATTTATGTAATCAGTTTCAATTACCCTAATTCTCACATATACATGTTTGAAATCAATGCATCAGAAGAACTATCAAGCTTTGTAACTGAATTAAGGCATATATGTCACTTGTTTTAGAAAATAGTGTATTGCTTATTATATGATAAGAATATACGGTCACAAATCATGATATTACACAGTTCAAACAAAAGAATAATCTTGTCAACAAACCTGGAATGGCCCAGTGGTAGAGGTGAAGCAATAGACACTTTGTTTGGCTAACCTGTCAATCCATTTCCAATAGGTTTCTGCAACAATGACTGCTCTTGGTCATGGCTAGCATATTCTTGAGGAAGATGTTGTGTCTGTCGCTACTGTTGACTTGAAGAAAACTCCCCCAAAGAAGAAGTGCCATGTGGTCTCTAAGAAACACCAGTCACAGATCAATTACGCTCTTCCTCTCTATTATGAGTGTGATGCATTTGCTGGGAAAATCTGTTTGAGAGAAGGATTCATTTGTTGAATCTTTTCATAAATTTCCTCTATAGGGGGAGGTGGGCCAGAAAGCTTTAAATGCCTATAGCGATAGTCAGGTCCATTTGGAAAGAAACAGAGTTTATACCTGTTATAAAAATATCAGATGCAGCAAACAGTGAGTATCCACATTGCTCCAATAAAAATGCTACACACCAAACCCTCACTAAAGAGAATTCTACCAAACTCTGTAAAATAAAAAAAGATTCCAAAA
Source organism: Larix kaempferi (assembly GCA_027924585.1). Classification (NCBI taxonomy): domain Eukaryota; kingdom Viridiplantae; phylum Streptophyta; class Pinopsida; order Pinales; family Pinaceae; genus Larix; species Larix kaempferi. Next base: position 2,547,923 of record BSBM01000640.1, read on the forward strand.
ATTGCTACGATGGTAATAGATGTTTTTTTTTCTATTTAAATTTATGGATGCAAATGTAAACATGCTTTATTTACAGATTCTCTCAAATATCAGAACAAGAGATTCAAAGAAACAATAAAAAAAATGGATGGAAGTTAGCAGCTTTCATAATTAGGGACTCTGAAACTACGATCCATTCACAATTTCATGTAGTTTCCCATCAGATCATGTTATTAATTTTAAGGATTAGCCCTCTGTTGATTGTTAAAATGATAAACTAGTATATTTGCAAAGTGTTGCTACATGTTTTGTTATTTTTGGTTGCTTGGCTTATCATATCCGCAACCTTATCTTGACTTGAATCCCTAGCCTTGGCTTGTCTCATAACTGCTAAGATGAGACTAAGACCTATGGGAAGGGACCTGAGAATGAAGTTTAGATAATACATGGGGCGGGAAATTTCCCTATTGAACTATAAGAACAAATACTTTAGGGCAAGGACACCCCTTATATAGGTAAATGCTCTAATGCCCAATTTGCTTCGGCTAGCTTAATCAACTCGATATAGAGTTGCTCATTCTGTATCCATATATGGCACTTAAACTACTACACCTGTATTTCCTTGCTTTAGTAACAGGATCTTCCTTTTCCTCTGCTTGCTCTGCTCCTGTCTTCACCACTAATGAATCAGCTGATAAGGTGCTTATTTGAGCCAAAAATCGGTTCCATTCCATTCCTTCCCTGGATTTTTTATTGTATTTCTGATTCGATTATCCATGTATTCCCTTTTCCATTCTGCCCCCTTTACCTTATATGACTCCACATGTCCTCCGTTTAATGTATGCCATAACTGTTTATATTTATTTAGTCTATGAACCATCATGAACCACCAGCATCATAGTGGTTAACACCATAGAGACATTGGAATATTCAAAGGATTAAACGAGACTTACTGTGTTTGTTGGATCGCAGTCGCAGAATGTGGCCATGGAGTTCAGCCTGTTAGGGCCTTAAGCATCCCTAACATGGTTATGTGTCCCAACTGCTTTGCTTCTCTCCTAAGGACAACTGAATCCATTGTTAGTAGACTCAATCTCTTAACCAACTGCAGCAACGCAAATTTCCATCTCGATAATGGAAAATATTCTTTCTCCCATGGAGCTTGAAGGAACAGTCGCACGAGCAAGATGAATATTTCAGTTTAAAAATCCGTTACTAGACGATGACGTCAACGTTTATTGATGGAAAATATTTCCACTTCAAGAGGAAATACCAACATGAGGAGGTTAGAGGAAATGCTTTCTAAAGTGAAATTTGACCTGCATTGGCTAAAAAACCTACCGATGGATACATGAGATTGAAATTTGAACTATGAGTTCCATGGAAAAACTATACCTTAGTGTTTTGTTTCACTCAAGAAGTCATTCAAAAACATGTAGGATACTTTGGTGGCCTATTTATTGGGACGTTGAAGCATTTAGATAAAAGTATATTCAATCTCCTTCAAACCTGTTGCTATTTCCTCTACTTGGTTTGAACACATGGGGATTAAACTACTAAACAAAATGTATATAAGAAACTTGGGAAGCTTGTCTTCCAATTTTTTTTTCTAGTCTATCTCTACCTACAACCCAACCCTAATAATAAATTCTTTTGGGTCTTGACAGTCAAGGTAGGCAGAGGAAAACATTGGTACCACATAATATACTCACATTTTCTCCCATAAATCCTCCAATGCAAGTTGTTTGAAGCCTAAAAATGAATTGGCTGCAAACTGATTTGCTTCTTCAACTCTTTGTAACAATGATCAACACTTTTGGCATTTGTAGGACTTGTACTTGGTTTTAAAAATGTCAAAATATTTGGGAGTAGTATGCGGGTTACACTTGGAATATGGACTATATCAATCATGCTTGACATTAGACTGAAATGTAACCAAAAAAATAATCAATACAAGATAATTTATAGGTAGATTGGGGGTTTAAATAGAGTTCTTGATTCTAATTCAAATTATCACCTAATTTTGCATGGTAACATATAGAAAGGATTGAGACATTATACATTGAGAAGGTGATGAACATCAAGTGGAGCTTCTTGGAGAGAGCCACTGCAAAGCCAAATAAAGTGTCAATAATGATGCAAGAGACATGAGTTACATTGGACTGATGATGGAGATTGTTGATGACCTCCTCCACAAGGCCTTCCATGTTACTCAATGACTAATAAAATTTTTCCATCTTATTCCATATCTTGAACTCCCATATCATGCATCCCATATAGACACCACACAAATGTTGAGGGTTGAGGCTAAGTTATTAAGAGTACTCAAGTGCATCCATAATGGTTCCACGGTAGGCCCTTGTGATGATTTTATGCCAATGTGTGCTTGAACAAAGGCGATAGAAATGCCCATGGAGGAAACCTTCTTTGATAGTTGCATAAATACACGGGTTTGGAGAATACCCAATCATTTTCTAGATTCACTTATCTTCAATGTAGGTAGTAAGAATGATGAAATTGTAGGAAACCAAGGCTCACAAGAAAGTGCAGAATTTGAAAATGAGTTTTTGCAAGAGTCCCTCTCATGACATGGTATACATGGTTTAGTTCAAAACAAAAAATATCCAATCGAGGGATATGATCAATACCATAGAAATGAGATTGCAATAAAACTAAATGACATTGCAAGTGATAGAGATGATAAGTTAAAGGGGTACTGGCATTCATAAAGCAACTAAAAGTACATTTAGCATAGACACTATCATGTCAAGCTATGGGATTTCACTTTTAATTTATTTTTTAAATAATGTTTTTAGTAAAACTGAACTAACATGTCCATCTATACCTAATTCATCCATCAAAATTTCCCAATAATTTTTTTAATAATTATAAAAAATTATCTTCAAAGTATTTAATTTATAATATTATGTTTGAAAACTTTTAGTAACTTATAACTATTTTTTTTTAAATTGGAAAAAAAATGTGAGGTCGATCTATTTTTATCATCCATTAAAATATATAAATCCCTATTCTAACAAGAATTAAACAATTACCATGAAATTTACATAAAACATAAAATTTAATTAATGATGAAAATTCAATAATAATGAAAAAGAATTGGAGAAAAAATAAGATGATGAGTCATTCTTTATGCTTATAAACCAAAGTTATTGGTATATTTCGATTGATGAATTTGATTGCCTATCATTTTCTCACTTGTGTTGTCTTTAAAAGCTTAATATTAACAATTGCTCTTATTATTAAAAGCTTAATACTAGTAATTGCTCTTAATGGTGACATCATTGAAAAATGCCATGTGTTAAAATGTAATATGTATTATGGAATAGGAATGTATTTGGATTATTGGATTTTGTAATCCATTTAATTTAATCAATATAGTCGCGATGAGAATACAGCTAGCAGATGGGTTAAACTGATGAATTATGGAGGACGCGAACTTGGTGAATTTCAGTAATAAGATGTAAAAGGATCTTGCTTGTCGAAATGTCAACCAACTGTTGAAAGGGTCGAACGATGATGGGTTTTTTCAAATGAGATATGGGATTGGCAAGGGTGATAAGCTGAACACGATGGTATATAAAAAATCAAGACATTACTATGCTCATAGCAGGAAATGACAACTTTTTGAAACTCGACTTGGCCTCACTAGATGTCTTGAAAGAAGAAAATGTCATCGAGTGACACAGGGGGTCTCTCATGAATCCATCTACAGGAGTGTTACAATTTAGTAAATTTTAACACTATAGATGGATTCAAGTACCCCCTAGAAAGGGGTATTTGAATCCATCTACATTGTTAAAATCTAGGGGGTCTTTGAATCCATTTACAGTGTTAAAATTTAGTACATCATAACAATTCATTATCACAATTGCAATTTTCCATAGGGGTGTCACACAATTAACGTCACTTGGGTCTCTAAATCCATATATCAAATTCATATAAATTTTAATTTTCCATCGTTGAGGTGACACAACTAAAATTAACTAACATAAACGACTCATTCATATTCTTTGACGTTATTGGCTAGTCATATTTGTATTCCTGTGACTAAATTAGTCATTTGTGTTAGTCATTTTTATTTTAATCACTTGTTATCTAGTCGTATATTTTATCTCGTGACTAAATTAGTCGTTTATCTTAGTCGTTTTTAGTTGGATCACTTAAAATTGCTCAATTTTGGTCATTTATCCCTTGAAAAAACTGTGGTGACTAAATTTTTTAGTCGCCTAGTCACTTATCTCTCATTTTGTACTAGTGCAATGCATATACAAACGTATCATGGTTTTCATTTCTCAAAGGACCTTTGGCCCAGGTTCAATTGTGTGTGCTCATTCCTAAATCTCTCATAGAGTTCAGTTTGTGTGGTGTCAAGGAAGTGTTTAACATGGGGTTCACATTCAATAGAACCTTTTCTCAGATTTAGCACGTCTCTTTGTTTTGATGAAGGTCTGGGATGATCATGTCAAAAAATTTGTACTAACTCCCTAACAACATCAACTAGATTCCTATCTCCACGAGGCAACCTACCAACAAAATCCCAACAATCATTTCCACCCAGAGTGTCAATATTTTCTCTTATAACAAAGTACTTTTTAATAGTTTTTCTATTTAATCTAAGCATGTGAGAAGTGTTTGATAGTAGGCGACGTTGCCTTGTGGACTTGCTTACTACTGATTCTGCTTACACACGACGAGCCGCACAGGGATATTTTGTACGAGACGTCTTCCCAATCGCATTAAAAGCAGATTGGAGATTTATAACAATATGACTGCTAGCCTCTGAAATTTTAACCATCTTTATGCCCAAAATTCTCCTAACAACAACTAAACAATGTGACTTTAACAAACATAGCAATAATTGACATTTAACTGCATCACCTTTGGATTCAAAATATTCCTTGACAATTTTATTGCATTTCCATTCGATAGTGCGTTTTGGCAAGTTACCTTCAAGGCCCAATAGAGCACTTTCATCCACATGAATACGTCTAGGAGTTCTTCTTCTTGCATTGGACAGACGAGGTAGGGAAGGTGGACATGAGACATGAATACCAGAGCTTGTTTGTTGTGGTGCTTCATTCACACATTGGGGCATAATGGGAGTGTGCTCAACATGGTTGTGGTCTTCTTGGGGAGATTGCAAATTAATCACTACTTGTATGTCCATCTCCACACATGCAACATCTCCCAATATTCCTGTGTCGTGAGGAACTTCAACATGACTTGTTGATGGGTTGTTGGTTGGAGATTGTGTTGATGTTGGAATTTGTGTTGGGTCTATTGGACGTGACCGCTTTGCCTGTGGTTTTGAACAAGAGTTTTTCATGTCAACAAGTGTGTTAGGATCAGTGGTAGGATCCAAGGAAATGACAGGACCATGTCTCACTCTTTCCATTTCCAACCCAGCCTTTTCTCTTAAGTCATTGACCTTTTCAATGGGCAGATTCCTTCTATATTTTTAAGTTTTGTTACGTGAGTTTCCCATCTCCAAAAGTCTCTTTAACAAAACTATGAGGCCGGCCCCTGCAAAAGAAACAACAAATAAGATATCAGTTCCATTATACAATGAACTTGACACATTCCAACATAACTTACTACTTTACAAATTAACACATACAACTATAGACAATGTTGGTTTATTTGTGTCTGAATAAACATCATTGTCCCTTACAATTCCAATCAATTTAGATGATGGTTGGTCAATATAGAATGGAGAAATTAGTGTCTTGCCTAGCTAGAGATGCTAGAGATGCCTTGGGAATAGTTTGATAGTTTTTCTACATCAAATAGGACAAAGAGAATAAGTTTAATAATTACATAATGAGGAGGTTGCAAATTCCCCCAAGGAAGGAGAATTCAATGAGGTAGAGGCAAGTAGTCAAGCTCAAAGGTATGATATTAAAGAAACATTATGATAAACATAGCATGAAGATGAGAGCATGGACAAAATTTCATGAACTAATCAATATGGACCCTCTCTCATGATTGCTTCTTAGGATTTTATTCAAATTGAAGAGGCTCAAGAGAGAGCCTCATCATAGATGGGAATGTGTGGGGGAGGAATAGTTTGATAGTTTATGCTATGGTCTGCAATGTGTAAAAGATGGAGGTTTATTAAACCATTTATTTGTATTTTTTTTCAAATGAAAAAGAGTTTATGCTAGAGATGCCTTGGGAATAGTTTGATAGTTTTTCTACATCAAATAAACATAGCGTGAAGATGAGAGCATGGAAAAAATTTCATGAACTAATCAATATGGAACCTCTCCCATGATTGCTTCTTAGGATTTTATTCAAATAGAAGAGGCTCAAGAGAGAACCTCATCCATACCATCCTTGTGTGAAATCAAAATATATTCATAGTAATACTTCATCTTATCTAGTGAATATGATTTTTTTTAGATGTGAACTTGGGAAATCTTCTTGTCAAATTCATTGTTGTCTATGCATGGATATTGTTGTAGAAATATGATACAAAAAAAGGCATGGGATAATCTCAAATCTTGTGAATGAAAAGAATTATTTACAATTCACCATACCTATATAAATGATCTCCACTTGCAATGGAAACTGGTAGCTTGAATGTGTCCACTAGATTCCGAGACCACTGAAGATGTTTGTTAGATTCCAAGAGTGATTTTGTATCCAATAGATCAATGAGTGTCCAAAAGATCAATGAATGTGAGCCAATAAGCAACTTGCAAGAGCTTGAAACCCACAAAAGACAGAAAACCCATGTTTTTGGTAGCATTCCCGGGAACATAATTTTTTTTTTTAACTAGCAGCAAGCATGCACATGTGGGTTTAAATGCATGCACGTGTGTTTGTAGTGCGTACGCGTCATTAGTGCATACATGCCAAAACACGCGCATGTTCCCCTGCATAACAGTTACACCATTTATTAACCAATGTTTACACCATTTAATGCCAAACCTTCCCCCACTTTGAAAATATTTGCATACATTGGACTATACTTCAAAAGTGGATAAATGGATTGCTAAAGAGAGGGGGGTTAAGTCTTTTAGGGATTTAAGGGTTTAGGACTTAAGGTGTAAGGTCTTAGGTTTTTGGACTTTAA